>JAQQZY010000019.1:22558143-22568390 GCA_030068375.1 Ostorhinchus rueppellii | reverse complement strand
TACTGTTAGCCTAACATTAACTTATAGTTTCTGAAGATGAGAGCACATGTTTTATAGTAGGTGTAGCGCCATCCGAATACTTGTTTTGCTCCTCAGATATGTGAAACAGAATCACAGTTTGTTTTGGAATACTTGCATTACCATAATCAAATTTTGGAATGAAGGCCTATGTAGGTTTCTGAAATTAAGATATATGTTTAATTGTGCAAAAACAAAAACCTGATTATGACTGGGATACTCAAGTAAACTCACCCAATGTAAGTGGAACTAGTAACACTGTGGGTAAATGTTACTGTTGGTTTATATACTATATGCTGTCATTAATGTTAGTACTATAACAAAACAGCCTTTCCTGTGAGGTTGGTGGATCAAAAACCTGGGTAAATAACAACAACTTTAAAACTTGTGTTTTTTCTAGGAGTTTCCAAAAGCCCCTCGATGCCCCTGGAGCCAGAACCAGATGTGGAGAAAGCCCCCTGCCCACCCACTGATCCTCCAGGCTCCCCTGAACCTGTGGATTCAGAAAACCCCAAAGCCAAAACCTCAAAGAAAAAATCAAAGGCAGAGGAAGCAAATTAGCAGTGAGGTTACCCCACACCCCACCGTTTTGTAATAGATCACTTCTTGTCATGGAATCAAATTAAGATTCTTGAACACCAACCAAGCTATTTGTGGTTTAATGGCCCATTGTAGTGAAGCCCTGAGTTATAGGCTTCTGGTTTAGGTACATGGTACACAGATGTTTTATGTCCTACTTAATAATTTACTTCAGACTGAAAAGGGCAGGTTCATGTTTTTACCTGCCTGTGCACTTTGGTCATACCATATTTTTCAGGAATATCAAATGTCAATACATCACTTATCATCATATACCAAAACAGTGTCTTGTGAAGTTACGTAGATGTGGCAGGTTAAGTGCACATGTCTAAACCAGATCCTATAGATGTTGCCATTTAAGAGTGAATCTTTTGACAAAAAGTAATATGAGCAGCTGTATTGTAAGAAATAGTGATATTTGGATGGGCTCAGCAATAAGGTTGTATTGACATTTCTTACAGAGGTGTCAACCATTCAGCTTTTTGGCATCTTTGCAAATATATAAATAAATGTAAAGTAATGCTATGACAATCACTTTTAAGGTATAGAAATGGATGTTTTCTGAGAGTATTGCAGATTGTACATAGTAATAAATGCTTTTATATGTGGATACATGTTTATTTAGAAGAATGTATTTAATATTAAAGAAGATACTGAAATGATAAGTGTTGTTTACCTTTTTTCACATTCAGGTAGTTGTGATATGATCACTTGTGCTATTTCTGTAGTTAAAATTCAACAATTATCACCAACTATCCACTTGAGGTCCCAAGTAATTTTACAAGAGGGAATGGGATGAAGCTCGTTGGTTAATTGTCCCAATTAGATATCTCTGCAACACAGTATATGAACAACTTTGGCAGATCATTGAAACTGTTATTTTCTCACAGTGATAAATTTTGTTAAAGCTGCAGTGCACATAGTTTCATCGCAAAATTCCATTATTACATTTCAATGTATTGTAACTGAAATGGTTTGACAGGAAACAAGAATTCTAATCCCCCTTCTCTGTTTTCAGGCTGTAGAAATGCTACCTTGTAACATTCACACATGCATAACTTTATAATAATACATGCATGAATACATGATAATGTATTTAACCCCTATAATTACAGATTACTGTCCATTTTCACTGTCACATGACTATTGTTGTACTCAATGGTTCCCAGCTGTGATGTGCAGTGAGGGTGCATGGCTGGTGAGGTGTTGACTCTTTCAGTCAGATTTACAAATATATGAGTCTAAAAGAGTATTGTTACAGCTGACTCATGAGCCAAACATAATGTTGGACATAGGACCACAACTGGTAAACTAAGGTTTATTGAAGCAATAGAAAACTGATTCAAACCAAAATGAAGACCAAATGACTCGATCCAAGCGCCTAATTGTGCAATTGAAGCTGGTGGCCTGCAAAACTGGAACAGAGAGAGAGTGGAACTGGCCTGCTCATATAGCTTCATCAAGCTGGCACAGGTGGACTGGCAGGAGCCTAATAGGAAGCTTTCAAAATAAAGCTGGATGTGACAGTATCTTATTCACCATTCGATTGGCAACAGTTAACAGGTTATATTTAACATCACTTATCTGGATTTTTTTTACACATATGACGCATATTTCATTTAAGGTGAAAATTACATTTTCAGTCAAATTGTGCTTGATATGTAAACTTCAATTTTGAGATTAAGGTGAGAAGGAAAAATAAACAAATTGCTGCAACTTGACTTGTAGCTCACACAGTAGCAAGAAGAACCTATGGGCTCACGAACACCCTGTGCCATTAGGCAGGAGTACTGGCTGCCTCACCGAGTGCCTTCCTGCAGTTTATGATTGATCTGCTAGACTCAATAATAATAATAATAATAATAATAGATTTTATTTGTTATGCACTTTCCATTTCAATCAAAATCTCAAAGTGCAACAGATTTAACAACAGATTTGCCAACAAGTTACACACTTACATTTTATACATCATCCAAAGCACACAAAATCAGAGTGTTTGACACCATTTTATTGGTGATATACAGAGACAGCAACACACTCTGCAATTGCAGAGCATGCCAGCACAGTTTGTGAGGGATTAGCCAATCCAAGGCTGTGTTTCTTCCCTGTATTTGACCGGGAAATTATGTTCATAAGAAGTAACCTTGATCTTTGACCTTTGGCCACCAACATCTTTTTATTTCATCAGTGAGTTGAAGTAAAAGTACAAAATTTTTCAATGTTTAGTCTGAGATCTTAAATAAGATAATGGGAACCAACAGATGAATGGACAGACCTTTTAAAAATAACACAAACGGCCCATTTAAAATCCTTTTAAAAACAACTTATGATAAAAGTGATGAGCAGCTTCTAATGGTGCTGTTTTTCTCCTATGGAGGCATTATTTTTTTTTCACATTTACCTTCTGGAATAGGGTTGCCAACTCCCTGAAAAAAAAAAAAAAGGGACACCTTGTGGGCAGGGCTGGCCAACCTAATTGTCTTAACCACTCTCTGGATGATGAATTTATTTGGCCTTTTTTGTGTATGTGAAAAAGTGTGTCCCTTTTCAGCTCAATACAGGATGTATACTTTTGTTTCTAAATATAGGACGGTTCCTTTTTTCAAGGAATGATTGCCAACCCTATACAAACTAATATCCTTGTTATGTCTCTGTTGTTTGACCTGTCTGTGTTTCTTTCTGTGACCTTTGCTCCAGTAATCTATTTTCCCTCCATAAGCAATCAAGACAACTTTGTGCACCTGTTGGACCAGGTGGAGCAGATCAGAGCAGGGCTGTATATTCCCCTCTCATTCTCTGCTTCTTTGCCAGATCGTTCATACTATTTACGTGACTTTCCAGCACTTATTCCTGTTTGTCTCCAGCCTCTTGATCAGTTTCTGTCCTGACCTGGTCTGTTTGCCGCCTGCCCTGTTGACCTGTTGCTAGTGATGGAGAAACCGAAGCTTTTCTAACCTCTGAAGCAATTGCGTTGAAATTGGTTCAGTGTTTTGAAGCATTTGATACAATTCACTGTAGTGACATCTGCTGTTTAAAATGATACACTGCGTTCACATCAAACAAAGGACAAAGGTTCTTGAAACAGTAAGGCACTGTTGCTTGTTCAATAACAATAAAGGATCTACAATATGTGCATCTTAAAATGTGTGATTTTTTTTCATTTATAGAAAATAATAATATACTTGTGCGATTGTGCCATCATATAATACTGTATGGTTTCAGTCTGTCCCTCTTCTTATTGATGACCTCTCCAGCTTTGGAGAAGACCCTTTCACATACTTCCAGTCAGAATCCTGCACGCCTTTGGGTCCCGGTGGGTGAACCGCAAATTTTAATGAAACGGGTGAAACATTTTGTGCTGTGTCGGATACAGGTTCGGGTAGGGTCGGATGCAGGAGGGCGCAGATCTAATTTGCAGTTTACATTAGACTACAAAACATCATGTGTCAACAAACTCTGTGTTAAGATTCTGTGTTAAACAAAATTTTCATTTGGCTCTGCCTTCAACTGCAGTTGCACACATCACTGTAGTTCGATTACCATAGCAATAAACGTTTATTTAATTTTTTTAAATATCTTATTGATTTTCATTCTGGTTCGGGTTTGTTTATAGCGGGTCAGTTCAGGTGTAGAATTTTATTTTAATTCTGTCGGAAAACAGGTGGGATGCGGGTTTAAATATGACGGGTACGGGCAGTTGTGGTTTGTTAAAATTAGAACCGTACAGGACTCTGATTCCAGTACTCTTTTAGGTGGCCTTTCCTCCATTCTCCCTATCTCTCCTTTCCTCACTCTCAAACAATTAGAGACTATCACACAAACAGTTAATGCTCTCACACTCACTTTCGCATGTTCACAAAAAAACCAAACACCAAAAATACTAAATGATGTTTGTTTGTGTATGCAGCTATATAAATCAATGTATAGTGTATGAATAACTGTGCCAATGCAAGTCTCTCCCTTCATTCAAAGCTGGAGTGACATGTCGCTGACACACATGTGATGTAATGAAGGTTCATTTGACAAGTCATGTGATTTTTCACCTGGTGAAGCTAAGCTTCGAAACATCTTGTTGCGATACTTCTGCTGTGTGAAACCTCAACACAGACTTGAGCGTCCTGACCACGGCCTTAGCCTGACCTACGCTAGATCATCTGGTAACTAAACCCTGGACCGTCCCCGACCACCGTCTCTGCCTGCCCCTTTGGACTCTGGAAACCACAGACTCAAGGTTCAGTACTGTGATTACAGAACAGAAGAGGACACTCGTTGGATTGAGCTTTACTCTGTGGACTTCAAACTGTGTATTTGGACTGAGCTTTGCTCTTTGGACTGCTTAATTACTCCATGTGGGTTAAATAAACTGTTTAAAACTTTATTACTGCTGTTGGCCTTGCATTTTGATTCTGGTCTGGTTCTTTACAATCCTTGTTTCAGCAGTATTAAGAGATTTTTGACCTCAACAAGTTTTTACAGGTTAAATTTTCAGGTTAAACAGTCTTGTAGTTGTCTAACAGTAAAGTATTTGTCTAATAATCAGTCAAATCACTGTAATTTGCTTGTTTCCTGATGAATGCTATAATGGAACTGCTGGATAACACAACATGCACACCCCTACTGGTCATAAATTTATCTCTGCCTTCTTTTCAATCTAAGTTTTTATTCATTTATGGGGGTGAATATCATATTCACATGCTGCAGTTATCACCAAGAGACTGTTTGTAAGGTCTTTGTTAAACTGTGTGTGTCTGAATTGCCTCTGGTCATAACTTTTACCAGTCAGCTGGTAGCCTCTAAGTTATTCTGCTGAAGTTATTTTCCACTGCGGCTGCAGAAGATTGGTTTTCCATTTCTCATCTTTCTACAATTCAAATCGCCTGTGGAAGCATCTCGGTGCTGAGTGGAGATTTAATTTGAAGTTCTTGCCAGGGGAAATAGTAAGATGAACTATTTTTCATCATTAGGTTGTAGGATCCAAGTTCTATAAACTGTAAAACATTTCTTTAGTGAGATCATAGATATAATAATAGGTCTACATAATAAACACATCATGCTTAACACTGATTCTTTCATTTACATTTGTATGTAAAGTTTTGTTGTTTCTGCTTTGAATGTTTCACTATTATTTCTGGTGTTTTTACATAAAGTTTCCTGTTCCCATCAGTGACTGATTTATTGCTAAGATGAACACAGTTAGCAGGATGTTTGGACTTAGTCTCGTGGTGATAATAGCAAATTATGTATATGATATTCTCCCCCATAAATTAATAAAAACTTTGACTGGTAAGGAAACAGAGATAGATTCATGACCATTGAGGCTGTGCGTGTGGTATAATCCAGCAGTTCCATTACAGCATTCATTAAAAAAAATAAACAATTGACACATGCTGATTATTAGACGGATACTTTACTGTTGGACAGCAAGACTGATGATGCTGATGTGTTTCCTTCCGTCTTGCCAATGATCCGAACAGAATTATGTGAAACTCTTCCTACCCCTTCATTCACATTGTGGTCCTGAAAAATCTCCATTTCAAGGGCTATACAGCCCTTTGTCTTAGACCTTCCCCTCAATCTAATTGAGAATTGGACAGTATTACCCCTTCACATGAATGCACAAAACGGAGGGGTATGGGTAAAGGGTAGGGCCAAGGTGTGAATTGGGATTCAGACCAAAGTTTGTGTTTTTGGAAACTTTTGTATCTATTTGGCTCCTTTACTTTTGCAAATCTCTTTTTATAGAAGAATGTGTCTGATATTAAAATAATCACATGTAACAAATAATTTTTAAAATATCATCAGCCTTCCTTTGTTTTTCTTCTTTGGTTTTTGGCAAATGTAACCTTGCTAAAAATTTCTCTTGAAAGACAAAAAGTGTTTACACTGCACCGTTCATGAAATGAGGTTTCAAATCACTAGTTCGACAGTTTGGATCAAACTGAAATGTCTGAAAGTCCAGACCAAAGAAGGTAGGTGTGAAAGTGCTCTTCATTTTTTCCTTCCGTAATAGCCTTGTTTCATGTAAAGTGGGGCTGGGGTTTGATATTTGAGGTTTCTTTCTATCAGGACATCTGAAGCTGTACTGTTCACCTTCACCCCATGTTTTCTCCATGTAGTTCTATAACCTGACTATGTAAGTAGTGCAATTATATAACTCCTGTATTTCTGCCTGTAGCAGCTCCTCATGCAGTCTCTGCCCTCCGTCTGGCCTACTTAAACAGCTCCCCAGGTAATCATAAGATCTCAAGTATCAAGATCGGTGTTGGCCTCTCCACGCTCCTCTCATCCACCTCTTTCCTGTGTTTCCTGTCTCCTGTTACACAAAACTTATGTCCAGTTTGTTCTGTCTTCACTGCATTAGTTCTAACTGTAGAGAGTCAGTGCAGCTTTGTGCCATTATAATGTTGATCCATCTTAAATATGTAGCCATATACAAAGTAATACGTAATAGTATGAAGCAGGAGGATCATGGAGAAAAAAAAGTGCATTAAGATCCCCCTGCAAGTGATGCTATCCAGCATCTAGACCAGACATGAGACCAGAATTTATCTATAGGCACATTCATATCATTCTGAGGAGCTTTACAGAAATGACTTGGATCCGCTTCATATAAAATGTAGTGAAATTTTAATACATTTACATGAAGCTGAGTCCATGAATTGAAAAAAGAAAATAGGATATGTTCTGATTAACAGGGACTTTTATATTGCAAAAGGCTGTGCAAGTGCCAGACATTTGTTATTTAACAAATTAACGCCAGTTTTAATTTATGTTTAGACAATGAAAACAAAAAACAGTATTTCATTAATGAGTTAATAGATAAATAGATTGATAAATAGCTGAAATATAAATAGGTTAACTATACATAGATTAATACACAGAAGAATAAATGTGCATGAAAAGGAAAACTGGATAAGTTGTTAAAATATGTTCACTTGAATGTAATTTATTTTATTGGGATGACTGTAGATGATTGTAGAAACATTACATGTTCAAAGTGTATGTAATGTCTGTTTATGTGTAAGTTAAGTTTCAGTTCAAGAGCAATTGTTTTTTTTCTTTCTATCTCACTTGTCATTTATCTCTGCTGAGCCTGTTGATTGGTTGTTTGTCCCTGCACTGATTCTGTATTCTAAGTGGGAGCATATGAGTGGGAGAACGAGATGGGGAGGGAACAAGGTAGATGAACGAGAGACGGAGACGGGAGCACAGCATACAGAAACAAGGGAAAGTGTATCCGGGAATTTTGTCAGCGTCAAGATAAATACAGAGTTTAACAACCTAGTGTGAACAACAGAAACGCACCAGAGGTAAAGAAAACGAGCAATATCACCCATGTTGCTGTAAACGGAAGCTAAACGTTATTAGCGATTGGCGCGTGCTAACATGCTAGCGCCAAGGGAGATGTATATGCCTTGTGTTGGTGTGTGTGCGATTTGCTGTTTATGGAGTCAGCAAGATTTCATGTAAGCCCAGTGAAGGTTTTACACTAGTTAAGTGTACGTTTGTGTTCATCACAAGGACATGACGTGCGTGCTCCTTGGACCTTCTTTTGCATGAGACCACTGGAGTGGCAACAGCCAGTGTCGACGGCGTGTCGGGCCGCGTGTGCATCTCTTCAGTGTTCTCGACCAGAGCAATCCACCATCTCTCAACCCTTCTTTCTGACTTTCTACATCTTTCTTACTCTGAAGAATATCTCACAGTGAGTACAACGGACAAACTAAAACTGCACTTACTTTTTTTTTTTTTTGCTGTTTAAGCGAAACTGTCGCTACGTTTCTGATCCCACCGCTCCCAAGCATCGACTCAGGCCTGCAACGTTTTTTTTTTCTTGCATGTGGGACTTATCATGTAATTTCTATTTTTTGCTTGGAGTGTTTATATTTGTGAAATATACGAACTGTGGATATATATGCCTTTAATGAGTGGTTTATATGAAGTGAATTAACTTCTGTTGTTAATGGAAAGTCTTAAATCTGTTTACTAAGAATCAGAAAGGAAAATAGTTAATTAGATTTTACCCTATATTCTACTAAGTGGAGGCACCACGTTAAGTTAGTAGTTTTTTCTACTTTATTTAAATTTATCTTAAAAACGGCACCACTTACACTACAATACGAACCCAGAGCCTGGCCAACGTGATTGCGAGAGTCTTTTGTCACGTGGTATAGGGGCTACACAACTAACTTAGTTTAGTAAAATTTCACATCAGAAGTTTTAATTCAGGCAAGGCAACTTTATGTAGCACAAATCATACACAACGGAACTTCAAGTTCTTTAGACAAAGAAAAGTTACAAATACATAAAGATTAAAACTAGAAAAATTCTGAATCTTAGATATCATTTTAAACACAAAGTAAATAGACACAAACTCATAAGAACCCAAACAGTACCCAAAAGTATCTACTGATTTATAATTATTAAGAACAGCTGATACACTTATCCTATCAACACAGACAATTTCTCATCTTTCCATGCTTGGGATGTTCACTATGGGATGTTCCATAGTGAACATGGAAACACTGACACCTTCTATAACATTGATTTACCTGTGTTATGACCTGGCTCAAAGGCCACAACAAATACGGGGAACACATTACAAAGGAAGTTTAACAAAGATGCTTTATTAAATCAAATTAAATCCAAATTAGACCAAATTAGGAAAAAGATAAACTGAAGTATATTACAGAATGTAAATGGGTCATCAGTAGAATCAATAGTGTGAATGAGTGGACATGTGGTGAGGTGAGTGTAAAGTGCAAAACAGAACAAAACATTAAATAAGCATAACCAAACCAAGGACTGAAGACCAAAGGACCAGGGGAGAGCCAAGGTGTGGAGAGAGAGACCTGGGACTCTACCAAGGAGTGCAGCAGGCAGACTATTTAAGGGCAAGGAACTCTGGGCACGACAGGTGTTCCCTAATTCCTTATCAGTCATCTGAAAACAACACACACACGCACGCGCGTGCACCCCCACCCCACCCCCTTAAGACAGTGTTCCCATTATCCTCAAAAATAGATATACACAACAAATATTAACATGTCCTATGAATACAGTTTCACAAGTACATCATTGACCAAGGCTATCACGGGAAAGACACTTACTCCAGTTATTAGTCTATTGCGGCTCGAAAGTGCATCAGCCACAACATTGTGTCTAATGTCTAAATCATAGGACTGAAGGAAGAGAGCCCATCTCATCAAGCGACAGTTTGATGTCTACTCGGAGTAGGCAGAAAGGTCAGAGGGTTATGGTCAGTGTACACCACAAGAGGGCCACCAGAACCAAGATAGACTTCAAATTGTTGGAGTGTCCAGACCAAGGCCAAAGCTTCCTTCTCAATAACTGAATACTTAATTTGGTATGAGGAGAATTTGTTTGAAAAGTAGCAAACTGGTCTATCTACCCCCTCCCTTTCCTGCAATAACACAGCCCCAATCAGGCTTAGCATCCACCTCCAACTTAAAAGGCTGGTCTAGCTGTGCCACAAGAACTGGAGCAACACACAACAAGGACTTTACATTTGCGAATGCTGCTTGACACTGGGTGGACCACACAGACATAGGGCCCGTCCCCACTGATACGATGCCGCGTTTTTTTCTAATCCATCTCAAAAAGATGTTACGTAAAAATTGAAACGTTTC
>JAQQZY010000019.1:22408758-22434407 GCA_030068375.1 Ostorhinchus rueppellii | reverse complement strand
GACTGGTTTCTTGAACATGACAATGAGTTCACTGTACTCAAATGGCCTCCACAGTCACCAGATCTCAATCCAATAGATCACCTTTGGGATGTGGTGGAATGGGAGATTGGCATCATGGATGTGCAGCCGACAAATCTGCAGCAACTGTGCGACGCTATCATGTCAATATGGATAAAACTCTCTGAGGAATGTTTCCAGTACCTTGTTGAATCTATGTCAGGAAGGATTAAGGCAGTTCTTGTCATGCCTACAAACAGTGATGAACCCAAATGCAGGAATTAATCAGAAGTCAGGAAATGTAAGCAGGATAATGATTTATTATAATAATAAACACACAATAATCGATCTTCTGAATCCAATAAGGGAGAATCTGTTGCGGTGGTAAGGGGACAGTTCAGTGGTCAAAGCTAGGCAATCAGCGGAGGTACAGGTGGGGATTAGGCAAACTCTTTGTAAGAAACCGACAGAGGGTCAGAACCAGGGCAAAAACAATACAGTAAAAAAAACAAGAGGGCAAGGCAAAGGCAGAGTACCGTGTCTGATGGCGGTCGATGTCCAGGTGTGTCAATCCATATGATCTGGTGAAGGCTACAAAGGGGTCTCAGCAGGCTCGGATTCCGAAAGAGGCAAAATGGTCAAAACAGGAGGTCAATCAATTCAGGAAATGCTAGGCGGGTCTGAAGTGCTGCAAGAAACTAGACAAACTGGCACAGAACAGACTGAGGACAAGACTTACACACACCAGGGAGGGAGGAGGACACAATTGGACACAGGTGAACTACACTGAGGAGAAGAGGTAATCAAACACAGGAGGGAAAGGAGGGAAACAGGAAGTAAAGACACATGACATAACACAGGAGGGGAACTTAACAAAATAAGACAGGAAATGACAGGACTAAACACAAAACATAGAATGTCTGCTCTACAGCCCTCGAACCTGAGATTTTCCAGAACCACACTGCGAACAGAGGGATTGGAGAATGATGGAGGTAAACAGAGCCAAAAAGTGCAGCAGTGGGATGAAAGAAACACCCAAATGTACATGTTGTCTTTGTAAACAACTTAATCTTTTGCTTGACCGTTTAATGCCGTTTCAATGTGTTAGATCGCATTTCTGCGGTTTATAGTTGATAGCTGAAAAAAGATGACCAAAGTCCATGGAACAGAGACAGTTACATTTATTGACAGCATGATGAAGACTTGCAGAACCAAAGTTGTCACATCTGTTAATGGCTGCATCGATAACTGCTGGTGATGCAATAGGTCATGAAGGGTTGCCCCATTTCATGGGAGAATTTTTTAACTCCTACCCCTTGCAGCTCCGTTTCAAGGGTTAGGGGTAAGGGGTAGGGTTAAGGGGAGAATTGGGATTGGGCCATTTCTTGCATTTTCAGATGGTTGTATATTATTTATTTGCTTTTTTTTTTTAAGTTTTCAATTTATATTTTCATTGTAATATGGGTTTGTCAAACATGTTTTTGGTGAAAAACAGTACAAAATCTAACTTATTCAGTTTTTGTGTGTGATTTTAGGTTCAATGTGTTAATACAGAATGTTAAATGAAGAAAAATAACTGTCACACAGGTGAGGTGCTGAAAAAATGATCCTAAAAAGGGCAAAGTAAGAAGTTTTTAAAGGAGAAATATTAAGGCAATATCAGAAGTATTCAAAATATACTCCAACTCCTCAAGGGCTGAAGGTATGATGTATGAAACACTAGAGGCCTAGTTCCACTGAATGTGACATTATAAGGGTCCTAGACTTCCAGACATTAGTCAATAAGCAGGATTCTTGATTAATCTGACAAAATCCAGACCATAACCTGAAGTAATAAGAGCCATGACTGTCATTGATCCCAGTTTATCTGGTAACTGTGGGTGCAAATCTGCCTCCACCCACTCCATCCTCATCCTCTCCATGATTTCTGAAGTCAGTCAAGGTTTTTACTGGATTTCAGCGAGCTGCAGGCTGCACACTGAGACCTAATTAGAACAATGATCATAAGCAACCAGGAGAAGAGTGAAGACGGGCAAAGAAAGTGCTGACATGTGTAAGGAGAACACTGCCAGGCCTGGAGAATGTGCCCAGGTGAACACATGTATGACGGGAGTATCAGAGCGTACACCGGCTGCTTCCTGCTGACCCGAGTCATACGCTGTGCTGTGCAGTGGCAGGTGAGAATGCGATATGAGGCCATGTGCTGCTGCCATCTTTAGCCTGGGGTTTGGGCCAGGTACACAACAGCTGTTTGTCTCTGTTGGCAAATTACAGCAACACACACACACGCGCACACACACACCAGTGCATTAGTGTCAGTCACTGTGCCAGATAAGAGGAAACATTACTGCTGGTTCAAGATTTCAAAGTCAGGATTTTTTTTTCTTGGTGACAATTTAAGTTACACTGCAAAAAATGCATTGCTTCTAGGAAATTAGTCCTGCTTTTTGGCTTGTGAAGTATGTTTTTTTTTTTATTAACCCTCAAAGGCCCAAACAGCCACTGTTGACCAAAATACTCTACTGACCTAAAAGGATTAACACTCAGCTTATCAATATGTTGAAATAAGTCAGGTAAAATGCAGCTTGTCTTTTCATGGTCATCAGATACAACCCATTTGGACATTCAGAGGCTCCATAGTGAACGTGGAAACACTATCATCTTCTACATTGATTCGCCAATAAAACCCATTGAGTTTGACAAATGAGTGGATGGAGACACTTGTTTACTGTTCAGTTATTGATATCTTCAAAATAGTTACTTTTTCTTCAGTTTTCTCTGTTTCTCATGTAATAACCCTTTAAGCTTTTATAAACATCTACAGGATTCATTCATTTTCTATACCCGCTTTATCCTCACTAGGGTCACAGGGTTCGCATGGAGCCTATCTCAGCTTCTTGAGGACGAAGGCGGGGTACACCCTGGACAAGTCACCAGTTCATCACAGGGCTGACATATAGAGACAAACAATCACTCTCACATTCACACCTATGGGCAATTTAGATTAGCCGATTAACAGTGCATGTTTTTGGATTGTGGGAGGAAACCAGAGTACCCAAAGAAAACCCACGCAGACACGGGGAGAACATGCAAACTCCACACAGAAAGGTCCCAAGGTCCACCAATCAGTCGGATGATTGGTGGACGACAGCTGTGACTCATCAGGTGAACGACTATATAGTGACTGCTCTGCTGTGTGTTCTCCGCCAGATTGTTCCACGACTTTCCAGTGATTATCTTGTTTGTTGTTCCTGTGCCTGATCCTGTTCTGTCTCCAACCTGTCTCACCTGCTACAGGACCCGACCTTGTTTCTGCCTGACTATGCCTCCTTGCCTGCAATACGGTTGTACTGCCTGCCTTTTGTTTGGACCATGTCTCTGTGCCTGCTCCACAGTAAACTGACCTGCCTTCCTACCCCAACTACGTCTGCTGTCTCCGCCTGTGTTGGATATCCTGGTTTTCGGCCCATGGCCTGTCCCCGACTCTCTGCTTGGCTCATCCCTGGTGTAACTGAGACCCAGAACATCATCCTCGGACTCCGCCTTTGTAGTGGTACCACGCCGAATGACGAGAGAGAGAGAGAGAGAGAGAGAGAGAGAGAGAGAGAGAGAGAGAGAGAGAGAGAGAGAGAGAGAGAGAGAGAGAGACTTCAGCCACCACAACAACTGTCCTAAACCTGTCTTGTATTTCAGTTTATGGTGAATGGAAATGTATTTCATCCTGAGTGTAAATATTTCTGAATGCATCAAATGCAGTGTTCATCTGGCTCCTCTGTGAGCCCCATACTTCCTAATCTGGTTCTAAATAAGATCAGGATCATGCTGGGATCACAGGGATCACATTGTTAATCCACCCTACAGTCATTTGAGCGGAGAGGGGATGATTAAGAGGAGTCATCTGTATATTATAGATTATAGTAAATAACACCGCTTTTTAACAGAAATTCAATGTAGAAGGAACATATCTTTTTTTGTTGATATATTTAGTGATTTTTTTTAGACCCCTCTAGAGACTCTATAACACAAATATGACTAGTGACAAATTTATAAACTTTTTTTGGTTTTATTGGAGTCTTCTGGAGACTCTGAAAGCCTGTATTATTCTTTGTCTAAAACAAATCAATGCACTGAATGTTAATCACTTCCATTGTCATTGACAGTTTTCTCTGTTGTCCCTTTTTGGTCCATTTAGCTTGTTAATGTAGACTGAAACTTATAAATGTTACAGTTAAAAATCTTCATGCGTGTTTTACCATGACTTTGTTGTCTCTTTAGTAGAAGATGAGGTTAAAAACCAGACCAAACTGAACAAAATTTACCTGAAAGCTAAACAAGCAAACAAACAGATAACTAACCCAAGTAACTCTGCTAGAGTGTCTTTTTTGGGATCACTTTAGCTCGTCCCCAAGTCCGGATAAAAGAGGAGGGTTGGAATTGGGACATTCACAGAATTTACAGAGTATAGTTCATTTATAGTTTTTAAAATATTTTGAGTGTTTTTATCCTCACTTTTGGTCTCTAACACAATGTTATTCCTCTCTCCTACATTGTTCATTACAATTACATGCAAATTTAAAATTTTGCAAAACAGGTGATGATGTCATTCAGACAATAGATACTTTCCTTTCGGAGAACTTGGAAACACTAAATGTACCATCTTCTCCATTCGTCTAACATTCAAACTAATGGGTCTTGCTGTCAACTGAAAACATGTACACATCCATCTAACTTAATAATGCCTGCCCTGTACATATGGCTGCTGCTTTTAACAGGGCACAGAATATTTAAAAATGTTTGAAATGTTACACTTAACAGCTGCTTCAGGCACAAGTTAATCCACTGTCCCTTCCATGCATTAATCTAACAGCCATTTCCTTGACTTGCCTGTTTGCCATTACTTAATTCATGGCAGGGAATATTGCTTTAATGTTGGAGATTTGAGATTTGGTATGACCCTGTTCTTTAATCTGAAAGAAATATCTTCTCAGAGCAACAGGCTTTGAGGGTGGGGGTGGGTGGGAACAACACTGCTGTAGAATTAGAATTGAATGTGAGCCCAGCTGTGTGATTGTACATAATATAATTGGCCCATGGATGTGAACTGGCTTTAACAAGCGAGTCTACTGTGGAATATATTGCTTCATTATAAAACTGCAGTGCATAGTGTGAAAAGCTGTGCATGTTTTGCTTTTTATCAGTTGGTAATATGAGTCATAGAGGAACAGGTGTTAGCCAGGTGTTGCATTATAATGACTGGTCATACAAATATACACAATTCAGGTCATGGTGAAAATTTGTTTACAATTCATGTTAGGTTTGGTTTGTATAAAATCATGTAGAATGAATTAATGATGAATTCTGGGGAGATATTTTGATAATGATCACATATATTTTGCCCTTAAATTGGCAATATGTAAATCTGAAGCACTCGCATGTAAAATATTTTATCTCTACCTCCAGGAATATACTTTGTATCATTACTGCTGCTCATTACATATATTCAGATGCATTGATTAATATGAAACATACTAGACTTTAAAATATATGATTTCTAAATTAGGGTATGGTAACTCAAAAAGTAGTGCACAGACCTTTTCAGTTTGGGATCGGTAAGGGAAATTTGGTGTCTTCCTCAGGAACTGAACTTATAAAAATATATCATGAATTTTCTTTTTTTTCTTCTCTTAAAGTTTCTTTTTTGACTGTAATTTTGGTCTTGTTTTCCATATTTCAAAGCTGACATCTTTACTCTGATGTCTCTGCTCAACATTTAGAGTCTTCCAGAGAACACCATATCTGTGTTTAATTTTGGAAAATAAACTCACACATCATATTATTACTATATATTTTATTTGGGAAGATGTTTTGAGCCACTGAAGATGATGGTCTCCATGGACACCGACCAGGTCCAATCAGCTTTAGGAATATAAATAACTCACTCAAGGTGGGAAAATACCAACAATTGTCATTTTTGTGAACATTAACATTTAAGTAAGTGCCATTACATTTGTAATTTAATGAAGCATTTGTTCTTCTAACCATGTCTGAACCAGCTGCTGGTCCAGACAGTTATTCACTGATTTAAATATCTATGTAAAATAAAATGAACATCCGAAATGAAAACACATATAGAGGAATAGTTGCATGTTTGTTAGTTTTTTATTAATTCAGTTACTCATTAGACTGTTTGTTGCCTATTGCCTGAGAGAAAACACTGCAGTATTTACCAATGACACAATGAATTATTCAGTTTTCATCTCTACAGTCTTGCTGAATTGTTTGGGTTCAGTGTGTCCTTGTTTCTTCAAAACTAAATTAAGAACCATAACAGAAAGGGCTGAAAGAACTTCTAAGAGGCATCCAGTCTTCACAGCAGCTGAAGAATCATGAACACATCACTTAGATAATTTATTTCCGAAATGCAACTGATTATACTTCACAACAAAAACAGCTTTCAAATATTATGACAAAATATAAAAGAAAATTTTGTTGGTCCTAGAAGTGAGCCTTGAGGGGCACCATGCAATCAGAGGCACAGAAAGGCAAAAATAATAAATTTTAGGTAAATGTTATGTTTGACAGGTAAAATGAGAAGAGGGCATCCCCAGAGATACTAAACAAAAAGAACCTCTGTTATGGCCAGGGGGGAAATGGTCATGATTAATATGTCATGGATTAGTCAAACCAGCGGGGGGAGCTGTTCCATGTGACAGAGTGAATGCCTCTGTTTTTTGTGCAGTGAAAGAACACACATTTTGCTTCTCCCTAAAAACTGAGTCACAAGCCAAAGGAGAATACAACACATATTTGCTTTGTTTTCATGATTCCTCTTTCTTATTTCACTACCAACAACAACTTTTTACTCCAATACCTTTTATTGAAACAGAAGTAATACAAATGTAACAATTTTAGTCTGTCGATCCTCTACCCACAAAAAAATCTCAGTTAAACCATCTTCTGCTGTGCACACTACACCCTGACTAGACTTAATTCTATCTCCAATTTTTTTCCAACCACCATCATGATAAATCATCTAATGCAGGAAAGTTGCAGATGTAGCTTCTATTTAGATGTTGTGTCTATTTAGATTCCAGGACGTTAATTCTAAACAGGAAAAGATTTGTAATTATTTAGGCTAAGTATAAACTTGAAGATAGCTGTGATAGACATGTATGTGTCACTGGAGCTCTCTCCATCCTTTCTCTAGTGATTTCTTTTGTGTCTTTTACATTATGAAAGCTGTTCAAGTGCAAGATTAAAAGACATGATTTATTATATTTCCTTATTAGATTTCTTATTTAACACTTTAGCAGCAAAACTATTGGTTGACTTCATACCAAATTTTGTTTATAGATTGACAGTGACTCTGAATAGATGTCATTACATTTTGTGAAAAGTAGATCAAAGCAAAACATTTTTAAAATACATTTTTAAAAACTTTTCCCCCCATTTCTTCATAATGGATGAAATTTCACGTCTATAAAAACATCAATTTTGTTTCAGTTTACTTCAAACATGGCACATATATAGAAGCAACTGATATGCTGACATTAGCACACACATAGACATGATGACATTAGCTGAATCGATGCCAAAATAAGCTACAATACATACGAGGGGAAGAATTAGTTGTGCCTGGCTCCACTTGTTTGATTGTTTAGTTTTTAGCTTAATTTAGGTTTAGTTTTTAACCTTACCCACTTAGGAGCCTACAACATGAACATTTTTAACCAGAATATTTTTAATTTTCAGTCTATATAAACAATCTAAATGGACCAAAAAGGGACAACAGAGAAAACTGTCAGTGTCAGTGATTTACTTAAGTGTAGTGACTTGTTTCAGACAAAGAACAATATGTGTTTTCAAACAGAGTCTTCAAAAGAAAATGTTGATATATTTGTCACTAGTTATACTTCTGATAATCTCTAGAGGGCTCTGAAAAATCACTAAAAATACCAACAAAGTGGCTAAGTTGGAAATACTGACTTTTTACAGCTAGGCAGACAAACCTTGTGTTTTTATGATTGTGACAGAAAATTATTTGATATAATTTAGAGGGAAAATGTGTGTTTTAGCTTTGGACTCACTTTTCAAAAGTTGTTAAATGCTTCCAAACAAATTTTAACCCATAAAGACCCAGTGTTACATTCATGTCAGTTTCCAAATTAATTTCTCTCTATATTTATTAACCTTTCTTAACTGATTTATCACCATTTATTATACCAGTATCCTCTCTATTTTGCACGTTTTCAGTGAAAAATCTGGTACTTTCCTTGATTTAATTTACTTATGTACTTTAATCATCATGCTGAGATTACATTCTAGGGTTATTATACCAAAAACAGAGTAAACTTAAGAAAAAGTTACTTTTTCAGTAAAATATATCATTAACAGAACATAAAAGCATCGCTCATCATTGCCATTTATCAAACTCCATGGGTTTTACTAGTGAATCAATGCTATAGAAGACGACGGTGAAACTATATTTGACACATTTACACGTATTGATAGGATAAGTGGATCAACAGGTATTAGACATTTTAGACAGTAGATGCTTTTGGAGCCAGTAGATGTTTGGGTCTTTTTGGGTTAAAGTAGTTTTTTTTTTTTAATTGCTCGGGTAGTCTAAAAAGTTTCAAAATCTTGCATCAAAAGTGCTGAATTTGTGTCAGTGTTTCTGAAGTTCCACAACAAGATAAACCACGTGTTATGTTTTCGACTCATTCATTTAGTCGTCTATTTGATGCTATAGGCTATTATGTATTATTTCTGTGGGTTTGCGTGGGTGTGCGGTGTTGCTTTCGGATTGTGATCCCACACCGTATTTTAGTTTTTGCCTTAACACACACCGACACCCAGGATCCAAACTTCCGTGCGACTCCACGCCCTGTTTTCCGGGGAACCGGCACAGATCCAGCCCTTCAACACGCTGCTCTCTCTCTACGTCCCGTCCGTGAGCAGTGAGCTGGCCGCGGCGGAGATTTCTCCTTCTGCTCGGATCATACCTTTTCTCTAACTTCGCTCTTTGGCGTCTTTGGACAGATATCGGAGTAGTACAGCCGGCTCGGTGGAGCTCTGTCGCCTGTAAATCCGTGCGTCCCCGCGCTGCGCCTCCGTGGCCATGGATTGATTTCAGTGTTTTTCCTCCGACCTCTGCTTCGACCAAGTTGAGAAAACACTCCGTCTATAACCTGCGGCTCTTTCTTTCCAGCTACATGTTTCAGCCGACCACTTTGAAAAGTATCTGGTTCCGGATGATTTTAGGACTTTGAACGTTTTTTTCCGCTTGTGCATTTACAGGAGGTGGCTTTGGATTTAAAGGATTACATTTTTTCGAGCTTCTCCGGGGTTCCTGAAGCCTGCAAAGATTTATTTGTGAAAAGTGATGGCCGAGCGAGGAGCTCTGTCGCTCCTCTCTCTTCTCTGTCTCACCTTTCTCTACTTGGAGACCACCGTCGCAAAACATGGAGACAAAGGTAAAAGCCTCGTCTTGTCAGAACTGCTCTGCTATGTGTTTAAGACCTCACTTGTCGAATAAAGAAACTTACCTGTATCACGAGTTAGATAGAAGAAAAGAAAGACGAAATGCAGGCTGTAGGCTCTGAAAAGCTGACACGGAGCTAAGCAGCTAATTATACTGGGATCACATCAGCCATTTACACAAGTTTATAAGAATGCTCAGATTTAGTACAATATCTGCTGTGATACTACAGGAAAGCAACACGCTTCTCCCAATCCTTTTGTCTGCATAGGAGCTGTTCACAGGTTGGATTTTCACATGATTCACAGACATGCTGCACGGTTGTTGCAGACATTATACGTATACGTGGTGTTTGTGGAAGTGGATTGGAAAGGCTAAATGGATAGGTAGATAGATGTAATTTATTGATCCCAAGATGGGAAATTACATCATAGCAGCAGCATGCCACATAGTAAAAAAAATCAACAGAAAAATAGAATACAAGAGAAAACACACTATACATAATAAATTAAACATACCCGGATGAAAAACTTGGATAATAAAACTGTAAGGTGCAAAAATAAACCGTTATGTTCAGTATGAGTGTGCAAAACGACGTTTAAGTGTATACTGACATTGGCTTTATGACCAGATGCAGCCATTTGTTGAATTTATCTCATCAGTATTATTGACTCAGAGGTCCTTGTGGAATTACAGAAGATGACAGGAACTTGAATATAAAAAATTCTATGCAAAGAGTCATTAGCGCTCACTGTCAGGTAATAAGCTAGTGTCATCAGTCCAGCAGATATCTCATTACCTGTGCGTCAATACATGTTTAGCTGATGGATAAACAGAGCCCAATTCATTTGCTTCTGTTAATTGTTTTGAAGCCATGGCTCTGCACTGCAGTGTACACTTCAGGATTTGTCTTATTCCACCTGGTGGAGTCTGGAAATATCACACTTCTTTGATACATTTTTGGAAAGATGTAATAGATATTGATTAGTGTCTGTGTATCAGTGTAACTCTCCCTAGTCTGCTTCAGGAACCCAAAGCCATGAGAAAAATCACCTTCCAGACCTTATCACATTGCCCATCCTAATAGTCACATCCTTATCATTGAAGATATTAAGTGTTGACTGACACAGCAGCTTGTGGTCTAGAAAATGGTGAATTCTTGTGCAACGTGGCCCAGATTTTTCTGTCATTCCAATGATATGCAAAACAGTTGTGTCTTTATGCCTTTTGAAAAAAGAAATGCAGTCCATGTGCCTTTGAAAGCTTGTTGTTTATTATGCCAGTTTTAGAAGAAGACAGGCCTTGGAGTGACGGGCCTCTGCTGGTTGTTGGGCTCTTGCATGTGGATTCTGATGAAAGACACTCTCCTGCATGAAAAGCGCTCTGCAGTAGTGGAAGGAGAGATAGAGAGGGAGAATGAGAGAGAGAGAGAGAGAGAGAGAGAGAGAGAGAGAGAAAAAAGCCCCTCCTTGGCTTTGCTGGAGATCAGTACAAAAGAGAGAGATGGGGGTAGGGTGAAACAGGGCGACTGTCTGGAAAGTAATAAAACCAGGAGATTAAGGGGACCAGGGAGTTCCTTTGGGAGCTTTGATTGATTCCAGAGAATTGGACTGGGACCCACACACAAGGAGAGTTTCAGATTACTAATTGTGGGGTCCCCCTCTCTGAAAATATCAGTTTATTCAAAACACATTTCTTTGAGGTCCTGACTGTGGCGAAGTTATCTTTATCAAAGTTGGCATGGAGTAACAGAGTCTGTCTGGTGCTGGGACGGATTTAATGGATGGTATCCGTCTCATGTTTTATTTCAGAATAACCTGTAAAACTTCAGCAGCAGAGCTACTATTTTTTTCCACTTGTAGTTCCTGAAAGTTGCTCTTTTTTTTTTTTTTTTTTAAACTTTCAACTAAAGTTGGTCTTCTGTAAACAAGTGCCTGTTAGAGGAGTGTAAAATCCATTTAGGCTTTATCTTATCTCTCTAATCCTGCTGGGAGGGAATTGTGTGCTGATTGTCTCCCAGTGGACAATGCAAATAACTTGCTGAAATGTGTAAACATTTGCCAACCCTCTGTGCTCTTACAGACCACTCTCAAGGGTTTTATCCTCACAGACCACCTCACATGCTGCATTGGCCAGACTTTATAAACAACTGTCGTTTTCTTTGGCTCGTTTAAGAGCTTCTCTATGAAATATCTGCTACAAACATAATTTACCACCTTTCTGTTTTTGTGTTTGGAAAGTCCTGGTGGTCTTGAAGTCCACTTTGGGAAGGTGAGGTGGAGGCATGCATCCATCATGTGTAATCCACCTTTTAAACAATAATGCAGTGTAGATGTGTTGCTGTCACTTATACAAGTACATTTTCCAACTTTATTTTCCACTATGTAGAACTGAATGCCTTCTCTGCATGTCCACATAATCTTGTGGGAGAAGTTTGGAGAGGGTGTCATGTTAAGCCACCTGCTGTCGAAGCCAAATGCTGTTTACTGATCATTTATTTATGGGCTCTAATCGCTCATAATGTCCTAATGACCTCCATCCTCTGAGTGACAGATAATTGCACTCTTGGCCAAGTGTGAATCATCTGTTTTACTAATGAGACTGCCCCCATTAGAAAATACTGTTGATTCGCAAAGACTGGTGACGTTGAGGCTTAGGTTGGACAGACTGAATCAGTCAGGTTAGTGGTCCCAAATGACATCTTTTTGGGTTTTCTTTCCTATCTGTCATTTTGTTTGTCTGGGATTTTTCCGGGTCAAAATGAAAGGAATCATTAAAATTATTTTGCAGCCACTGTCATTGCAGTGTATCTGGTATAACTGACAGGCGGAGGGCAGATCATTGTCTTCTGAATAACATCACACCTGCACTTGCATCTTTTTTGCTGGTTTAGTTGAACTTATATTTTGCCAGGCGAGAAGGACTATTTGCTTTTTTGTCATGTAAGTTCTCCAGTTTGATCATTTGCTCATTTAAATGCTGTGCCTTGGTGAAAGCTGCATTGCAGAGTTTATGTAGGTGGAAAACACTTCACCTATAACAAGATTACAGTTGTGTGCTCCATACATGGAAATTCCATTTTAATTTGCACAATTTAAATTATTTCTCACTCTTGTACATGTTTCCCTTATACTATTCTGTAGATTCACTGTTTGTACAGAAGATTGAAACTGCAATAAAGTCTCTATTCACATAAATATAATATTAAACTGACAGTTTTACCTCACGTTTATTGATATCTTATTTTTGTGTTTTAAAGGATGTGTGAAATATTTTGTCTAACTACAACCATGTATCTGAGGCGTGGATGGAGCAGGCGTATGTTATGAAGAGAGAACCCAAGTCTGTGTCATGGTCTAAAACCTAGACCAGCTCATAGGCTCAAGTCCGACGTTTCTGCTGCCCCCTACTAAGATGAAATTGCCTCCATTAGAGCTGCTTCTGGTGGTGTGGGGTGGAAAAGCACAACTGAAGGCTGCTTTTCCTGCTTCTGCTGCTGCCTGTGCACCAGCCAGGTGTTCAGCTCCTCTGGATCTAGCACACATACTGTGGCCTTGAAAGAATTTCTTCAAGCTGTATGAAATTTCCATGAAGTCAAATGTTTTTCTTGCTTTCAGGTTAGAATTGAAGTTTTCATTTTTATCTAATGTGAGTGACATAATTCTTTTTTTTTTTTTTTTTTAAGGCTCCAGGCTTGTCCTTAGTGACATACATAGCACGATGCAATATAGGGGAAATTTTCTTATTTGTGATCATGAAGCTGTGTTACAGATGCTTTACAGAGTACCTGATTTCCTGACTGAGATCAGTCCAACAAATATTAACAAATGGCAGGTGTAGGTGAGCAGTTGTTTCATCTCGATTCCTGGTATTTTCAGGGGAAATACTGGAGGCAAGTGGATTTTACTTGAAGTTAAGACTTCAGTGTTAACCAGCTGGACTATTTTAATGTATGTATGGTTAGGTGCACTATGTAATCACACATACAGTGTTTGTTTCTTGTTGACACATTTTTCTGTAGGTATGAAATCGTAATTAATCATGGCATATGAAAGCTGTTTAACCTCTGCTAACCCAGGCTGTGCTGTTGTGATAAAAATATTTTTATAATCATGACTTCACTGGACTCATGAACCTCCAATATTAGAAAAGTAGTCAAATATTTCCAGATGATGATTAAATTGTAGTTTTGGTTGTGTGTCATTGTTTGAAATATATACTTCTTCCTCTAATGATTTTTATGGGAAACCTTGGTCCCTGGACAAGAGAAAATCCTTTTATAATGTCTGGTGCAGAGCAGGTAGTGGTGTTGTCTATGTCTATACTGTAAAAGATGGTCTATTCTTCTGTTGTGACTGGTCAGCTCCCAGAAAAGCACCTCGCTACATGTACACTCTCTTTAAAGCTGAGCTACCTGCTGTGCTTAAAAAGCTGTCAGACACAGTGCCTTTCCTACCTTGGCTGCTGTCTGTCTTCTTTGTGTTGACTTTCATGTAAAAACAAAAACAGGAGGAAAAAGCTGGAATATCTGGGGAAAAAAAAGCACCTTGGCAGAAGTTTGAAGAAGTGGACTACTGTGAAAAGACCATAGAACTGAGGCCACTCCTCTGAGATTCTCTGGTAACTTAAAGGACATTACATTCACAACATTCTCTGGGAAATGTTCACCTCATTGACACTTACTTTTAAAAATAGCACAAAATGCATAGTTTTTATTCACAGCGGTACTGCTGTTGCGTTCTCCAGACTTCCCCTTTCTGTTGTTGATTGAATGATGCTCAGGCTTAATGACCTCTGGGAGAGCAGAGTCTTTTCAGTTTCCCTGGAGCTGACGCACACAGTAGCAGGGCGAGGAGAGAATACGAGAGTGAGGCTGAAATCATGGCCACATGTTAAGACTTGACTGTCATCTCTGTCATTATGCTGCTCTGGACTTCAGCTACAAGGCTAACTGTCATACTTTTTACTCGTCATGTTCGGCTGCTTAAGCCTAATGACAGTTTTCAGTTGAATACAGATTTGTGCAACTTATGTCAGGGCAGAAATGAGGTAAATACATTTCTTGTGCATTTTCGGTTTGGCAAAAGGGAAAATTGGATGGATGCAGTTAGTCAACACATAAGTCGGACATGACAATCCACAGGACATTGAATTAGGCAAGAAGCTGAGCTGATCTTTTTCAGTCATTATCTTTTGATCAAACTGCTGCTTTTGACCTTTTGCCACACACACTTTTTTTTTTTTTAAAAACTTGTAATCATTAATCTTTTTAAAGAGACTACACCCTCACAGAGTATTGAACAGGGCTACACACAGTGTGTTAAGTGTTTAAATCAGAAGCAACAACAAATCATTATGGCATGCTAATATTGTTAGTTAGATAATGAAGACTTTATCAGGAGAGCGTACAAACAAAATGATCTCAAACCCCTGTACAAGTGACTAGTCATGAAGCATGATGGTATGAACAAGGTTTTATGTTGCCACAGTTTGGTATGTTCTTTTGGATTGTGCAGTATCCTCCAGTCTCTTCATGCATACAGAAAAATTGCTAGAAACAGGCTTAATAATTTCATCCTTACTGTGTAACTCCAGCGTGACAGCAGCAAACAACAGCATATATTCACTATAGGAGTATTGTAAGCAAAGATGAATTATCCCCTGGACTGGCTTTCAACAAAACCTTTAAAGGAACAGGTTTTTGTGGCTGTATCAATACAAGTCAGCAAAGACTTTTGCCCTAAAAATGTCCTCAAACTTTTTTTTTTTTTTTTGCCATTATGGTTCTATAGAGCTCCAGTCTTGTTGTCTGCTGTTGGCAGTGGCAGGCAAAGGATTATGCAAGCTGTGTTTGTCAAATGAGCTTGGACTAATGAGTGCAAGACTCTGTTGTACACTGAACTGTTTTTCTAGCCCTGGGGAACACACTTCAGAAATTACCCATTAAAATACTCCCTGGCTTTTTACGTATTTGAATTCTTATGCTTTATATTTTATATGAAATGATCCAAACAGATTGATTATCTGATTGATGATGATCTTAGTATGAACAAACTGTTGCAAACTGTTTTTGGAGTTAGTAAAATGTTTGAACTTAGATCTTTATCTGAGAGCAGAATTTATTTTTTTTCAGCTGTGTGAAGAATATTGTAGGGTCTGCTGTAGAATGTTTAAATACTGGTAGTCATTTTCTTCTCTGAGGCACTGTGTAAGATGGGCTCTCATAACCGCTACCTGAACCATCAGCCTGAATGATGATAAACAAAAGTCATTTTGAGAAATAATAGCTTTTGAGAATAAAGCAGAGGTGCTTAAGTACTGCACTAGAGCACAAAGCTGGATTGCTTTAGAAAGTGTGATTTATAGCTCTGACTTTATACCTTCATACCATGAGATTCACAATTAACATCAGCTGACATCACATTTTACGATTCCATGTCAATCAACCTTAAATATAATTAGCATACTTTTGTATTTATTGTAATTGTGAAGCAGTTGGTTTAATTCCTGGGAACAGCAGTCCTCATAAATTAGGAGAGAGTAATATTCTTCTCAAAAGACTGATTAGTAACCTTCGTTTGATTGCACTGTACCTGCTGGAGTTGGAACATCCTGCAGCTCTTAGACATGAATTTATTCTCTGCCGTCTTTTTGGAGGACATCCAGGGTGTGATGAATTAACCTGAAGTCTTCTCGCTTGTGGAGTGTGCTGTGCAGTTATTACAAGATTCATGCTTCAAAGAGAATTGGAGGCATCAGAACAACAAAAAATGAATGCCGCCTTTTCTCCCTAATGATTAATGTTAAGTCTTGTGGTCTAATGTGGGCACGGCAAGTTCAGTCTTGTCTACCTTGACCCAGTTTGTCAGATTTCTGTGTGGTTGATTGTCTCAATTTGTCTTCAACCCCGCTGCTTTTGCAATTCTTCTCGTATACCTGGGGCCAAGTTCCCCATCTTGTGTGCATTTAGGACTGCTCTTGCATACACACTCCAAGTATCAATCACACATGTACACATAGTGCCTTTCAGCCTTCATTCAGTCAAAGGAACTTTTCATGTGCTGAAAGGGTTTGGGGGCAGTCAGTCACAGAGAGAGGATTGTGAGCACTGCTCAATCGTGCCTGCTGCCATCATCTTGTGTCTGGCCTGTGGCTCTTGGCAGCGTTTGCCGTGGTGGGATGTGTGTGTATGTTTATGTGGGTATTTGTATGGGCGTATACCACCCATCTGGAGTAGAACAGCTGTTTTATCAACAAAAGTTCAGAGAGTTTCCCGACTTGAAGTTCCTCTTCAGGCAAACAGTGATTACCTACTTTTAGTGAAATGATGGAAGAAATTAGAGCAGTTTGATTTAGTTTTGAGTGTGCACTGTGGAACAACCAGCAGCTGCAATGTCTTTGATCCTTTTATGAGATTAAAAATAGGAAGGCTTGTGTGATTATACTATTATAGGCAACATTTACACTGTGACAGATTTTTATTTAGTATTGAATGAAATTATAGATTTCCACACTGATGTGAATTTTAGAAGTTGTCAGATGTCGTTTGGTTTTGTGAAAAAGACATTTTATAAGGCGCACATAGACAAAACCTGATGCTTTCAAATGGAAAATATTGACACATTGCCAAGCAGTGCATTTCAAGCTGTGAATAAGTTCTACTTTTCCTTAGTCTTGGGTAACTCACACACCCCAGTTCAGTACCAGTGTCACAGCAATTTTTCAAGAGGATTTCCATGAACGGTTTCTGTTCAGTACTTAATGACCTGCACCAAATTCAGTGAGCAATGCCAAAACAATAGCATTTGAAGTCATCTTGGTTGTTTTTTTTTTTTTACAAGTCAAGAACTGTTTTATTTGGTTTCTATGTTAAAAATCCATAGGAACTACTAAAACATACTAGCCCTAGTAGGCGTAGTGTGTTTGGGCTTCAGCAAGAATAGAAGAAGGTGTCATTTTTAGTCCCACACAGTACTTTTCCATGGCACTGTCTCAGCATGCAAAGCACAGCAGTGTTCTGGTTTGTTGAGTCTCAGACGTTGAGTTTAGATAATTTAAGGTTTAGAGTTAAGACCAATAGAAACTCTGTCTTACTTGTGTATATATCTACTTGTGCCCCAGTTCTGCTTCAAGGCCTTCTAGTCAACTTCCCTGGTTTTGCTTTGATTTCACCTGCTGCTATGGTGACTCTTTTTGAAAAAAGAAAAGAAACTCCCGGTATTAACCAATGTTTCTCTTGCTAAACCCAAGCTGAAATGATTCTTTCAAAAAGTGCAGCATTAGATAGAGACCTCTTTGTGCTCTTCGGAGCTCCCTTTGGCACGAGGCTCCACTGACTGCACAGACTTCTCACCATGTTATTGGAGCCAGTTCCTGCTCAACATTGAGCTCATCTAAAGCTAAAGGAGGTCAAGAGAGGCAGCTGAAATGGTAAAATTACTGCTGTAAGCCTTTTAAATACAGTGCCATGATGTAATGGAATTGGGTGTCTCTTTTGATTCTACTTTTTGGGCCCTTCACCGTTGAATAAACGTGTCCTTCAGCAGCACTTTCTTAAAAGATGATTGCTTTCTGTTTTGTGAAAGTACAACACGGCTTTGCCGATAATGATAAACTTGGAAAATGCTAATTGGCCCTTGAAATTTTACAGTTAAATTTATGCTGTTGATTAAATATGGTTTGATTTTTAGGTGGATTTGTTTTAGATGGTTTAACATTGGAGGAATGCTTTTCACATGTGGTGCTACACCTCAGTGGTTATAGTTGTATAATAGAGGAGGCTCCAGTCATTTATCATTTGGGGAGATAATTTCTGCTAGTGTCTGTTTTATGGGCTGTCATTAAAATCAAGATTTGGCAAGAATTACTACAAACTGAACAGAAAAGAGTAAGTATGGCTAGGTATTGCCATGGACTGACAATCCAGTGGGAATAAATGCTTCTTGAAGATGTTCCTAATCCGTATAAAGGTCATATTTTAGCTATCCATGAGAACATGCATGCATTAAACACATTAGGTTATTAAAATAAAGATTAATTCATTATCTAGTTGTTTGTTTAATAAACTTTGTGAGGCAATGTAATTATTTTACACAAAATACACTTTGTGTAAGGGAAAAAGTATTTTATTCCTGCTGCAATATTTGTTGAATAGTGAATATTGAACTGAATATTTAACAAACTTTGTTACTCATTCTTTTTCTGTGCACCAAATGATCTTGTTAAAGGAAAGAAATGTATTTTATTGCTGTAATAAATATAAATAAGAGCTATTTTTTTGTTTTTGGCCATTCATAATCTGACTAGTTGACTATTGAAATAGTCATTAGTTGCAACCCTAGTACTGATACATGCTTCCTGAAGCTGTTATTAATAAGGTTAAATGCCACAGTTTATCTATCCATGAGAACAGGCATATATTTGTCCACACTGGGTCATTAAAATGAAGACTGAATTGAAAAATATATATCTTTAAACCTCACCTAACAAGAGGAAGGCTTCATAATACTCACATTGTGACGACCCCCCTGTTGTCTTGTCTAACTGTAATTTTTTTTTTTTTTCACTTTGGAACTTTCTTTAAATGACTTGAATCCTAAACTCGGCTGCCAAACTCTGCTGTTGATGAGACCATACAGAACCCGAGAGCTGCATCTGGAATGTCTCTTGAGCCGTGTCTAAATACAGGCACGACCTTCCTCTGTCTGATATTGAGGAAGATGAGCTTGGTGATGAGCATAAGCAGGTAGAGACTAAGCTGTGAGCTCTTTTACATGAGGATATTTCCTCCAGCGTGGGCTCAATGCGGCTAACTGTGATGGAAAACAGCTGTGTTACTTCCCTGCGATTCCTTAACCATTGTCCCTTGAACCTTGACTCTGTTCCTTCCCGTCTTTCTTGGCTGGTGACAGGTTGTATTGCCACAGCACCAGGATGACTGTGAAATGGATGGATGCCAGCAGGGAGCACCTGCAGAGGAATAGTGTGCAAGCAGCATTCCATCACAGGACCCTGAGACACAGATGTCATATGAGACACAAGAGACGTGTTTAGAGTGGGGGAGGGAGTGGGAGGGCCCATGGTAGAGGTTTTGGCATGGAGGGCCTGTAATGGAGTTGGATAGAGAGCCAGCTGTTGCCAACAGACACTTAATGAGGTATCCCATCAAGAGCACAGGGAGATGAACATTAATGACTACAGTTCAGCTTGTCTCTTTATTCATCCCCCTCTTTTCAATCATGTAAAGATGAGGTGCAAGACATGTTAAGGCCAACTGTAATTGGATCTTTTTTTGAGGCTAGATTTGAATGAAGGTGAGCTTGTCTTTTCTGTAAAAGGATTTTTTTGTGCATTTGCAGTTTTCATTACTCTCTCTCGTGTTTTTTATTTATTTATTTTATTACACTTGTGTATTGGCTTTAAAATCACAATTTCCCAGAACAGACTGTTCATGCTGAGGGATGGGAATAAAGAACTGGTACCAATTCCATGTTGTCCAATCCACTGGAATTGTATGTCATCAAGCTTCCTTCCATCCTTCCTATAAATGCCAGGATTTTATATCTATAGTTGCACAATGCAAGCAGTGATGTCAAACCCATTCTACATTTTTGGTAACTGAGAGATAGAAATGGTTAAAAATGTGGTTTAATTTATACAAAGAAATTACAGTGTCTGGGTTATGGTAACGTCTGTTAAATACGGAATATCAGAAACCTGAAACCCACTATGAAAGATTGGCTCAAATTCATTATTTATTTCATATTTGCCTCCAATTACACACAGAAAATTGAATGAAAGGAAGTCAGCAAAGGAATCGTTACAGAATAGAACTGACAAACGTTATTGATAATGGCATTGGTATGAGTTCCCATTCTTATTCATGCCGATTTGTCCACTGAGTAGGCCAAAACAAAAGGTTATTACTAGAACACAGAAAAGCAATATTATCATAATTGATAAGCTCCTATAGAGGGCATTATTACTTGATAAATGGCCAAAGTGTTGATCATATTTCTTAAAGTGGTTGGTTGCCCAGTAAATTAGTCAACAGAATGTTAAATCACTAGTCAGTAAGCAATTTAGCAAACTGTGTTATGTAAAATATGGAAAGTTAAAAGGTAGTACATGCAGTAAATGTCAGCTGTAAATGGATGATCATCATAATTAGTGTGTGGGTGCAAAACATTAGACTCTTTGACCTTTTAAAATTAATTTAAAAAAATGACAAGATGAGGACAAAATGGACTATAAAAGGCGAAAGGATTTTTCTCTGAAATAGATGTAGGACTCTCATTTCCCATCTCATCAAACATTACCTTTTATCGTGATGAACAAGCATTAAAGTTGTGAAGTTACCGTTATTTTCAGACAGTGAGTTCTTGTCTAACCTTTTTTTTTTTTTTTTTTAAACAAGAAATGGCCAAAGAGCTTGAATTAATGCTTGGACAGGAAAGCAAAGATACTTTTTCTGCTTTCATCATTCATTTACATGGAGTGGTCTAAATTAGTCCTGACTGCATAAGCATGTCATTCAAGCCTTTAGGACACCTGCTGAACAAATTCACTCAAATGGCACACATACATACACACTAACACATTTACAGAGCAAAATCCTAAAAATATGTCATGCAGTCTGTTTGTGCCATATGTCGTGTAACATTGTAGTGAAGTCTAGATGAAAATTCAAACAGCATTATCTAATTAAGCAGGTGTGAAAGCAGCTTAGTTCAAGTGGGTTTTGGCGTGAAGCTACAGTTCAGTCAGCTGAAAGATGTGAATACTTTACTTAAATCTTTGGTCCACACTTTCATTTCTCCTCAAAAGAAGATGTCAGAAGTGGTCTTGAAGGATAGGATGGTAGTTTTATTAGCCAGTGCTTGCCTGTGGAGTGCTTTTTGTTGCAAAATGACAGGGAACTTAATAATGAAGCTCTCTAACCCAATGAGCCTCGAATCAGTGGAGCCCCTCTTCCCTTTCTTTGTCCTTCTCTCAATCCCCCCACGGTGCCACTGCATTCCCAGCCTGGCGGGGCAGTGTCTCTGGGCCAGGACCATGTCACGCACCCCTATTGGCCCCAAACGACCGTGGTGGGGGGGTCAGGGGTTCAAGTGCTCCCTGTGGGGCAATGCATGGAATGCCTAGCGACTCAGTGAGTCAGCCCCCACACTGGTTACGTCTGTAATTAATTTCTAATGAGAAAAAAATTGGCTGACCTCGCAATAGTTATACTCTATCACTGTGTTTTTTTTTTCCCCCATTTCTCTCTCACAGACTTCAAAGTAGAGGCCAGGATAGCTTTTCCTAGTTCGACGCTGATTGTGCTGAAGCACTCAGAGGACATTCCTTGCGTGCTAGACTGAGGTTGAGTGTGGATTTTATGGGCTGTGTTTCTGCGAGTCCCACACATACCTGTGGTTCATGTGTATGCTGTAGAGGCTTAGCTGTGTTAACCCCTTCTCATATGTACATTGACAGCATAAACACAAAAAGTAGTTCTAAAGATGTGGAGACTTCTTGGACTTAAAATGATGTTCTACTACACTGTACTTATAAATGTTGTGCCAGATCTCCAGTTGACGCTCTGTCATTAAACATTTCTCTTCAGAGCTCTGAATTACAGAAGTAATATCCAGCATTCATCATCTACCATCTTAAATTAAAACAAATGCTTGTGTGCCAAGAGATTAATGAGAATTTCCCTGCCATTTCATTGTATTTAATATAAATACAGCACACCAATGCATTTAGTGTGGCTCAGCACAAAGGCTGGTAATGGCATTAAACGGAATCATCCTTCTCACAGTGCAAAACATAGTGTTAGTATTTACAACACCATCTAGGTCTCGTTTTCATGCCTGCACGATATTTTCAAACCATGTAAACAATACAGCTCTGGCTTTCTTGTAAATGGTGCTTTCTCAGAAGTTCTTTTATTTCTTTCTTCCTGTGGGGTTCAGCAGTTACAGATGAAAGTGGTAATGGTCGGTGTGACAGACTCTCCTGGTCAAACACAAGTGTGTCCAGAAAACGGGAACTTTAAAAAGAAAAAGGTTTATGGGAAGGAATAGGAAGCCTTAGACCCAATTCAAACCCACTTAATTAAAGCGTGGTGTCTGTGTGGTGTCGTGGGTTTTTTGGTCAACACAGTAGCAGTCTCTGTCGATAAGATTTCCTGAGGGGAAACAATAGTGTGAAATGCAGGAAGCCATTAGGAAGCTAGGGACTCATGTCTCTCCCTGCTGAGTAAATAGTGTCTGTGCTGCCCCCCCCCCATTCCATCCACTTTTCAATGAGCCCAGTACTTGTAACAATAAAGGCAGGAAATGAACTGTAGTCAAACAGGACCATGGAGGATACTCGTTGTTTGTAATTGACCAAACTAGGTTGGGTAATAAAAGTAGATCTTTTTTTTTTGGTTTGTCAAAAATAGCTCATAGGTAGCCCGCTGTGGATGCAGTCAAGAAGAAGCTAATTAGTCAGTTTTAATATAATAATAATATTCCACTTTTTTGGGCTGTTTTTGTCATGTCTTAACTGACCCAGTTTGGTCTAATAGTAGAACTTGTTTGAATCCAGACTTATTTAAGCAGACCTGGACTGTTTATATTTAGAAGTTTCAAGGAAATTCACTTTCTAGTCGATACTCAAATCATATTTTCTACCTATTCAGAGTGTTTTTTTTTTCTTATTTTTTTCTTAAAGCTGGCTTTATTGTAATCAGAGCTGTTTTTGCTGAATTCCTTGTTACGAAAGAATGTGGACATATTGGTTTTCCTGTCACACAAACTAAAGCAGAATGAGCAATAGACCATTACAAAGCTTCAGGTAAATTAGACAAACCCTAACTCTTACCTTACTCCAACCATGAATGAAACCATGAAACCTCAAAACTCCAAATGTGGTGTTGTGTATAGGCCTAATCATATCACCCAGGGAAATGGTACAGTCTATGTTACATGGAACCTAAAGCAGTTTTCTCTGTCGACCTGTTTACCATTTTCTAACTTTACCTGGCTGCAACACCCTCATTTTTCCCTGTGGAATGCAGATATGACTCACAGCCAGACGGTGTTACTTAAGTTGTCACCTGAGTGGGCCTCCTGGCGAAAGTTGTTTTTGCATTTGTGAGCAGGCCATAAGTACATTTGAGCTGACCTGTATTTTGAGAAAATTGTTTCTGTTGTTGGGATTGAGGTTATGTCTGGTGCCAGTTCTACTTCTCATTAAACTGAGATGTGTGTTCATCTTTTTTCTGGCATCCATGACTGTTTTTTAAGATGCCACAAGAACTTGCTTTGCTTAAAAGTACTGGAAGTCAAATTAACATTGACCAATGAAATTACCTAGTTTCCAAATTACCATTGTGCTCTGATTGTTGGGTAAGGGATTAGTAGTTATCTGGTCCACATTTTGTGCTTAGTGTAATTGATATTTGGTTTACCCCTAGATTAAGCAAGCACTAAGCAGGTTAGCATTGAGGATTTTCCCAGATTAATTCCAGGAGTCCAATCTGAGCTGGCTGGCCACTCTCCCTCTATCATCCCAAACGTCTGTCTTACCTGGGATTTACTAGCATATGAAAAGGAAATGAGATCAGAGGTGGTGATAAATCTGCTGCAAAGCTTTCGCCTCAGACAAAATGAGATGCACACATGGTCATGTCAGGCCGCAGCCGCTCATGGCCTCGTTTCCGATAAATTGATTTGGAGAGCTCTGGTAGCAAGAGGTGAGATAGTTGTTCAGAGTGGAGCTTTGTCAACTAATGCCATGGCTAGTTTGGCCCTGTGCTGCTTATATTGGCTTTCTTGTCTCTAATGATATTTGATGCAGTCTTGAAGTGACTTGCTTGCACTGTTACAGGTGAGGAAGTATGCATGAATAAGAACATCTCCTTTTTTTTTTTTTTTTTTTTTTAATGTTTACACAGTTCTAGGGCTGTGTGAGATGAACAAAATTGTACATACTGATATAATTTCCTCATCCAGGTACTGAACTATAGCACACTTTCTGTAGTGTGTGTGTGTGTGTGTGTGTGTGTGTGTGTGTGTGTGTGTGTGTGTGTGTGTGTGTGTATTTAACCTGAGCACCTACAGAATGTAAAACCAAATTCCATTGTAAAATTACAATAAAGCTTGTTCTATTCTATTCTATTCTATTCTATTCTATTCTACTCTATTCTTTTCTATTCTACTCTATTCTATTTATTCTATTCTACTCTACTCTATTCTATTCTACTCTATTCTATTCATTTCTATTCTATTCTATTCTATTCTATTCTATTCTACGCTGTTCTATTCTATTCTTGTCTAGTCTGTTTTGTTTTGTTCTATTCTGTTCTACTCAATTCTATTGCACTCTATTCTACTGTATTCTTTTCTATTCTACTCTATTCTATTCTACTCTATTCTTTTCTACTACTCTGTTCTATTCTATTCTACTCTATTTTATTCTATTCTACTCTATTCTATTTATTCTATTCTACTCTATTCTATTCTACTCTCTTCTATTCTATTCTACTTTATTCTATTCTGTTCTATTCTATTCTATTCTATTCTACTCTCTTCTATTCTATTCTACTCTATTCTATTCTGTTCTATTCGATTCTATTCTACTCTATTCTATTCTACTCTATTCTTTTCTACTACTCTGTTCTATTCTATTCTACTCTACTCTATTTTATTCTATTCTGCTCTATTCTATTTATTCTATTCTACTCTATTCTATTCTCTTCTATTCTATTCTATTCTATTCTATTCTATTCTACGCTGTTCTATTCTATTCTTGTCTAGTCTGTTTTGTTTTGTTCTATTCTGTTCTATTCAATTCTATTGCACTCTATTCTACTGTATTCTTTTCTATTCTACTCTATTCTATTCTACTCTACTCTATTTTATTCTATTCTACTCTATTCTATTTATTCTATTCTACTCTATTCTATTCTATTCTATTCTACTCTCTTCTATTCTATTCTACTCTATTCTATTCTATTCATTTCTGTTCTATTCTATTCTATTCTATTCTATTCTATTCTGTTCTGTTCTACTCTATTCTATTCTACTCTACTCTCTTCTATTCTATTCTACTCAATTCTATTCTATTCTATTCTATTCTATTCTATTCTATTCTATTCTATTCTACTCTCTTCTATTCTATTCTACTCTATTCTATT
>JAQQZY010000019.1:22324621-22336201 GCA_030068375.1 Ostorhinchus rueppellii | reverse complement strand
CCACACAGAAAGGTCCCACCAGTGACTGGTGCGGGAATCGAACCCAGGACCTTCTTGCTGTGAGGCACGAGTGCTATCCACTGCACCACCGTGTCGAAAAAAGCATCCACTGATGTAACATGTGTAATACCTGTTGATCCACTAATCCTATCAATTCATGTAAATAATCTATGTAAATGCAGTTTGTCATCTTTTGATGGTCATCACATACGATCCATTTGAATGATCAGAGGCTCTATAATGAACATGTAAACCGTCATCTTCTACAACACTGATTCACCAGTAAAGCTCATGGACTTTGATAAGTGACAGACGATGTAGGTTTAGTTAATAATATATATTGCTGTAAAGTCACTTTTTCTTCATTTTTCCTCTGTTTTTACATAATAACATTTGAATTTACTCAGAGCTTTTATAAACATCTGCGTGATCAGTGCATTAAATATGGGAAAATATCTGATTTTCACTGAAAAAATTAATGTGGAAGTCAACACAAAAATAGTTCTGGGTGTGTATGAGTTAATTTGTCACCTGTATTATGTAGTCAGCTGTTGCCCACATAGACATATTCATTTCTCACCATCTTTTTGGATGATTTTCACTGATGTTTACATGCATAATGGGCTGATAGGGATCAGTTCCTTTTGGATATTTTAAGTGGAGCATTTTTCTGATTAAGTGTAGAATCATCTATTATTCTGCTTTTACCACAATTCGTTGGATGTATATGTACATGTACACATTTAATTTAAAAATTTATAGCCTTTAGAGACATTTAAAGTTGTGTTGATTGCCCAACATGTACTCGAAAACCTTGTAAAATACTGTAGGATTTGTCCACATGTGCATACAAAACTGCAAACAAACGTTATCACAAAGGCAGATCTGTTTCCAACTCCACTCTGAGATGCATCCCTATCAGATGATGTCTAACCACTCACATACACTTTAGCCTGAGGAGAAAGAACTGTTTGAGCTGCAGTGTAACTTTTAACACTCAAAGGAACACGGCGACTGTGTTTTCATTTCTCACTCTGTTTTTTTTTGCATTGCCCTAAATCAACCCCCTGTCCTTTCCTTTTACCTTTTTTTAGTGCCTCTCAGCCCTCCATTTCCACTTTATTGTCCTTTCAGCCCTCCACTTCTCCCCTGTTCCAACACAACTGGTGACACACACACACACACACACACACACACACACACACACACACACACACACACACACACACACACACACACACACTTGTACTCAACCATTTTGCTGTTCCACAGTGGCTGCACCCAAGTCATAAAGCACCAAGATGGCAAACAAACAGTAATAAATCTCAAGAAAAAACAAAAAAAAACCCACATCTCATTCTCACAGGAACCTCCAGAAAAAAATGCATCAACTGTGTCATTGTTTGAAAAGTTATACATGCGCATGTAATATTTGTAACACACACCGTTCTGACTGAAATGAATCGCCTTTTATCAGTTCTTCTGCTGGCAAGGTTGTTGCGGTGTGCCGTGGCAAAATCCTTGCCACCACAGCATACATTTGATACAAAAAATCAATTATCGGCTTATACGTTAGGGGATGTTCCGATCTGATCGAAAAATTGGTTGCTGATGTGGCAGTTTTTACAAGCTAGGATTGGATTTAGTAACAAGATCCTGCCGATCTGGGCCCAGTTTTTTTGGGGGGTGAGGGGGGGTGAACAAATGTCCTTCCCCCTCAAATTAAAGTTTCCAAGGGTAGGGAAAAAGGAAATTAGCTGCACAACAGTGGGGGGCTGAAAGGAATTAGTAAAGCATCTATAAGTTTCAGTTTGTCTTTATGGTCCTGTAGTGATGTGCAAATCAGGTTTTTTTTCAACCCGCGGGGCTTTTCTAGAATTATTTGACGTGAGTAACCAGCTGATAGCATCACTACGGTACGGCATGGGCTGCACCATCTATTTAATACCTGGATGGACCTGTCCATAGATGCTCTACAGCAGTGGCAAACATCCAGCCCCCAGGCTGAAACTGGCATGCCAAAGGTTCTAATTTGGCCCATAGTCAAAGGTGACATACTTGTTTTAGTTCAGGTTCCACATCCAGCCAATTTGTGATCTCAAGTAAAATAATAGCATAATAAGCTACAGTATAAATAATGACCCCAAATTTAAATCAAAATTTCATTGTAAAAAATTGTTGTTGGATTAGTATCGGATTGGTATTGACAAAACTAATCCCTAAAAAAATCAGATGAGAAAAAAAATATAGAAATCACTATTACACATTAGGTTATACATAGTGAGGTCTTGAATTAAAAATTTTAAGGTTTTACAACACAGAACAGTGGTTGCAGGGTGAGTGTCTTTCATCTTTGTTGGTTGGTTCTGCTGCTTGTCACTACCAGCAAATTTCTGCATGCACAACGGTCACTCTACTTGGACAAACTGCCCAAAATGCATTGCCAGAGACGTTCAGAGTTATTGCATTGCAGATGACGATGTTATTGAGTGCATCATTATTCAATGATTAATACCATTTTCCTTAGTGAATGTTATTATTAAATTATTAAATGTTGTCATATAATTGTGAACAGAAACCCTCTCCCCCACCCCCACCCATGACACACTGCCACACCAAGAGATCAATTCCACTGGACAAACTGCCTTTTGTATACTATGAGCTGCTGTTATACCAACACCAAACAGGAAGATACTCCTCTAATGTTAATTTGAAAAGTTTGGCGCTATTTCAGAATAATGGTTAGAAGAAGCTGCTGCCATATTTTGCGTTGCCTATAGCTAGATGTGTAGAGCAGGTGTCTCTGATCTGCTTTTCATGTTTCTGTTGTCAGACAGCCTCATGAGCATAAAAAATGCTTTGATCAACATCTCACTGCAACATTGCAGGAATTATTATGTGACATGAATAACATTTATGCATCATAAACAAATGAATACTCTGCTATGTTTGGCAGATAATACAAACAACTGAAGATGTTATACTGATAAACAGTAGAAGCAATAGAAACCACAAGATGAGAGAGAGGCGGGTTGACGTACTGGGTTATGATGGGTAATCAACGTGTTCCACTTACTCACAGATGATAGGCGTTGTAGATATTTATGAGGTTTTCCAATCAGAACAGGAAAAGTGACCCTGATATAGGCATTCACACACACATCCACACTCTGTCATGAACCCTTAAAAACCCAGTGCTACTTTTTTTGGAAGTTCCCAATTAATTTTTCTCTCCATTTAACCATGTGATTTATCACCATTTGTATAATATTATTCTCTGTATTTTGTCATTTTCTGTGAAAATGAGATGTTTTCCTTTATTTAATTAACTGAAACCAACAGAATCCTCTCGGAGCAAACACTTGATGAGAGTGGTGGGGAAAATCTTCTTTTTAACAGGCAGAAACCTGTAGCAGACCCTGGCTCTTGGAGAACGGTCGTTTGCATTGATCATTTGGGATAAAAGGAAGAGAAAGATTTAATTTAATTTAACGTTCACACTGAAACAAAGAGAAAATTTTGGATAATTTTTTATAGGTTATTTTACCCACTTCAGATCACATTGGCCTGAATGTGGTCCCTAAACTAAAAGGAGTTTGGCACCTCTGATTTAGGGTTATGCTAGTGTGAACATATTTTAGATTAACATAAAACTCCCAGAGGACAAATTAACCCACAGTCTAGGAAATTAATGCAAACCCTACAACAGTCGATATAAGAAAATGTAGGCTAAGTTATGTCATCTTGACATTGTCAATATTGTCATAATTTCAGTCCAAAATGATACAAAAATGCAGAGTTTCTAGTGAAATAGCAATGAAAAGAAGCCATCACACAGCCAAACCTTCAGAAACCAGAGAATATGAGAGGAAAACTTGTTGGTTGGTTGGAACTTAACTCTATTTTATAAGACGTGACAAAGCTGATTCAGATTGTAGATTGTGATTTAACTGGAACACACGTATAAAAGGTTAACTTCTGCCTTACTTCTACCTATACCTTTTTAACAAACTAGATTTGACATAAATAATAAATTGCATATACAAGCAAGTTGCCTATAGTGACATACCTGAGATGAAATACATGACATGAAAAACAGTGACTCAGATGATTAAAAAGAATGTGAAAATCATGGTAAGAATAGGAATGGAGAGGATTATCTCAATTAGGCCTGTTGGTAATGATTGTTTTACTGTTGATTCAATGTACCATTCATCATATTTTCTTCATTGATTGATTTATTGTTTGGTCTATAAATTGTCAGAGAATCCTCAATTGTCTTATTAAATGTGCAGCCCACGGAAAGAAACAAAAAAAATTAAATGTTAAATTATTTCAGAAGAGTAATCCAACCTATCAGTTACCAAATCAGTTGATAATTAATGTATTGGTTGACAATGAAATGATGGATGTAATCATTGCAGCACATAATCATTTGCAAAATAACTGTGATTATCAAATAATTGCTGTATTGAGAAGATGCAATGATTGTAACAGGCTGAGGCAGAGTGGATCAGTGTATGTGTTTATAGTACTGTCTGTAGGGCAGATATGGCCTTAACCAAGCCAACAGCACCATGCACATGTCCACATGCAGATGCTTCCCCCTTATGACCAATTATGTACTGCCTTGCTGCTGAGTGCTGGGGTTGTTGCCATGACGAATAGTTCTGACCTGGAAGCCGGGTCAGGGTCACAGCAGAGCCCATTACCCTGATTTCCATCTGTCTGACACATGCAAGGAGGACAAGATGGGAGAGACTGTAGATAAAGCTGCAAAGGAGAAAGTGTAACAGGCCTGTGATTCTGCAGAGGTGCATTAATCATATGTTGAGCTGAAAAATTAAAATATTCAGCTACCCTTGGAGCACAAGGAATCAAAGAGGAAAATAAGTAAAGTCTTGTTTAAAAAAAGCAAAACGCTGTATTTCAGCTGTTTCAGTCAGTTGCAGAGATGAGGCTGTGGAATAAATGAAGAAACAGGACTCAAGGCAGAGAAAATATGAGGTGGGAAGTGTTGGTTGGAGCTGGAGTAAAAGAGGACGGTTCAGTCGAAAAGTGTCAGCGGGGAGTCTGACGGCTGGAGGTAGATGACAACCTCCATTTTCTGTGTATTCACTGACTGATTAGGTCCAGTGGGTAGGTGGAGAGGCTGATGGAGGCGGCCATATCTCTTCTCTCCAGACACCTCAGCACCCGGTGTGTGTGTCTGCCCGTGTGTATGCGTGGGAATGTACACCAAATGTTTAATTGTCGTCTTATGTTTCTGAAATTCTTCTCCTGCCTGTGATGTGCCATTGGCCAGCATGGGTTTTATTCTTTAATTTGTTGACAACTTAATTTCATCTTTAATTGAAGGATCACCGTGGGATTATTAATTTTTTCACAAACTACAAGGACTGCAACTGCAATATTGGCACATAATAATAATAATAATAATAATAATAATAATAATAATAATAATAATAATAATAATAATGATGATAATGATGATAATAATGACCCAATGGGCTCGGCCCCTAATAATAATAATACATTACAATAAACCACGTGACTTGCCAGATGCATAGAAGAAGTGTGAGTACCCCACCTCCCTTGGTTTATGGACGTTTATTGAATATTGAAGATTTATTTGGAATGATAAAAGACCATTTTTGGATGACAGTGGTGGAATGGGGGAACAGTGAGGAGTTTGACCTAATTAGTGTGTTAGTGGACATTAATTGTATTGCAATTAATGCTAACATTAGCCAGGTTATACCAGCTGGTGGGGTATTGGAAGTGGAATTGAGTAAGGATAAATGATATTATTAAACTACACCAGAGCTATAGTCGAGAAGGAAAACTACACTTCAGCTTGTCAATTATAGACAACAAGGCTTCTAGTAAATCTAAAATCCTATTTAACTCAGTCATGAATTACAAAGAGACCACTGAATTAAGTGAATGTGACTAGAATAATTCCTTATTCAGAGGCTTACTAATAGTCAACATCTAGTGGCAGTCAGTGGTTTTACACTGAGATATTTCCACACGGATTTCCATTTCAAGCTGATATTATCTTTAACATGAACTACAAATCAACTTTTTCAATGTTGCGTTTTTGTCTGGGATGAAGATGTAATTTTTACATTCACATTGGTGTTTTGCCATTTTTCCCTGCTGTTTAGAGCGCATGTGGAAAAAAATCCATATCCCAGGGGACATTTTCTTCACTACGGTGAAGCTACATTTACAATTCCAAATTAAAGTGTACTGTCCAATGGCACTCGGACCATTTTCAGACTGTTTCTGTGCTATGCTTTGGCTGGCACAATTACTATGTTCTAATGAGAGTGATAATTGACTGCTGCAGTCAGCAGATAAAGATAAACTCTTTGTGCATAATGACTTCCCTAACTCACCCAGCTCCTCTGTGCTTTCGGGCCCACTGCTTCCCATCCCCTTCCACTTCCACACCAATTTGAATTCCCATTCAGAGCACCACACAGGGCATTGTCCACCACATGTGAGGTATCTGTTTGCCTGTGAGGATTCTTCACCCCATAAACAGCATCAGCGATTTCTTTTCACATTACACCCCATGCATAGAATCATGGCTTCAGTGAAAATTTGGCTGATAGTGTGACATGTTAATCAGCTTGAGTGTGGTTTTTTTTTTTTTTTTTTTTATATAGATGCGTAGCTGCCATCTGCTCTAAAATATCCACTTGTACGTGAGTAGCATAATATTTGTGACGTATAATTTTGAATTGCCTCTCAACAGCTATAGCTGTATGGAGAGTAGACTTCAAATGAGTATCTAAGAATCAGAGACTCAAGATAACATGTTTCCATGATGTGAGACGTTATAATTTGAGTAATTTTCAAATGTAGGTAATTACCATTTTAGATGCAGCTGTCCTTCTGATGCCCATCCTATCAATCAAATTTAATGAGTTCATCAAAAAAATCTGTCAAAATTACATAACCTACATGCAGGGATGTCAGGTTGACTTGAGGCCCAGTATTGCGTCTTCTCACTTCTTCCACAACTTTACCATCAGCAAGGCCTGGATTAATATTGTTTAATTTCCTCAAAGTAATTGCATTGTAATGCACTCATTAACTTATGGTTTAGCAGTGACTGTGACTGAATAGGTAGTATTACCTCACAGCTCTTGAATAAAATGAAATTTAGTCAATGACTTTTGACTAAATTATGAAATGATGTAATCAGGTGAGAAAGTGAGAAAGGTGAGTGTAGGCTTACTTGTGATGCAGTACATAACGATATAACTAGTGTATGTGCAGCAGCAAACCTTGGAGAAGTTAAACCCATTCAGGAGAATTTTGTTCACAGGAAAAACATATCACTAACCAATAAAACACCCTTTCAGTTCCATACGCCAAGGTGTATCATTGAGCCAGGCCTTGAGGATAGAAGACTCTATACAGGCCTCATACAACAGATGTAAATGGCAAAGATCGGATGTGAATAAAAAATAAAATAAAATAAACACCCTGTGTGTTTTACTACTGCTCAGTTGAAATCTGTAAAAGGTCCTTCCCTCCCTCATTGACATTCACTGTCTGTGTGTCCGTCCTTGAGGTGCAACAGATAGAGATACCAATGCCGCTGTGGACCAGCGTTCTCATCTGCATTAGCCTTTTATCTCCAGTCCTGGTCCAAGTGAGCATGCATGAGGCAGTTTGGGGTTTTCATTATGAAACGTCCCCATATTTCAAAGCTAAATTTGGCTTCATAGGGCTTTTGAAACCTGAAAGAGCCTTGACTCTGAGGATTTTTTTTCTTTTTTTCAATGACTCCCTGCGCCTCAGGAAAATCTTTTCAAACACACCTCTGTATTCATCAGACACACAGGTCGGCATAAATGTGTGACTGAGTGGGGAAATTTTAGATGCGTGTTAGTTAGATGTCATTTTTCATAGTCAAGACTACTTGTCTTGTCTCTTCAATGAAACAATAGTTTCAGCAAAATAATATTGAAATAATGATATCCTTTTGACGCCCGAGCCCTTCTGCTTTTTGTCAGTATGTGGTGAAGATGCTGGTATAGCTATATGTTGTTTTTTTGACAATCTTATAAAGATCTGGTCAATTTAATGATTGTGTTACTCCAAGGTGACAGCAAAAATATTAGATTTTCTTCCTTAGAAGTAAATTAAATATGTTTAAATGCATATTTTAATCTGTGGAGGACACAGAAATATGGTGCAACAGTGTGTGTTTCATTGCTTATTCTGCATTGAAAGAACACCTCACCTTGGGCACAGATGGAGAGGGCTGAGGAAAATGAAATAAAGTGCGAAGTGTTCAGTTGGTGAGCATCTTGGTTTCTTATGCTTCAGAGACCAATGTTATTTACGGATTGACTTTTTTTGCACCATCTGAGTCGGCCTCCATCAGCGTCACTGGTATAAAGGCGGCAGTAGCGAAGGACACTGAAAGGGTCACGTGCAAGGTGTGATAGGTGACACCTCCAAAAGTATCTCTGTCTCGGCTTCCACTCGATTTCTGTTTCCAGCTCGTTGATTTGGACATTCTCAAAAAAGCCTTTTTGTGTTGGTGAATAACTTGGAAAAAGTATCCTAGTGGCTCCCAGTTTCCCATCTTCCATTATTTGTGGTTGATTCATTGATATTTTTCTTTGGTAAAGTAAGTCCTCATGTGCTTGACAGTCCTTAATGGAAAGGATATTTGCATATATATGGTTACTATACTTTTAGATTACAAGATTTATCACTAACTGTCACTCAAAGCTTATATAATGGAAAAACATGTTTAATCTTTGGCAGATATAAAAATGTAGCATAGTTCATAATGACCGGGGGGACCTTTATTTCTCTATGTGAAGATCTGTTCTTCTTCCAGCCTATTCAGACCATCTTAAATGCAGACTCTTAATGTGAAGGGTCATGTCATTTATGAGCAAGAAGTGACTGTGATAAACCAGTAGATGGGAAACATGAAGGTTGTAATTGCTCTGAAGACTAATCTTGGAAATAGCTGTACTTTAACATTCAATCAGACATCAGGTGAAGAGAAGAGTCTTACAGGAAAACCTCTCCAACTCCAAAGACGGTAGTGACAAATATAGGTGGACTGATCATTCAGCACCAGTACCAACTTTTTGTATTTGTTGTTAGTGATTAAGTAGTTTTAATTGGGTATGCAGGGTGTACTATTTGGTGTTTGGCTGAGATGATATTGGCCTGACTTATCGCCCATCGTTTTTTATGCTTCTGAAGATCATTATAATATTGAGGTTAAAAGAAAAACAAAAACTCTTTGGATCAACAATCACCCGGTATGTCATGGATGGACATTATCCTTCACAGGTTGGTTAGTACTTAACTCCACATTCTAGCACACACAAGTGGTGTTCAGTTTGACTAAGTAAAGGTGACCACAAGAAAGAGAAAAGCAAATGCAGATCGAAGCATGTAAGTAGCCTAGAGTTAAACTTATCCATCTAATGTGGCTGTTTGCCATAACTTTAGATATGTAAGATAAATAGCTCATCAAGTCTTTATACCAACCAGGGAGGCTAAATCTCAGTTTCTGCATCTTAAAATTGATGTGCAAGTCTCTCTACATCTGCTATAATGATGAGGAGTGGGCAATTCTCCCAAAATCTTGTATCACACTATGTGTAATTTTCTTTTATGCTAATTGTATATGGTATATCACAACAGGATAATTGCTTTAGAAATTCAGCTAGGATTTTAGAATTACCATACTGTGCTCTTAACAAATACAAACAAGACATTGCTAAATGGAAACTTTTAAGGCTCTAAATTAGCACAGTAACGCAGTCAGGATAGAGTGTGTAAAAATCATAACCGAATGTATAGTCTTATCAGCCTACCCTAATGTGGCTGTTGCATCATGTTGAAAAACATTCATTATATATATACACTGATTCTTCACTTATTACTGTGTTTACATTTATGGGGAACAGTTTGATTGTAAATGTATAGTTTAAGGGATCATTGTTACACTTTCACATTTTTCTGTACTTTACCTCTGTAGAAATTAATATTGTGAGTGTGTGCCAACAAGTCCTCCAATGACTGGAACTAAATGATTGGGTCAGAGGCAGCCTTAATGTGAAGAACTGTCACCATGTAGGTCTTCCTGAATGGGGGTGCGATGGGTTTTCCTTTGACTGAGCTGCCCTGAACTCTGTGTGGAAGGGCCCTGGGGAGCGTGCTCAGACTTCCCCTCTTCACGCCATCCCACTCCTTCACGGCTCTTTGATTGGTGGAGGCGAGCTTTAGAGGTGTCAGATTCCAGATTTGTGTGTGCATATGCATGCTCTCACTCACATTTGTGAATTCAGGATGACATGGATGCTCTTTGACTCACTGAGTTGAGTCTGATGAGGCTTGATTGATGATTAAAAAAAAAAAGAACGAAAAAGCTTGTGGTGTTGCAGCAGAGGTGCCCTGCTGTGAGTGTTGATGTGTGGTATTATAGAATTGCTTTTTGTGCTTTCCTGCTGCATCGGTGTGCGATGCTGTGAGAGTGTGTGCATTCTTCCAGGCTGCAGAATAACTTGTGCTCCAAGGTCAGTGATGGGTATCTCTCCTACTGTTTATTCACATACGCTCTCTCTCTCTTTCTCTGTTTGTCTCACTCGCACACAGACAGCAGAACAGTACTACCACATCATGTCGTATACGCTGACAACACTTTTATCCCCCTTCCACCTCACCTTTCAGCCTCTGTGCTGCATTTCAACACTCAGGTCTCTCCTATTGTTACATTTGCAGCTGAGAACAACAGCAAAGACAAGGCTGAAATACTTCCAATGCATCAAGTATTATGTTTATACTGGGGACGTACTGTATATATTGAATATTTTGAAATGGGGGGGGGTTGCCCTTGAGCTTAGCAAAAATATGCCAACAATTGTGCATCCTTGTGGACACCTTGTATTAGCATTAAAAAGGACAAGCAGGACAAATGAGCATTGTTTTAATATGCCCAACAACTCCAGATGTGGCTGGTTAGCTCCCAGTAATGTCATATTGTCCTGAAAATCTAAAAGAAACTCTGCTCTACATTTCACGTGGCTGAACCATTTTGATCAATGGAATAAGTTGATTAGTCACAGAAATGTTAGAAAGTGATGAAAGATGCCGATCAGTGTTTCCCAAAACCCAAGATGATATCCTTGAATATTGTGTTTAGTTCACGATTCAAAGAGGAGTAAAACACATTCAATTGTATGAAACTGGAATCCAGAAGCATCATAATACATTGCACTTTATGTAATACTGAACAGCCAACAACCACGAAGCCCGTGTCAAATGTGATTTTCGTTCATCTACAAACACTACATGTACAGTATTTAAATTAGTGTCTTTGTGTGAGGGAGGATTAGTCACATGAAGACTAAAAAAAAAAAAAGTATAAATATTTCAAGAATATTGACACAGTGGTGCAGTGGTTAGCACTCGTGCCTCACAACAAGAAGGACCCGGGTTCGATTCTCGGGCGGACCTTGGGACCTTTCTGTGTGGAGTTTGCATGTTCTCCCCGTGTCTGCGTGGGTTTTCTCCGGGTACTCC
>JAQQZY010000019.1:22311846-22324521 GCA_030068375.1 Ostorhinchus rueppellii | reverse complement strand
CGCCCTTAAGTAGCTGGGATAGGCTCCATGTGACCCCCATGACCCTAGTGAGGATAAAGCGGGTATAGAAGATGAATATTTCAAGAATAGTCATAACATTTTGAAAATAAAGTCATCAAATTTGATGATCATCGTTTTTGAAACGGGTACAATATGTGAGCCCTTACATGCACAGATGAAAATAATTCATTTAATAGAAAGAGAAATAGAATACAAACAAATAATAAAGGAAAGGGTACCACTAAAGAGGGCAAAATAGTAATGAATAAACTTTATAAAAGTCTTAAATTTTTGAGAATAAATTCCTAATATTTCAAGAAAAAAATAGTCTTAATTTTATGAGATTACAGTTATAAATATGCAAGTATATCACAGAAACAGTTTGGGGCATTTCCTTAAATTGTGTTTTACTTCTGTTTCATAGGTAATGAACTATTTAGTCCTTTAGGAGTTGAAGATAAACATCCACAGATTCAGACTTTTGTAGTACAGTGGTACCTCTACTTACGAACGACTCTTCCTACAAAATTTCCAGGTAGCGAAAATCCTTTATGGTAAAATACTGACTCTAGTAGCGAAAGAAATTTCAAGTTATGAAAGGCGCAATTATTACATGCTTTACGATACTGTTCCAGTTGGCGCTCAGAGCTGCTCTGCCATTGGCTATGACGCGGCCCCCTGGCACACACAAGGAGGTCCCTCTGTGTGTATGCTTGTCTCACGCTAGAGTGAATAGTGAAGCAAGAAGTGCGGACACGTTTTTGTCGACTTTCGTTCACTTTTATTCACTATGGGTCACTATGGGACACTATGGGTCTTTTATTCACTATTGTAGTTTAGAAAAAAATTATGTCTAAATTTTGGGGGGTTTGGAACAGATTAGGGCATTTACATGGAAAACACGTCTCTACTAACGAAATTATCTACTTACGAAACTACTTCTGGAACGGATTAATTTCATAAGTAGAGGTACCACTGTACCTCCGCCATGGGTACATACACTATATTGCCAAAAGTATTCACTCACTGGCCTTGACTCGCATATGAACTTCAGTGACACCCCATTCTTAATCAATAGGGTTTAATATGATGCTGGTCCACCCTTTGCAGCTCTAACAGGTTCAACTCTTCTCGGGAGGCGTTCCACAAAGTTTAGGAGTGTGTTTATGGGAATTTTTGACCATTCCTCCAGAAGTGCATTTGTGAGATCACACACTGATATTGGACGAGAAGGCCTGGCTCTCAGTCTTCACTCCAATTATCACAAACGTGTTCTATTGGATTGAGGTCTGGACTCTGTGCAGACCAGTCAAGTTCATCAACACAAAACTCTTTCTTCCATGTCTTTATGGACATTGCTTTGTGTACTAGTGCACAGTCATGTTGGAACAGGAAGGGACCATCCCCAAACTGTTGCCACAAAATTGGGAGCATGGAATTGTCAAAAATCTCTTGCAATGCTGAAACAAGAGATTTTGATCTCACAAATGCGCTTTTGGTGGTGTGGTCAAAAATTTCTTCACTGTGGCCCCAATTCTCCTTTGTCATTTTTGCACTGAACTTCTCAGAAGGAAAAATGTTATTCTAATGTTAGTCAGGATATTTTATCCAATTACTGATCAAGTTACTAAATGATGGGGTTTTTTATTAGACTAGTTAGGTACAAATGTTATCACATTTTCTGGAAAGAAACATTATGGGGCATTACAAGCCACACAAGTACATAGCCTATAAAATTAAAGCTCATGCCAGTGGTTCATTCTGTTCAGAGGCTTTGAACATAGCATCTGCTTGGTGTGAAAGCATTGCACTGCAGATTGATTGGACTAATTGCTAATGCCATGCTGTCAGGATATCCAGGTGTTCTGGAGATCTGCTGCATCCTTTTCCATTAGGTTTGAGTGATTGAGTAGTCTGTCTTCCCCACTATTGATAATTTTGTTATTAATTTATTTTTTTCTTTTTCTCCAAATCTCTGGAGAAAAGGGGCCATGGTTAATATCATTTCATATTTGCAAATTTAATTAACCACAATAAATAAACAGTACACCTATTAGTAGAGTGTAAAAAATTTAATTGGTCACCAAGGGATGAAAACTGCTCACCACTGTGTGATCCTCATTTTAAATGGCTTCTTGCAGCCGGCTAAATATTTACATTATGCATCCACATTGTCTGATGTGTCTCTTTGCTGTGCTGTTGGTTCCATCGGAGGCAGTGTTGAACCAGACTTGTCCATCTCATGGGTAATGAACTTTGACAACGTGTTATTTTACGTCTGCATGAAGGCATTGGTCTTCCTCATCATGCCAGATCCCTAGTTGAAATATGAGCGTAGGTGTTTGGCTTCTTATTGAGACTTACTGAACCATCTCAGAAAAGATGTGGGTAAGAGGTGATTTATAGAATTACTCCTCCAAATAATCAACTATCTTTGAATATACAAATCCACAGGTATAATATTATCATATATCACCCAGTGTAGCGCTACAATTAATTAAAACACAACCACAATTATGGCCTGTGCAGTGCAATTATATAGATGCTGAAGGCTGCAATGTGAAGGTTCAATAGTGATAGTTTTGATGTAGTGGCACTGAGGGGAGAGGGGCATTCAGTTCCAAACAATTATAAATTGCTACAATGCTCACAAAAACTACTATATGTTCACAACACTGTTGGGTTAATTAGACTACTGGGTCAAACGTTTCTCAAAATTCTGCATGTCTATTATCTCTGATAAAACTAACCTAGTGCTGTCAAAATTCGCCTAAAATTACATTGTTTGTTATAAACAGACAGGTTTGAACTATTCAGATCTTTTTTTTTGTGTATTTTGGCCTCAAGACTTTAAAAAAATACAGCTGTCTTAAATACTGATGTACCGTGTGGATCTTTTGTTATCATGTGTCTTTTATTCGTGGGCATATAAGTCAGTGTATTAACTGCAGTAGGTTGACGTCAGCACCAGTGACTGGTGAGGTGGTGAAATCTACATGATATTAAACTCCTATATTATCTGAGGGTGTGGTTTTAAGTCTGACAGGGATTTTAGGATTCGGGGACTGTATATCACTCTCTGTGGCCGAGTCGGGCTATGAACTCTCTAACTTAGTACAAAACTGTTTTTCACTCACTTCAGCTTGATCTACAGTCTGTTTTAACCTAGTAGTGTTGTGTGACTGTCTATCATGCATTGCACTCTGCGTTTGTTTACTATCAGAATAACTAGATCCAATTTGATCAATCCTTGAGATGTTGTGTTTGGAAGGTGGGATGTGGGGTGTGGGCCGTGGGTGCAGGACTGCTAACTGACGTTAATTTGCCACCCCATCACACTTCCTGATGGGGTAAACGATGATGAATGTCCCTGGCCATGTTGAGTGACATCATCACCCTGTGCTACAGCTGTGTCTTCAGAAACATCTGCTGCTCCCAGGCTAACAGTGCTCACACATTCACTTGCTCTTGTGTACATCCTCACTGGAGTACATGCATAGTCCCCATTAGAATCTCATCATATTTCAGAATAACTTGTCAGCAGCCATTCTGCCTGCCTGTCTGCTCTCAAAACACACTCAACACACAGTACCACAAAACCCCGTGCTGATATTTTTTCCAAATAGGAGCTGTAGACCCTGTGTTATGTGGAGGAAACCGCTCACTGATGCATGAACTATCTTTTGCTCTACCTGAGCTGCACTGAGATATAATTTGAAGCAAACACCCACGCGGAGTTTAAAAGGTAAATTATGCTGAACAAGTGAGGCTGCTTGTATGAAATACCTGACATATTTGCATTTTTTCTCTTGTGTGTCACTGCCAAAGAACAGATCCTACTCTTTTATAATTGAGTAGGACAATACTCAATTATAAAATTATAAAAGAACAATAAATTACAGGTCAGACTTAATTGTACCATAAATATCCTTTAATAATTTATTAGCAATGACAGATCCGTTATTTTCTGGTCTTATTCTTGAATATTTAGAAGGGAATATTCCACTATTAGCTTGATGGATTATCAGATCTGATAATCAGTATTTTTATGATTATAGGCATAATTTTTTAATCTGATAAAATGAATTAATTAAAAATGTCCTTCTTTGGCTCCTATACATCTACAGAAGCTCTCTGTACTACCCTGTTTCATTTTGCTTTTTTCTATATTAATTCGAATTTCAGTTCGGAACTTTGACTATATTACTTTTCTTCAGGGGGCTTACTTATTTGTTGACGAAAGCTTTGTAACATTAAGTTCTGTCACATGTAGAGTTTGCTCTGGTCTGAGTCAGGTGATGAGTTTGTAAAACCTTCTGCTTGTTTTTGGTGCCTTCTCATACAGTAAAAAATCTGAATGAACCAAATATTAAACATTCACTGTTCATTCCTGTCATGGGCCAGATGGGTTTGGTGCAGGCTCAATAGGCTAAATACAGGTAGAGTGTTCTCAAGTATTTCAACACTTTGCTGCTACATTCTTCTTCTACTAACACTGTTATGTAAGATGGTCCAGTTTGTGTGTTGTACTTATCCCAGGATGAAAAACGTCTTTACCGGAGCCATTTACCGCAGATTTAGTGTTTTGGTCAGACCATGTTCCCACCACAAATGAGCTGCTCTGGGGTTTGTTCTGAACTGCAGCTTGACCAGCTCTTCTTAGCAATCTCAGTGATCTGTTTTGGACTCCACTAGAGTGCAAGTACTGTGTTCATACCTGCCAAAATAAACCTCACTGAAGGGGGGGGAAATGAACTACGATGAGATTTGGAGGCTACGGGGGTGAAAGCACCTTTAATTAAAACTAGGCTTAAAGGTGTTTGAACAAAATTTTACACTGGAGTAAAAATTTGGTAATCATGAATATATATTGGTTCTGAATAACCAAATGAAATGTATCAGTCAAGCCCTAATGTTGCAGACACTACGAATGATTGAATGCTACTGTCTGAGGGTCCATTTATCTGTCAGTGTTGTCTCATTCTCCTCCCAGACGCCCTCCATCTCTCCATGCTCTCCTTTTTGTCTCCTGTTAGTCCATCATTTCTGTGGAGATGTTCCATTTTCTTCCAGGCCCATCCTCTATCCATTTCATTTCCATGGTTGCTGCTTCTTGTGGGGCTTGAGCATAAACAGAGCAACAGGGCTGCTGATAGCATCTACAGATGTGTCGGCAACATCCCCCAGATAACAACCAGCAGCAGCTTGCCCCTCTCTAGCAAACAATAGAGCTCCCACTGAAATGTGTGGTGGGAACATGGAGAGGGAAAGAGGAGGGGTGATAGAAATGGGTGGAGACTGAATGAATGGGAAGAGCAATGCAGGGAATGAGAACGGAGACAGAGAAGCGGAGGTGGATGTTTCTGTTGGGAGGCGGGAGTGAGAGGTGAATGAGGAGAGTTATCCTTAGAGCTTGTATCTGTGTGTCCATCAACAGTGGAACAGGGGTGCGTTTGGTTTCCTTATCTGGATGAGCTGGTGGAGGGCAGAAGGGCCCTTCATTCCAGAGCATATAGGGTGTCTCTTAGTACCTTAAGGAAACAAGCACCTGATGAAAGATGCAAGGACACATCAGAGATTGCTCCTCTTCGTGGCATCTGTGATGCATTTTGATTGACAGCTTCTTTAAAATCCTGCACTGACTTTGGAGGATGCTGCCTTACCTCTCACCTCTCCCTGCCCACCTTTTCCCGATAAGAGAACGAGGTAAAGGGGGAGGTGAGACAGAAAGAGCAGGGATGCACGCCATCGTAGTGCCAACACATTTATCTGCGCTCCACTAAAGGGAGCAGCCACTGCCACGGTCTCCTATGGCAACGACCTCTGCGGAAGGTTAGCTTCAAAATGGGCCAAGAATGTGCTAAATCCACTGTGATAAAATAAGACACCTTAACATGATTAAGGACCCTAATGCAATCAGTATTGTTTGAGCTACAACTCAATTACCTGTAATGAAAAAGGGTCCTTTCCCCCCTAGACACAATAATGCAATAGCTCAACTGGAGTGGGAAAAGGTGAAACGCACATGGAAGCAAAACATCTCATACCCTGGAATGGGAGCATAAATGTTTACATGCTGACCTAAGATACCAAATCCAGCAAACATGCTCATATTTCTCAGCTTCTTTATATCAGCCAGATTAAGAAAAATGTTTACAAATTATGCTGCAATACAAGCACATTTTCAAGCACATTTTTTGTGAGGTCACAAAACACAGAGACTGTAAACCGGACCAAAACAGATACAGTAAAGGCATATGCAAAACGTACATAAAAACAGTTGTCGTTTGATTAGTTGATAAGAGCACAGTGTTAGATTCATTGTGATATGAGTTATGAATTTAGAAAGATTAGCATTTGGTTTAATTTTTGCTGAAAAAATGTCATACTTGTTATGGTGTGTCCCATTGCATCAAGAGACTGATCTGGCATCTTTGTAGCACCAAAGTGCTTCATTCATGTTGTAATCCATTTTTATAAAGAATTAAATACAATTAAAAATATCCACCCCCTGGAACTTGGATGCTATGCTTTGCCATGTTGCAATTTCAGTTAACACAAAAATTTCCCAAATCATTATATGGTATGTCATTTTACACTTAACACATGTATAGCTGTATACTTAAGTATTAAGAATGTTTGTTCCTTTCACAGATCACATCCTTGTATTTCTAAACACTTAGAATGTTTTAATATATTATTTAGATGGTTGATCATTCTTTAAAAATGTATAAATTTGCTAGAGCTATGAAATTGAAGTGTGACTATTTTGACAAAGAAGCTTTGATTGTCTGGTGTTCCCATGGCAACTGACCTAGCCCTGTCATGTGTCTGTCTGCATCCATCACCATCCATGAGCCTCCGTCTATTCTCCTCTGTCTGTTTCCACAACAGGCTTCAGGAGATGTCAAAGCGCTGACTGTGTCTGCACACTTATCCTAACGTGTCACTTCCCATCTACACACAATTGATCGTCACATTTCAGGTCAATCTATTTTTTTATTCGGCTATAAACCATTAAAAAGAAATGGATTTCAGCAATTAAACAGGCCACTTGTCATACTAGCATGCGCCATAGAGGGATGGTTACTGACATTTGTTTTGAGCAGATCTGTCACGGTTATTGTCCGCTAAAGTGCATTTTATATTGCCTTTCTTCCTGACTGCAGCTACAAAAACAAAGCAAGACATTACTTCTGTAGGGAGTGAGGAACATTGTAATCAGGCGGAGGTGACTTCTCCTCGCCTCAGTTGTAAACAGCAGCTGCGCCCCAGGCTCATCCGCTGATAGTCATAAATGTTTAGAAGGGCGTTCTGTGCACAACATCTGGCCTGCACCCAGAGTGGCTCTGCAGTTAAAAATATCCCTCCCCTGGCTTTGAGCGATCAGAGATGTTAAGCCTGCAGAGTTAGTTTAACATACTTAAAGGTGTCTGCTAGCTCAAGATCAATGCCTTGAATACGGTCCAATAAGTGTCTGTGTGCAGCTTGGTTTTCGACAATAAAACGGTTTGATTTACTATTGTCATTGACTTTGGCGCTGTCAGAGTGAACATTTGGCAATCATGTGTCACAAACATAGACCTATAAATGTCATAGGCATAACCACTCTGACTTCACCTGTTAGTTTGTGAATGACTGTTTTTGAAGCCCCAAGCTTCAACCTCTTGCATTTTTGGAGCCAGAAGTTACTATAAATGAGATGGTGAAACTCACCATTAACTTATTTCAGTTATTTGCCAAGTTGGGGTTTTCCCTACTGTTTAAAGGCTTTGGTGCAGAACCCAATTTATATTAATGTAATTAATGTAAATTCACCATGAAATCCTCAAAACTAATCAAAGAACTTACCCACATTTAATGATAGGCGTTTGTTTCCAATGTACTTCTTAAGCAAGTTTTTGTTATTAAACTGTTGTCTATGTAGTTTAGATTTTGTAATAGGATTTTTTTTAGAGTAATTATGGTCCAGTATTATATGAATTTATGTCGTTGCAGTGCAGTATTACTGTAATCCTAACTGATTGTGTAAAAATTGTGTAAAATGATATTAAGTTTGCGTAACAAAAATGTATTGTATAAGACTGGGTATCTGCATCTGTGCTTTATCTGGATGTGCTCACACCTTTCCTGCAGATGTTGCGTTCACAAGTACGTACCATAGCTGGTGCTCGAGTACGAGTGGGTATTGCAAGGCAGAAATAGTAGGTGGTGGTGTGGAAGGAATTCTGTCGATATCCAACAAACGTTGAAGTGACAAACCTTTATGGCATCAACCCAGCAACTGTTCTGTTCACAGGCAATACTTGTCTGTCTGTTAGCCTGTTTGAGGCAAAGAGAAGAAGAGCGAACTTTGTTGTCCCAGATATATCACTGAGTGTTTCAGTCAATAAGGCAAGCACATGCTGCATGGATTTGAGGCTTTTTCAGGAGCCAACAGGAGTGTTGTCTATGGTCTTGTGGTGACTAAGTAATTTCCATTGTTGAAGTGGTGATTAGGTCACGTCCGGTCTTGGGCATGGATCACTTTCACACTGCAATGTCCTGTACTGGAATCTTCATTCCGTAGTACTGTACGTACTACCTTCTCAGCTGGACTCGGGCACAGGACGGAATGTCTGCATTCACATAAAATAAAATTCACATAAAATTGAGTGGACTTTGAGGTCCAAAGTACTCTGATACAGACTCAAAAATCCAGTGTGAAAACACCTTAAGACTGCTTAACCCTTGTGCCCTCTTCAAATTTACCACCCTCTTGACACCTTTGCGGCAAAAATGTCACTTTGCACTTACGTGTAAGACATATAAATTTATCTGAAAACAAAAGTTCTTGCAAAAATCCATGCCACTATAACACACTCAGAAATTTCACAAAAAAAATTAAGTTCAGAAAAATGTAGAAAAAACATCTGAGGGGAGCAAGGGTTAAATGCAGTACAAACATTTTCCTCCACATTCAGGCCTGTCTTCTACACATAAACTGATTTTTAGGTCACAAAAAGATATTTTCTTATTTAAAAGCTAACCTTCTGAAGTGAATTTTTTTAAAAAAATGTGGTTTGTGTATCTGTGCAAAACAACAGATTAGAAAATGAAAGAATCACACTGCAATAATTGCATGTTTGTTGCTTTGTGTAGTGAACATGCTTCTGAAACATCAAACATGGGTCATATCAGTTTAGAATATATATGAGTGTATGGTCTACAGTCAAAAAGCATCTACATTTGCCATTTCCAATATGATGTGAAGGTTCACAGTTTAAAAATGATGTGAACAATGGTTTGTCTGAGCATTTGCAGTGGTTTATAGTCATTTTTCCATCGTGATGTGGACAGAGTTATTTTGTTAAATGAAGGTTGTGTGGGCAGAACTGGGATTAAAAAACATGAAAAGAAAAAAGTGTGGAGAAGGTGGAACTTATTACTTAGACTAAAGGAAAATGCTTGAACCCAGACAGCATGTCAGCCCTCTGAAAACCCTGTAAATTGTAACACACATGTATATAATACCAATAAATTTCATGAATTTTATGTGACAGAATTCTCTGAAGATTTTGTACTAACCTACCTGTGTGGGAGAATTATTACCCCGCCCCCCGAAGCGGAGTAAATGGGGCAATCCTGTTTTTAACTTAATTTCCTGTCATGCAGCATGGTGCTGTGCTTCCATGATTGTAAGGCAATTGTATTCCGAAATTACTAATATCTCAGAAAAAATTGGTCCTATCAACTTATTTAATGTGGAAATGGGACTATTCCTCAACTGTAGATACCAAATTAGTCAGTCACAAATGTCTCAATTTGTCAGAATTGTGCCGACACACTTAGATATGCTCTATGACTTCCTAGTATTATGATATAGAGGTTATATTATTATAAGCCACAAAAGTCCAGCTCATCAGATGAATTGAATATCATTTACACCACCACATGACAGATATAATACTTTATGGTAGGCTGAAAATGTAATTAATGGAGTCACAATTTACACGAGGACCGATTGCTGGTCAACATAAGACAAACAAGACCTGAATGACTCCTATAAACTGTATATTTTTATGTAGTCTCTATCATGTTTCAGTCACTGCCAGGATGCTGGTGTTCCTCCTTGTTTACCCATTGTGTTTAGATGCCTTACTGTAGTGTCTTCACTTCTGTGGAATGTGACCCATCCATCTTCTGTGTGTCATTCATATGTGTGGACACTTACTGCTGTATGTTTAAGGGAGTGCATATACTCTATTGTTGCCTTTGTTCTGCACATATTCCACAAGGCGTTAAGTTACTGACTCAAAGCAAAGCTGCAGCCTTTTACTGCTGTCTACTCATTAACTTTGTTGATGTGGTAGTCTGTCAACTAGCAGAGTGAGCAGATCTGTTTTAATTTGGTGGTAAACTAGTGCCATTGTTGAGCCTTTATTGTGACACATGAAAAACTGAAGATCCTGTATGTGATGGATGGTGGATTATACTGTTTTTTTTGTTACAGTCCATCATTTCTGCATTGGTTGTTGCAGCCATCACTCCCAGTTGTCCCTCTCTGTTGGTGAAAAAGACAAATGTGTTATGATGACACAGCCATACTGTGCATTTCATCATTTCATCAGTATGCCAGTAATGTCAGGCTTCATACATGATGAAGTGCCTCAGTGACTTCTTTATTAGATTCCGACGCGCTGTTATTAATTAATCCTGTTTTCATTCTTGTCAATCTTGGGAGACCTCCCACCTGTCACCCCCTGACAGGATCAAGGCTGCTGATGCCTTTTGCAGATCGGGGGAGGGGGGGACACCACCCAGCAACCTTGTCTTAGAACACTGGCGGGACTTTAAAAGCTTTTTAGTATTAAAATTGAAGCATCCATTTTGTGTTTCAATGTCAGCCCATTCTCACGTTGCAGAGAAACAATGAGGATTTTAATGGCAAATTAATTAATTCAGACCCACTTTGACTATATCCCCTTTTCATATTAAAGGTCTCATATTATGCCCCTTTTCAACATATTAAAATTGTTCTCAAGTGTGTAAAAGACATGTCTGCGACCTGCATTTATCAAAATGGACTTTGGATCAAATATTATTGCAGTCTCTAAGTCAACATAAAACAGCTCTGTTCAGAACAGCCTGTTTCAGGGCCTGTCACTTTAATGTAATGAGCTGCACCCGGCCACGCCTAGATCACACCCATCTCTCTCGAGGAGGTTGTGGCTTCGGTAGCCATGTGCTAATGTTGTGAATGCGAAGTGACTCCATAATGGCTGGAGGAACCAGTGTGGTGCTACCGTACCAATTTGAACCAGAGTCTGACCCAGAGGGAGAAACTTTGGCAGAAATTCCTTCTCAGCGACAGCAGCAGGACGTTTCTGAGTGGTAAGATACAGACACTGTGCTCTTTCAATTATAAAAAGTTTACTTTGTGTGTTGTTACACTCTTACTCAGATGTTAGCTCTTGCTAACGGCTTCGTCGTCTCATTCTCATCATTACTTCGAGCTCTTCTGGTGAATGAGCAATTTATAAACAGTGAAGTAATGTTATACGTATCTCTCCTCCGTATAGTCTTGAAGTCTACGGCTAAAAAACAAACAAACAAACAAAAGAAAACGTCGTCACGAGGCTGTTAATAACCCCAGAAAATACACAGACTGATCCAGGCATAATGCTAAAACTAGAATGATACATAAATATTCTTCTGTGGGTGTGGCAAACCTTTTTCAGAGGCAGTGCCACTAACCTGAGGGGGGGGCGGGTCACCAAGTCACGGAAGTGCAATCTGCCCGTTTGAAGCGCATATCTTAGAAATAAGGAGAAAACGAAAGAGGGAGAAAATTTACTTTTTTCATACTAGGAGGAATTGTAGACAGCCCGGTGATGCTTATTCTTGATAGGAAACGGCTCAAAAGTCGATTTTTCATAATATGACCCCTTTAAACCAAAATGAACAGAAATAAAATCCCTACGTATAAAGAATTCATGTTGTGGTTTTCATGTAACATGTGCCGCCACTCAAAGAGTCACCAGAGCATGACTCCTCTGCTAAATTTCATGATGATCTGAGCTGCATTAGAGGGATTTTTAATTTTTTTGTGTCTGTATACTATGAGCCCTGGGGCATCTTTTGTTGTGCGAGTAATGTTCGGCATACGTTCTCTTCAGGGAATGTGGTTGAGTTTTTGGATTTGCGATACACTATAACATTTAGTAATATATACAGGGTAGCTGTGAGGTCTTAAAAGTCTTGAATTTACAAATTTGCATTTAATACCTTAAAAAAAGTCTTTAAAAGATATACAATTTGATATGGTAACTTGGCAGCCCCCAGTGAGAAATTACACAGATTGGTCGCAATTACAGTGTTGGAGTAAATACATTTTCCTAAATTCTCGGAGTCACAAATTTTTTCCTGTATGGCTGAGAAATGGGCATTAAATACTCAGTAGTAGTAAAAAGTATTAAATTTAACTTGTAGAAACCTGTAGGAACCCTATATAGAGGGGAAGTTTTTAAGTATCTGATTATTGTTTACAGCCTGACAACTTGTGTAGAACAGTCAGCACATAAGCCCACAGATCTGACTCAATGTATAGATCCCGTTGCTTCATTCATTCATTTTCTATACCCGCTTTATCCTCACTAGGGTCACGGGGGTCGCATGGAGCCTATCCCAGCTACT
>JAQQZY010000019.1:22289276-22300013 GCA_030068375.1 Ostorhinchus rueppellii | reverse complement strand
AAGTAGCTGGGATGGGCTCCATGCGACCCCCGTGACCCTAGTGAGGATAAAGCGGGTATAGAAAATGAATGAATGAACATTAACACACAAAACAAAAGTTGCAAAAATCAAGGTGCCTTGAGATCATAAAGGAAATAAATGTCTGTGAAAGATTAGGGCTTCTGGCCAAGTGTCTGGACAAACTTGTCCAGGACAGCCAGAAAGCCAGTCTGGCTCTCCCTCTCTTGCCACTTTGCGCTGTGTGCATCCTGTCAGAGACTGTTGTGGTTCTTTAGTTGCTCATAATCCTGCTCAAATCTCTTCAGGTTTTCTTGTATTTGTTTAGGCATGTGTCTTACATTTAGCTCCATGAGCTTGTTGGCTAATTTTACTTAAACTTGATTGTTTCATGTTGTTGTTTTAAAGTCCTTCTGAATTTCTTCCTCTGCAAATACACTCAAAACCTCCTGGATCTCCTTGTCCATCCACTTGCCACATTGCTTCTCTTTAGGTCCATTTTCTGAATTTTCAAAAGACAAAGCTTGTCGAAGTTAAATAAACAAAACAAAGTTTGCTGCAGCACAGTGGCTTAATGGTGGGTGAATGGAATGTGGAACACTGGAGGTGTAATCCACCAATCAGTGTTCTCCAGCACACAGCCCGACCCCTCAAGAATTCTGAATAATCTGACTACTACCTCCCTACCTGGAACTTCTTCAGGGAAAGTTTAGGGATGAGGGAAAGGTTTTTACCCTGGTAATTTATGTGGAAACGCACCAGGGTTTTTGAAAGTTCCATATAATGCTAAAAGTTCCTGGAAAAGTTCCTACAGTGGAAAGTGGCCTTATGACACTGTACTCTGTGTTGTTGCATACTGCATGGTTAATGTACCACACCAGAACCACATTTGCTGTTGGTTTCACTGATTTTGCTGTTGTGAAGGACCAATGCAGAAGTGATGGAACTATCTGCACTATAAGACATTTTATTACATCAGAAAAACACTTACCCAGTGATCTCACAGTGCAAATTCTGTTTTATGATTACCTCCTCCAATTTCTCTCTAATTTTCTCTAATTTTGCACATTACAGCTTAGTGTAAAGGACATAAATTGGCTCAGAACTGGGTAAGTGTTTTGATGTAAGCCATCAAAGATGGAAAACTGTTGCATTGTTTTTGATTCATAACATAAAAACATTTTTTTGGCAGAGCTAACCAATCCTTTACTCTAGGTTTATTCCAGTTTATGTGTGTTTTACAGCCAAATTGTTCAATCAAATGCAACATATATATACGCTATACACAGTGCGAATTAAAACTGCTATTTCAGACAGTCTTCAAGCATTTGTCTTTTCTGACAGTGGGAACTATAGAAACTGATCCTTTTCATCAGTTTGTTGGATGCATTTGAAAGATGATCATATGAGGAATTCCCTAAGTGTGTCCATTCTGTCTGTCACTACAGCAGGAGTATGGATGGATGTGGATTTATTCAGCCTATTATGTTGTAAACTGACTTGATTTTGATGTTTCTAATTGTTTTCAAGCCACAGCTGAGAGTTGTGTAAATATGCATAATACCAAATACTGTATTAACACAAATTTTATTAATTAGTATGCTGGACAATATAAAAAATGTAAAGTGAATGATTAGAGCTGGATGCATCCTATTTGTGAATTAAAGACATTATAGGTCTGTTCTTCATTTTTAGACGTACTTTTGGCATTTTTCACCATTCCACTCTGAAGGAGGATATTTCATGTTACTCAGCACTTTGTCGCAGCTCCACAGAGGCCCAGTGCATCTCTCAAAATACCTTTTTCCCTCTTTATTACTGAAACTGACACTGTTTGAAAATGTGTAACATAGCACAGTTATATTTTTGCGATCCACAGAGAGAGTCTGGTATTCTGATGTCAGTTTCTAAATCAGCTGAATCTAGAGGGAGCTCCTTAAAGCCTCCTGCATATTCTATTAAGCTGCTCATTGTCATTCTATACTTGATTTTAATTAAGACTAGTAGGAGCCTGAGTCAGACTGTGTGCTTTGTACTATATATCTGTGTATGTGCATGCATGGTTATGCTGGGTTTTGCTCTGAGGCGAAGTAGACAGTCATCATGCCTGTTTCAGAGCTCTCTGCAGCTCCATTCTTTTCTTCTAATCTCCCTTGAATGATGGACATATTCATTCATTAGTGTCCATATGATTGTAAGCTCCACTGGCAAAGCTATGCAGATGATGTAAGGCCTGGTTAATCTAACTAACCACTTCACAAAAGAAGGATTCTGTGCCATTCCTGGGTTAACCACTTTATTGTCCAAGAATGTGAGATACAGTAACACTGTTGTTCTTCAAGTAAAAACTGGAATGTGATAATGGCTGGGTGTGTGGTCGACAGAGACAACTACAGGCACGTTTTGACCACTTGGGTTTAATAGAATTAGCATTTTGTTCTTATTCAGGGCTGGGTATAAGAGCATCATACCAGTCCTCAGTGGAATGATCCAATATTGATATTCAGTAATTTTATTTATTTTTTTAGTTGTTAAAATTCATTACAGCCATCAATTTATCTATCAGTTATTTTCTTCAGTTAATCAATTATTTGAACAGTTAAAAAAATGTGACAGACATGCCTGAAAATGACAAACAGGTTGTCCTTTATTCCAGAACTAGCTGAAACAACAACCACGAAAAGCATACAAGTAAAAGGATATATACAAAATATCTATATGGAGTATAAAAGTATATATTTATATATTAAAAAAAAACTATAGATATAACCAACAAGTGAGTAAATTGACATCTGCAAACAATATGTGCACTGCACTCTTCAACTTAAGATGGAACTAGCATACAACTTTGTGTTGATCCTGTCATCAATACAGCTGAGAACACACACTGAGGGGGGGGGAGAAAATAAATGAAAACAGCAGTCACTGTTTGAGAAAATATGTTATTAGCAGTGACATTTTGATTTTATTAGTGCTATGAGAAATAAACAAAGTTCCCCATTAGCATAAAACTCTCCCATTCATGTAATCTTGACACTAAGACTCTATTGGTCTCTTGGAATAATTTGGTCTCATCACACTCAGGTAATAAGTGTTGATAGTGGCAGTACAGCGCTTTGGTTCAATAGATGGTGCTGAGCACGGGTGTGGAAAATGAAGCTCCTGAGCAGTCGATTTCAATGGGGAATTGTGATTAATTGCAATCGATAGTGTTAACTGCAACACTCACCACTTCCCTTCTCCAGTACCCAGTCCTGACCCACATCTAATATGCTTATATACAGGCCAGGAAGTGCATATACACACGTGTGGAAATGCACATGTAATGGAGAGATCTTAAGGTGAAGCATCCAATTAAGAACACAACCTGTGTGTACATGGCTGTATTTTAACTCACAACTCTGAGGTTAGACTTTCACATACATTCATTTACAAACAAATAAACACGGGCAAACTGATGAAGTCAGCCTGAGCAAGTGATGAGGCTGGAGGAACTAAGGATTAGTCCCGTTCATAACCCGTTCATATTTGGAGTTAAAATGCATCCTGACTGATCCAAATTGCAGGTGGCTAGTTGGACTGTAAAGTGAAGAGCTTCAACTATCGATTCGATTTGATTCAATTCAATGGTGATTTGAACAGGTGAAAATATAAGCAAAGTAAAAGTAAAAATGTGAAAAAAACTTGACAAAATGACAAACAACATGCCCTTTATTCCAGAACCAGCTGAAACAACAAAGAAACCCCTTCTATTCTATTCTATTCTAAGTTATGGATGTATCTCAGCTATTGGACCCTAACCATTAACTTGTGGCCGTCGTCCCCACCCTCTTCATTTGTTATTCACAGTCCATCACATAGACTTCATCTGTAGTTTTAAAGTTTCATTCTCCATAAATCTGTGTGCTCAAGTATTCTTTCTCAATTCGATGAGTGCAGGTGTTTGATCTGTGCATGGAATTGCTTCAAGTGTTTGTTCATTACGCTGTAGCTACGTGAAGCTGATATGAGAGCCGTATGACTGTGTTTGTCAAATAAAGTTAGACAAACATATCAGGTTTGCTACATGTCAGGCAGATACTGGCCTTTTTTTTTATTAAATATCAGATATCAGCCACTGCATGGTACCCACTTTTGTGATTGAAGTATATGAATGTGTCACTTCTCAGTGCACAAACCACGTACTGCCCCAGGAAATAAAAAATGCCCCCGTAGTGAATTTGTGAAGCATAGACATTTGGAAGAAAAATAAAAGTAACCTTAAGAATAGTACCTTAACCCTTTCAAGCAAAAATCATTAATAAACTGTATGTGATGATTTCGCCCAAAAAAAGATTTAAATGTTTCCAATTGGATGAATGAGTGAGATACATGTATTGCAAATGACTATTTGTAGCATAAACATAACTTTAAAATATGTTTTTTAATATAGTGTCCAAAAACCTGTCCTTATAAAACTAACATATAATTGATTTAGGAAAACTTAATGTAAAATGCAAATGTAGTGGATATATATTAATAATTAATTAGACAATCCATGTAGTAATTTTGGTTCTGTAGTACTGTATGTAGACCAAATACATGTAGACTCATTAGGATTAATTATTACAAATATTATGGTTTAAAGTGAAGTTTGAGTGATACCATACATGAAAGGGTTAATTTCTCAAAGTGTTTACACAACTTAGACACAACACTTAAGCGGAAAACAATGATATGAGTTATTTTCTAAATATTGTGTTAAAGAAAGGCACAACATTTTTTTAAATAAAGATTTTAGTCACAAACCCTGATTTAGGTATCAAATAGTAAGCTTTGGTTCACACTTTCATAACTTGATATTATATTTTTTGACACTGTATAGGTATAGATGTTCAATTAATATTTCAGTTTATTCAGATAAAAATAAATGGAAAGATGGGAGATATTCATTTTAGGTATGGAACCCGCTATGAACGTTCACATTCAATCTATTGTTTGTCTTGATACTAAATATTAATTGAAAATGAGATATGTGATTAATCCCTTAATGCTTGCCAGACTTTTTTTCCCTCATGCTCTACAGCTGTTAATCTGTAGAAGTAGTATCTGATCCAACCAGGAGGTTCTGTGACTCTAATCTAAATGATTTAGTCAAGGATTTTTGTACCCTGCTGTGATTATGCAGGAGGTGATTGGCAGCTTCGATATAAAAATATCAGCTCTGCCATCAGCTAAGCCCATATTAGTTGAACTATTCTGCTGAGATAGAAGTCAGAGAAGCTGTGTGCATTGGCCCGGGCCTGAAGGGGAGTCTATAGCTGTTTGGGGCCTTATCTAGAAGTGTGATTTACCCTGGAGCCACTCTTGGCAGGAGATTTGAAGAGGTGAGAGGGGGCAGCATCACTGAATCATCACTCAGCAAGACTTTGAGCAGTGCTTCTGCCAAAGAGCACACAGCAAACACTTATTCACAGATAGATCAACATGCACTCCAGCTTTTTTAGTCACTGAAATTATCATTTGTTAATTTCTCTGTCTGTCTCTCTCACTCACTCACTCACTCACTCACTCACTCACTCACTCACTCACTCACTCACTCACTCACTCACTCACTCACACACACACACCCTTCTCATCTCCACGGAGACAACCACAGTCGACCCAAAAACTCAAGAGGCCCTCCATGATAATAACACAGCATGATATTCTTTTCATTCCAGATAGTGGCCTTCTCACGTTTTAAAAACAACTCTTTCTTCTCTTCCTCACTAATACACCAGAGAACACTATTTGCAGTTTACACATTCTAAGTTCTTTCTAATTGAAGCTACTGTGTGTGTGTGATTGTTTTGTACATGGCCCTGCAAGTGTTGGTTTCAGATCAATGGCTTCAAATGCAGGAAATAATTATTTTGCCAAGATGAAAGTTGGGGTACAGCGTTGTGCAAACACCCCTTAGATCCAACCTTTTTTAATTAGTGCCGTGTGTCTCCTACACCACATGGCAAATTAACATCCACCATCAAAGATAAGTGATTGCGCTGCTTTGTGTTTGTGTGCGTCGTCTGTGTGTGTATTTTAGGATTTGTTTGTTCAAGAGGTCTGGGCTGGATGGGGGTTACATTTTTGGCCTGCTTCACTGCTGAGAAACCTGAATATGGATGGCAACATGTCACTTCCAATATGCTGTTATACCCTCTAGTAATATAGTCTCAGCTAAATAATGTCTCCTTGTTTAACACAGATATTTCATCTAACTTCACTAGGTCCTTAATCAACCATGTTTCCATTCAGACACAGTGCAAACATGATTTCACTCTTGTTTTAAATAGAAATAAGTTGTGTGTATTATAATATTAGCTGTCAGTGTCAGATCGCAGTCTTTGTAGGTGTAACTGAAAACATATTATTCAGACCGTTTGTAAAACTTTCCACGTGCATAAGTCCAGCCGGCTACTTGCATTATTATTAAAGTATTTCTTTATTCTAAAGTAATACATTTTATTAGTTGTGATAGTTTTGTTCTGACTTTGCCAAATAGATCACAAAAATCTTTTTTTCCAATTGCTAGAGAAAAATATACTGCAATAATATGACACATGAAGTCATGTTTCATGTTTAACTCATCAAAGCCATGTGGAATGTGGAGGAAAAACCTCAGTATGGAGATTACATAAAGGACGCAACAAGACAGAAATGACATAAAACATGTTGGAAAGGATGTATAAGATGTAAAAATAATTTGACAGTGGAAAAGTGAATAAAAATATAAATCTACTGCAATTCATATTTTTTTCTGTAAATTTGGGCCCTGAAAAGATGCTGAAATATTTCCTTGGAGTCTCAAGCTGGAAAAGGTCTGGTTTTAATGATAGAGTATGCATCTGTATAGTTTGTCCCCTTATGTGGTTCAATATTAACAAAATAAATGATGAGAAAATGAAAGTTTTGTGTTGACCGCACGGGACAGACATCCTTTTGGAAAATACTAAAGCAAACCTTGTAATTGTCTGGGGAAACCACTGCCGTTTCCAAGTAAAGCTCACAGATGTTTGTGGTCTTAATGAATGAATGAATCCTTATTGCATGAACTTTTTACAGTTGACATATTAAAGATGCACGGCAAATGCGTACTAAAGCAGGCCTGTGTCATATGGTCCCTATTTTTACAATCATTTAGCACTTTGTGATGTCCTTCAGTAAAATAATATATGATGTAAAGGAACTGGCTACAAAAATTAGGTGTTGTTTTGATACTGCATGGGTAAAACAAACAAGGATCCTTGGTTAATGGATGGATACCAGTACCTTCCTCCATCAAAAATATACCAACATGTACAAGTTTATTGCTATTAAATGGATGTTAAAGCTGGTCTAACAATGTCTTTGTGTCCTTTTTCCAGGGATGCCGAGGTTTAGCAGTCAGCCGGCAGCTGCCACAGCCCATGTAGGGGACAGTCAGGTGATGTCCTGTGAAGTGAACTCAGACCTAGTGCCCTTCACCCGGTGGGAGAAAGACCGTCAGCCACTGGAACTCAACACCAGGCTGGTTCAGCTACCCAGTGGTGCCCTAGTGGTCAGCAATGCCTCGGAGGCTGATGCCGGCCTCTTCCGCTGCCTAGTGGAGAATGTGGGGGCATCAAAGTCCAGTGACGAGGCCCAGCTCCAGATAGTCCCAGGTAATCGTAAAGAAAAAAAATCAAAATTATGCTTTGAAAATGTAGGTGTTTTAGACATTTCATTCTCTGACTTCTATTTTAATTATTTTCTCAAACAGAATCGGAGCAGCAGCTAACGATTCTTTTTGTTGTTGATTAAGCTTCTAATTATTTTCTTTGATTCAATGAAATGGTTATGGAAATGGGCAAAAAAAAAAAGTAAAAAAAAAAAAAATGAAAAACACGTCTGAAAATGCAAAACACATGTGCTTTACTCCAGAACCGGATGAAACAACAACCAGAAAAAGTATAAAACTGAAAGGATATTTTAAAAATATCTGTATGGAAATTACAACAGTATTAAAGTATATATATCTATATATATAAACAACAAACAAGGCTTGGATTCAGGAAAATTATGATCAAATATTTTTAAAAAATCGATTTGAGTTGATTGTTTCATCTCTAAACAGAAATAATTTATACCATTGCGTGTACTCAGTAGATAGATACCTATTAGTAAAATATTTTCACATCCTTACTGTGCAATTAAGCAGTGCTTCAAGACTCTGTAGAGTCTCTAGCGCAACAAATTGAAATTAATTTATAGTTCAGTGCTTGATTTGATTACAGAGGCTCATGGTGTCCTCTCTGGGTTTCTTCTTTCTTGTAACATGAACACATCAACCTAAATGTCAACACTAAAGAAGTGGAAGGCGGGGTAGAAATCTCAGTGGGGTTATCAGTGATGCCACAATACCACAGTAGTAACTCAGAGGGGCTGAATTCCACTATGGCAGCGTCTCGTCTCACCCCCTCCAGAAGTTTTATTTACTGAGTTGTTCAGCACTAGGCCCCTGCCAGCACAGAGAAGATATTAGAGGTCGTAAATCAGACTTCAACAAGACCCCAGTGGGGGCTTTTATCTCTTTATGTCTCCTCTAAGGATATCTCATGAAGTGTCAAAGGACCTGGTGTGTACAGAAGGAAATCTCATAAACCTGTGAGAGGAAATGCAAGAAATTTAGTTTTGGTTGTCACCAGATGTTAAAGCTATAGATTTATATTTGTACTCATGTAGTCTCTTTAACCTATAAAGACTAAGAATTATTATTATTATTATTATTATTATTATTATTATTATTATTATTATTATTATTATTATTATTTTACTTTTTTTGTGGTGACTTCCAAATGAATTTTTTTTTCTACATTTAACCATTATCAAGTCATTTGTCACTATATCACTACATATTATATTATTCTTTGCATTTGTGCTGTGAAACTCAGGTATTTACATTTTTTTTTTAATTTACTGAACATGTAGATCTTCATAAAAGCTCTGAGTAATGGTGATTATGACAAAGCAGAGAAAACATGATGTTTTCAATAAAATATATCATTAATTCTACATAAAAAGAAGTGTCTACAACCACTGTCATTTGTCAAACTATATGGATTTTATTGTTGAACCAAGTTTGGAGGAATGCAGTTTCCATGTTCACTAACAAAACTATAGATGCATCTGAAAAAGACAACAGCATTTTATCTCATTATTTCACTGTATTGATAGGATTAGTGGATCAAAGGTTATTAAACATTTTAAATTAGCAGATGCTGTTGGGTCTTTGATAGTAAAAGTCTTCATGAATTGGCTTTAGAATAAATTTACTTGCGTGTTTTGGGAAAAATTAAGTGTTTTTAATGTATATTACTTTATTTAAAGTTCTACTTGGTTTTTCACAAGTTTATAATATATACATTGTTATCATTTGTGTTTCCGCTGTTTTTTTTTTTTAAATTTGTTTTAATTTTTTATATCATACTCCTAACTATCCAATTTTGGCCTAGATGTTGTTTCACAAACCAGAATTACTTCTTGGATTGTCTAATTGATTATCAATTATCCACTATTTATAGATTTTACATTAAGTTTTCTTAAATCAATTGTATGTTAATTTGATGGAGACAGGCTGTTCGACACTATCTTATTTATGACTTAAATTTGTTGAAGCTACAAGCAGTTGATTGAAATGTTTGTATCTCAGTCATTAGTTCAGTTGGACACATTTTAGCCTTTTTTTGAGTGTTGTAATCACATTCAGTTTTGTAATGATACATACGTGAAAGGGTTAATGGTCTCAAGATGAGTTTATTTGACCAGGGGGCAAGTCTTTGAAAAAAATCCAAGAAAATTCCTTAGCATTTGCTTTGTCTGCATCAATCAGGGAGTGATAAAGGATAAGATGATGAGATGATATTTGTTTGAACCCTGACCTCGAAAATAAAAGACGTTTTATTGAATGTATGAAAAGAGAGTCCTGGGAAACATCTTGTTTTTTCTTGTGTGTGTGTGTGTGTGTGTGTGTGTGTGTGTGTGTGTTTCTTTTTCTTCTTTTTTTTTTTACATGCAGGCACTTTTTTTTGGCTGGAAATATATGAGCTCTGAACTCCTAAAGAGTTCACTACATTTCAGCTGTCTCAGCCATCAACACAGGCATTATTCATCTGACCACTTCAGCTTTGGGTGTCAGGACCAACTGCCCTCCAGACATAAGTTCTTTTGAAGTTTTTAAGATAGATGACACCCGTTAAGTAGAAGGCTGCTGTTCTGCTTCAGTTCCTCACACTAACCTTCACCCTAGCCTTAACCTTCAACTTTTTTTTCTTCTCCCATCCAAGAAACTGGAGAAGAGAGGAAGCTGGAATTCCTGTTGCAGCCTGTGGCCGTGATCAAGGCAGTGGGTGCCACGGTGCTGCTGCCCTGTGTGGTCACCGGTTATCCTGCACCACATGTCCGCTGGATGTTGGGAGACAAGCTCCTAGAAGAGAGGTAGGAGTTTTACAGTTGGACTTACTAGGGCTGGGCAATATGGGGAAAAGTTTATCACGATATATATATATTTTTTTCCATATCAGTCGATATCGATATATATCAAGATATAAAACAAATCACTATTTTTGTCAATCTTAAATGTTCCTCATACTCTTAAACGGGGTTGGGGAGTAACTGATTACATGTAACGGTAAAAGGATACAAAATAAAAGTAACTGTAATCTGTTACAGTACAAGGAAAAACAAAGTACTCAGATTACAGTT
>JAQQZY010000019.1:22219235-22233737 GCA_030068375.1 Ostorhinchus rueppellii | reverse complement strand
CATGTGGCACAAAGGCACCACTCCTCCCATGCCCTTCCCCTCTGACCCCTGCAAGCAGTGGCGCCACCAATGCTGCACTTTTTATTTTTCCTGTTAACATCTAACAACTACCCCCTCACTCCACTGCACCGCCCAGTTTCCATAAGCTAAAAGTAGAAGAGGGAGTAGCAATGCAGTAGGCCCCCCACTGACTGCTAACGTAGTGTAGTCGTTACTTCTCAGTGGGTCTAATCCACTGAGGATGCTTTATTGGTTGGAGCCTCATAGGCTTGGTTGGTTGTTAGCATTACTCCCAAAGGGGGATGCAGCTGTTTCCACTCCTGCAAACATCATAGTTGACCTTTTTGGCCCTTTTTCCAGGTTGTTCAGTTCTAGTCACTCTATATGTGAAAGGCATGTATACACACTGTTACACACAGCTTTGTCTAAAATCAATTACTTCATTCAAGGATTTCTCTGTTCCCCTGTAAATGTTGAATTGTTTTTGTATACCTCCAAGGAAATAAGATACAAAGACAGGCAGCAGAGAAAGAACATGTTTTCGGTCCTGGGCATCGGTGCCAAAATGCTCTGGAGATGTACGGCATCACTGGCTGTTTTGATCTGCCTGAAAGAACAGCCCAAGAGGCCTTGATTTCATCTCACAGCCACATATGGAGCATGTGATGACTATGTTGAAAAGAAGAAAAATGAAGGGGAGTGGGTTTTTACATTGTGTACCATAGTGACACATCTTGATTTGCATAAGGAGTCCTGGCGAGCAGCTGCTGGCCTCCTGAATTCGCATGTTTCGGCAAGTATGTGTGTTGAAACAAGGCATTCAAGAGAACAAAGCAATCACACCCAAATTAACTCACAAGTGGCTCAGGGATCAAGGAGGTACATGTGTTTGATGGTGAAGGGATGCTGTATGTACACACGATGAATGATGAATCATTGATGAAGCAGGCCCCTTCAATTACTGTCGTCTTATTCAAACAGACGTGTCAGTTTTCCCCTAAATATTAAAGTGTCTGGGTCCGCTGGGCTTTTTCAGCCTTAGTAGAATATATAGCATTGTCATGCACATTCACACAAAGTATATGCCTATTTTAAGAACTGAGGGTTGAACAAAGAGTATTTTGCTAAAGGGCCAGCGATGGATGAAGACATAGAAATACCATCCAAAATGTATTCATACAAATACCATCTACTTGTTTATGTAGGCCGACAGACAAAATAAGAATTCAGAGGTTTAATTTAAAAAGTGAGATAAATGTAAAATTTAACAATGGCTGCAGGGTTTCAGTGGGATGTTGTTCCTAATTGATAACCCAGACAAGAACATATAATTCTTGAAAATAACAAACGTACTTCTGTTATGAAAGCACCCACTTCACCACCACATGCAGTCCTGTGGATCTGTCAGATGGGTCCTTTTGCCTCCCACTTTGGCACTGTTACATGAATGTGATGACATAAATAACAGTGAAAACTGCTGTACATGTCAACTACCACCTATGACAAGGTGTTTGATTGGAAACTACAGCATCACTAGGGAGACATAAAATGATAGCCAACTCAGCTGCAGTTGTCACTTTTTGAGATATTCCCTTAGAGTGAAGTTGTCAACCCAAAGGAGGACCTATTGTCTTGGGTCCCAAGCAATTGCCCATCCTGCTTGTTTACAAGCTGCACATCTGAGTGTAGATCATTGTGTCACCTAAAGCCAGAGTCCAAGAAGTGGACATACGCACCATAGTGTCACCCCTTTGTTTGATACATCGGGGTTGACGTTTGGATTTAACACCCTTGTTTTGTGGTGTTTCTACTTAACCTCAACTACAGTAGACACAAATGCATTTGTAATTCTAACCAAAAATAAGTCATCATTGACAGAACCCTCATTGGTACACTTTTATTTATACATATCCTATTTTCCTCAAATAGTCGCCAAGACCGTTATTTATTTATTTATTTATTTCTCAATCATCCAAGGTACCACACCTTTATTTGAAAGAGGTATGAAGTAGATGTATGCCTTCATTTCTAATACCTCCCTTTAAGAAGTAGAAATAGCTATAATACCAATCCTCATTTTGATTCCCTCATGGATGTGATGAAATACTGCTTTGTGTTTTTCTACAAATGTGACACTTCCTTAATTGTTTCAAAATAAAAGTCAGCTGGCACATCAGTGGATGGTTTACATTCACTTTTTTCACAGGGCTTTTGTTTTATATTATTAACATCGTCTTCCTGTCATGTATTTTTAAGTTTCTACAAATTATAGTTTTTCCAAGAAAGTTAGGCACATGCCTGCAGTCACTGAAACTGTTCAATAACACTTCAGAAGATGAACTAGAACAACGTGTAGAAATTAAGATAAAACTGTTGAATGTATTACATTGAATTTGAGACAAGTGGCAGCACTTTACATGGCAGGCATCACAAGTTTATACATTTTATTTATTAGGCCTGTATTTGAAAAGTAATTAATTTTTATTTGTTTATGTCTACCTTTGCCTGCTCTTTTTTTGACTCCTTGTTTTTATTTAAGGAAGTATGATAACTTTAAGCTACTGTACAGGTGTTTTCAATGAGAATATTGGCAGTAGAGACCAATACCTGGCTGGAAACATGTTTCTGCTGGACCTGAAGGTATCGACTCACTTTTGAAACCAGCCTCAAGTGGCCTTTTGAGGAACTGGAGATTTTGGTACTTGTGCATTGGCTTTATTTTTCAGCTTCATTTGTTGCAACTCAGTAGCCATGCAGAGAAGATTAAGTTACATGCAATGTTGGCACACACATTTAGGTGTCCTTTAAGCATGTATCAGCAGAACTTTTATCACAGTAACATCAAAAGCTTGAAATTACAATTTCAGATAGTCAAGTGTTCACCTCCCAGTTTTAATTAATGCCTCAGACTTTGATGTGTCCCCTCTGGTTCAACATTTGTGCCATCATTGCCTCAAGTTTTGTTCCCTGAAAATGTTTCATCCAATCATGACTTAATTAGAAGAAAATCCATTCATCTTTTAGATTGTCATATATTTTGCCTTGTAGCTTTTGATTAATAAAAACCATATTTCTCCCTTGAGATATGTGCTGGATTTCCAACATATTCAGTAGTGGTCAACATGTCCAAGAGTAAATTTACAGGAGAAGCTGTGTGACATTTTTGGGGATCAGCTGAAGACAAAAAACGGTTTGTTTTTGTCTCATGGCAGTGAGTTGGAACATCTTGTCATATTAAGCCTCTGTGTTGTATTTTAAACTTTCTTGTCTGTGATTATCACAGTGAGAGGGAATTTTTGCAGTTTCTGATACACTCCACCCTTCAGCAATCTGAGACTGTATCTCTTTCAGTTTCCTCTTGGACACTGAGGAGACATCTGGAGACAATGCAGTGTGAAAGAAAGGTCCCAAGACAAAGATTCAAGTGGCTCCATTTCTACCAGACTATCAGGAATTTATTTACCTGGGTTTAAGAATTCCTGGTAATCTGTTTGCTTTGAGTTTCCACTGCACCTCAAAGTTTCTGAAAACTTAGTCAAATGAGGTTTGGATGTTTCAAGTCGCCAACTGCACAAACTCCTGCTGAATTTCTTTTGGGCATATTTGGCATACGTTCAACAAGATCCTGTTTTGAGTGTATTTGCAAAATACAATGCTTTAACATATTTAGATGGACAGATGGATGATTGCAACTGCACTCACAGGAGTAACATAAATACGCTTAGCTCAGACTGAATCAAATGAGCTTGTCATCCTTCTGCTTCTCATAGTTTCTCGTCTTTTGCTCCAATTTCCCAATAATCAGAATACCGATGAAGTGAATCTTGTAGAAATTGATTAAGCAAGTTTGCAGTCGTATGCTGGCTATAGTGGGTGAATGCAAGTGTGGAACACTGCAAGTGTGTTCCACCAGTCGGCATTCTCAGCACCCATCCAGAAGTCAGAGGAATCTGAAAAGTCCCACCCCCCTTCCAGGAACTTTTATCAGGGAAAATTTGGGGTAGAGTTTTTTTTTTTATTATTTTATTTTTTTTTAACCTGCATATTTTAGTGGAAATATACCAAAATTCCTGGTAAAGTTCCTGTAATGTAAAAGGGGCTATTCCTAATAGTGTGCTTGTGAAATGAGTAGGGGTTTAATTATTTTTCCTTCTGCCCAAATCATTTTGATTCTTTGATTATTGTCTTCAGTAGTTTATTGTTTATATAATTGGCTTTTTATTCTTACATTTACATTTGTATCATTTGCACTGCATTTTGAAAGATTTCAAAATTGCATTAAAGTCACTGACGTGGATTTACTCACAAGGAACTGAATAAAAAGCCGTGCTTGGTCTGCTTTTTTTCCCCTCACTCTCCCATTTTTCTCCTCACCTCTCACTTTGTCTTCACTCAGAACATTTGTCTTTTCTTTTTGACTTCAGTTTCCTTTGTCAGCACATTAAGGATCTGCTCAAATGTCGTAAGCTGTCAAGCTTGCTCATCTCTCCAATCTTATCTTTAAAGAGAGTGAGAGGAACAAGATTGTAAGGAAAAAAGCATCCACAGTTGTCAACATCAACATCAATGTCCAAGTAACTAATAATTTTCCACCACATAATGCTTAGGACCTGAAAGAGCAATCAAAGTGATCTGTTGCCGCTTGCATTATCTTATAGTGTCGTTCACATGGAACGTATAATTTCTGTGATGACTTTACAGTAACTTCAACCCAAAGTGCAGGAATGTGCTCAGTTTAAAGATATTTTAATATAACCATATCAGATGTACCAGAAAAATGAAAAAGACATTTTTAATTGAGGGATTCCTTTGTACTAGTTTTTGGGGTATATTCTTCATGTATTTTTTGCTTATGCTTTTCTATGGCAGGAACAAAGTCGAGACTTGTAATGGACCATTAGCATTGTACAGAATCTGTCTCTTATTCAGTCATCATTGCACATTAGATTTAGAAACTAGACCTCAGGAAATCCATTTTCCAAGAACCTGGCATAGCCTGCCAGACTTCCCCCGCCTTAAAAAGCTCTCGGTGGTTCCAGTGCTACGGATGCTTCTGACAGATATCTGCATTCAGTAGATTTATGTTCTCATGGTGGAAGAGCATAGTCTGAGCCAGCGAGGAGGGCTCTCTTATCTGTGCATTTAGACTAGATGATGAAAAACTGCTACTGTTACTTTACAGCTACAGTCGCAGGGGAAAAGAGCAAAGGATTATGAAGTTAGCAGCACAAGATAAAAGTTGGTCAGTTTTGAGGCTTTAATCAGAACTTCACCACTTCTCCACCTATTTAAATTTCATAAACAGCTCCCACTCCTCTTGCATATTAAGATAAATGCTTTGCAAGGCATGTCTTTGTCTTGACTATTTTGCGTTTTGGTTACGCAGATTCATTATGCAGATCTAGAGTAACCTTCCTCGTTAAGCCTTAATGCCAGCCATTCATTACCTCTGGCACAGAGACTAATGACACAATTAATCAGCTATGAATAGAGCTTGGCAGCAGCAGTAGGGGGCTGACACCTCCTTACTGTAACAATCCAAGGCCTGCATGTACAAGACAGATTGTCAGAAGGACACTGAAAACTGCCCAGCATGACAATTACCTACAGGTGACAAGGTGTGTGACTCTGTGAAACTACAACATCACCAGGGAGAGTGAAAAAATATTAGCCTAGTATGTCATTTTAATGTTAATGTTTACTTCTGCAAACAAACATTAATGTACTGTAAGGCTCGGAAATAAGGACAAAAATCATGGTTAAAATCTGCGTATCAGTCTATCAAAAGTCACAATAAATGTAAAAAATAAAAAAAAAGATTTCTGAGTGAAAACTGAAAGCAACAGATGGTTATTTGTTTTTAAACTTTTGTATGGTTAGTACCTTTCTGAAGTCTAGAGCTAGAATATTAAAAAAAATCATAGTGTAAACAAGACAAGTCATAAACATAAAGCAAATGATGATTGAATGAATTATTTTGTGCTGATCACCATGGGAAGTCACAGTATAAGAAGATATCAAATAATTTCACAATAATTATCACGATGGCTTTATCACCAGGCCCTAATTACAAGTTAAATTCTATTCAAGGAGCACCGTTTGAAGCGTAGGTTACAAAGAGCTTGACAATAGAATAAAAGAAAAAGGAGAACATTAAAGCCTGAGACATAGAACAATAGAAGCAAAAGCACAATAGCTCTTTGAAAGTAGATACGTCTTTAGGTGTGACTTGAAGCACCCAAGCCAGTTTGCTGACCCAACTCCCTGGAGGAAACTGTTCCACTGCCTGAGACCAAGAATGGCAAACTGGTCCGGGCTTTTCAGGGATAGAGTAAGGTATTAACAGATCACCAGGATCATCTAAGGAAATGTTCAGATGAGGAAATGGCCCTTTAATTCAATCCTGCTTTTAAATGGAAATCAGTGTATTGATAGGAGAGACATTAATCAATTACAAAAATAATTGATAGCAGCAACACTAGTATAGTTTTGCAATAGTTGTAGGACAAAGTTTACAGGAAGAAGATTTTATATATTTGAAGGTATTTCTAAATATATTGAAACTGAAGACTTTTCCAGTATGTGCTCTTTCAGACAGGTAGTTAAACTTGAGAGGTCTGGCAAATAAACTGAGATGTATATCATCCACACATGTTGGATCGATGCCCTGAGGAGGACAAATACTGTGTACATATTTATATGATGAAAATTAAAAGGAACCGGGAATTCCCCCAGAATTACTTCACAAATAGCGGGAGCACAAGTTGATGTGTTGTCATTGAGTGGTCATCTTGGTTGATCCAAGAGGAAGACCAATTCACCACTACACTACACTAAGGCCCAGTCCCAAATCAGTAAGAAATGATAATAATGATGATAATAATAATAATGATAATAATAATGATTCCAATTCACGCCTTAGCCCTAACCCTTACCCCTACCCCTTGGCACTACCCCTTGAAATGGAGCTGCGAGGGGTGGGAGTTGAAACATTCCCCTATGAAATGGGACAACCCTTTGAGACCTGTTACATAATCAGTGGTCATCAATGTCACTATAAACAGATGTGAAAACTTTGTTTCTGTAAATATTCACCATGCTGTCAGTAGCTGTAATGATCTCTGATCCATGGGCTTTGGTCATCTTTTTATGGCTATCAACTATAAACTGCAGAAATGCGACACATTGAAACACCATTAAACGATTGATCCAATGATTAAGTTGTTTCCCAAGAAAGTACTTACATTTGTGTATTTCTTTCATCACAGTGCTGTAATTTTTTTTTCTGTTTACTTCCATCTTGCCAATGATCCAAACGGAATTATGTGAAACTCCTCCTACCCATTCATCCATGGTGTGGTCCTAGAAAATCTCCATTTCAAGGGCTATGCAGCCCTCCACCTTAGCCCTTCCCCTCCATCTAATTGAGAATCAGGACAACACTACCCCTTCATGTGTACACACAAAACAGAGGGGTAGGGGTAAGGGATAGGACCAAGGGGTCAATTGGGATTCATCCTAAATATCCTAGTCTCCTTTTGTAGCCATTCAAGTAGAGTAGTCTTGTTAATTGTGTCAAAGATAGACGTATCCAGAAGAACTAAAATGACAAGTTCCCTGTATGACAATGTCATTTATAGCCTTCAGGAGTGCTATCTGAGTGCTGTGTTACATTCAAAGGCCTGGTATTTATCAAATAACTGTTCTAAAACCTGCATTCAGATTTATTTTTGTAAAATGTTAGATGTTAATCATTTTAATAAGCAGTTAAAAAGCTAAATGTTTTGCATTACAAATGCCTTAAATTGCACCTCACAGTCAGCACATTTTCCAACTTACTTCATACTCCCTCTGTTTCATATATTGAGCCAACATAGGAAAATGTATCATGGAATAATATGTGTGTGTACATTCAGTCAGTATGTAAAAACTGATACAAAAGCTTTTTCTCATAGAACAGAGATCTTAAAGGTCACATCTTGATAAACAGGATTATTCCGTGTATATATGAGTGAATTGACTGTTTTGTGCAGAGAAGTGTCTGTAGACCATGTAATTCTCAAGAAGAAAATACCAGCAAATCCCTCATATCGCTCAAATCACAGGAGTCACTGAACTGTGGGAATTTGAAATGTAAACAAACATTGAAAGCCAAATTAGCAGTTTCTCCACATGCAATGACAAAGAAATATGACAGCACCAGCTTTACATTTCAGCACAGCTTCTGCAGTAATAATATACCCTGAACACAGCACTTGCCCTGCCATTTTTTATTTTTTTTTGGTATATTTCAGCTTTGGCCTCCTGTCTATTTTCCTGACCTGCAAACAAATGGAAATGTCATACAGACTGACGTTCTTTCCATATGGTTTCGTTTCACCCACTTGCCAGGCAAATGGAAAGCAGATCTCACTGAGTCCGACCGCAGATTGTTCCTCCAAAAAAGAAAAAAAGAAACACCAAATGAAATCACAAACATTTCTGTGGCTAGGCTGTGGAATGTGACGGCAAAAGTGTTTAAAAAACATCATCTGGTTTGTTAGTGGAGAGAAACTTCAGAATCAACACTTTGGGGGTTGGCTTAGTCTTTAGTTGTTAGTGTTTCTGGAGTAAGAGTGTTGAAAACATAGACACTTTCTTGTGTGCATTCAAGAGGCTCACAAAACCTTTTCCATCTGCCATTGAATGCTGTCCAGTAGTTTTATATAAATGTCACCGGAAAATGAAAACCAATCATTTTCATCCAAAATGATTGGCAGAAGTGTATTGTAAACGAGAAGGCTGTCTATGTAAATAAAATGTTTGACGCTGTGTTCTGCTGCCACTGCCCTGACATTAGAGAGCTTGTGTGTAGAGTTGCATGTGTAGTCTCCCCTTGTACTTGTGCTTTTATTTGTCAGCTTTGTGAGTGTAGTAGAAGTGTTTTATTTCTGTGGTTTGTTGTCACGCCAAAAGTCTTTTTTTGTTACGTTGTTGTTATTTTGTTTTTTCTTCTTTTTTGTTTCCTTTTCTTTCTATCGTTTCACTGTCATTCCCATTTCAACCCCCTCTTCTCAACCTATTCCTTTTGGCCTCTACGCAAAATTTCTCCCACTCTCCCTCGCTACCGCTGTCTCCTTCCCCCTTCCCTGTGTCCCTGCACCCATCCATCCCTTCCCCTCCTTTCCTACCCTCCCAACCCAAAGACATAGCCCTGCCCTCTCTTCCCTCCCCCTCACTGACTCCTAACACTACTGACCATGTAACGCCAGGCTCTGGAGGTGTAGCCAACCCAGCAGGACCCACCCCGTCCTACCCGAGAGATGTTGTGGCTTCCCTGGTTTCCACCCGCTTCATCAAGCTTACCTGGCGCCCACCGGCTGAACCACATGGAGATGAGTTGACATACTCCGTTTTCTACAGCCAGGAGGGCACTAGCAGGTAATAAACACAGTCCGCTGTGGTGCTGCCAGGATGGGATCAACACAGGAGGGATAATGTACTCATCAATAGGTCAAACATTCTCTTGTTCCAGCTTTCCAAAGGAACATCTGTTGCTTTCCTCTGTTACATTAAACTAAGTCATTTTTTGTTTGTTTGTTTGTGGAAAAATATTTGAATAAGAACACATCACTGCTTCCTTTACTAGTTTTTAACTTTTTGTGCTAATTAAAGGTTAAACACCTAAGATTGTGTTATATTTTGATGAAGGTGTCTGCACTGGAAGCAATATCCATTGCTATTTGATAACACCATTTCACATTCAGAATACTTTAATTCTAGAGGAAATAATGTGTTATAGTTCCAGGTATAAGAGAGTAGCAGGGAAGGAATCTTATAAATATAATGTATATAATACTCGTTCCCAAATTCAGTGCCATATTTCAGTGTTTATGAATAACAATGAATACCAGAGTTGAACACAAACATTACATATGCACATAAACATAACAATCTTACATAAAGACTGATTAATGAGGCCAATTACTGCTACTGGAATAACTGATATAGGTAGTAATTTAGCCACAAAACTATGTGACAAGAGATAAATGAGTGCACATGCTGTAACAACTGTATAGTTATGTTCATTACATGGATGTTACGTTTCCAAAACCTCTGAAAATTTGTCTTGAAATTGTAAAAATGTATGCTATATCATTAAACATCCTCAAAAATGCAAGTGAAAGTAAACATTCATAATTACACTAATTTTGAAACAATGAAAAAGTAAATTTTGCTGGAATTAGACTTCTCAAGACAGTCAATGTGATAAATCGTATTTTGAATCACAGGAGCATTACATTGATAGAAGTTATAAATCACACAGCCTTAAATGTCAGCAAGGACTCACGTAGGTAGTTTAGCTGGGAAAACTGGAAGAGTGTGTAATAATTCCTGCAAATTACCTATTGTCATAGTTAGGGAAGACATTGGCTTATAGTGATATGAAAAAACAAAACACAGCTTTGATTTAATAAATTGGATATAATTTTATGGATCCTACCTTGGAGAGATTTCAGTGTTTGCAGCAGCAAAAATACAAAAACAAAGAGCAGAAAGACAGGCAGAAACACTTATGAGTAAAACAGGAAATATAGAAGAGAGTCCTCTATTTATATTACTTGTTCTGTCCTTATATACATGCTATTTACATATTTGCAACATAGTTATACATGATGTTGATATATGCTATAGGGGGATTACTGTAATTAATGGGGACTTTAAATCTAGAATTTTAAATATGTGTTTAATTTCTAGCACTTTTTTTTTTTTATCTTAAACTGCATAGCTTGAATCCTATTATTCGGTTTTGCTGTATATCTTTAGTTTGTAGCAACAGTTTAAGTATTCAAAAATGATCACATATTGTTTTTATTTGCACACAAAATTGATGAAATTGTATTTATTCTTATGTGTTTACTTCAGGGAGCGAGTAGTGAATACCAGCCGTCCAGGGGAGATGCAGGTCACCATCCAGAACCTCATGCCAGACACGAAATATCGCTTCAGGGTTGTGGCCCACAACAGCAACGGTCAGGGTGAGAGTTCTACAGCGCTCAAAGTGGCCACCCAGGCCGAAGGTAAAGGCACACGGACCCTCTGCACTCATTTATATGCATTCAGTAAACAAGACACACACACACATACAGCCGGTGTGTTGGAAACATGCTCACACTGGCACGCAGAGGCAAACGGGATGCGCTCAGAAGATGCACACGAATGTGCAAATAAACTCTCACACAAACAAATATTCACCCACATACAGGAATGTACCCACTTCAAACAGGAGACCCCCCCAACACAAACACACACACAGGAGGCTGTTTAGTAATGTGCATTACAGCAGACCACCCAACAGCCGTTCACAGAAGCCACTTCTTGTTTACACTTATAAAGCTGACTGTGTGTGGTGCTTTAAGCCTTGCCTACCTGGGTGAAAAATCTCTAGATGTTTCACTCTGAAATTTTTCCTGCACAGAGATGATTTAGAGAACCTCATTAGGATGCACTGACTCAAGGACACATAAAGACTGTTGGGGGGAAAAGGAAAACCCTCTTTCCCCAAAAGGGATTCTCTTGTTAATGTTTTTCCTTTGTGTTAGGGTACATACAGTACTGTATGTCTGGAAACTCCCCCAATCTGCTGCTCCAAATCACTCAGTTTTTATCCATATTTTAAAGTGAAAGGGATTTCCCAGCACACTGCCGGCATGGATGTCCCTCACCCCCAAACTCTGCTACAGCTCAGTCATTGTCACTTTCTAGGTCAGCCGCCGTTTCTCTACCTGTGTCCTTGTTTAGAGGGCGGACGGCTTTGCGCACACACACAAATACACACCTTAACTCCTGCCAGCAGGAGCCTGTTCTCCCACGGGGATCGCAGCCAGGGCGGCCTGTACCTGTGTAGTATGTCTCTGTCGTGTGTGAGTACTTTTAGTCTGAGAACATGCTATGAATTGGAGCTTAAACTGTTGACCTGCCTCTATGTATGTGCACACCCCACTGTCCCATATCGGCACCTCCTCAGAGACAGTCTTAACACACACACACACACACACACACACACACACACACACACACACACACACACACACACACACACACACACACACTTTTTACCAACCATGGTAATGACGAATTGTAGCTTTTCTGTCAAACACTTGCAGAATGTGCAGTGAAGACATATTATATATCTGCTGCAAACACCTTTATCCTTGTTCACTGTCATTGTTTATTTTTAATCGAGTATAAGGAGACAAAAAGACGTGTGACTGTCCATATGGTTAATAAAATGCAGTACAGTCAGATTATTGGGACATACACACATTTGTTAATGCTGTCTCTTAACTGCAGAACCACCGTGACTTATAATGAATTATACATTTACCAAGAAGTGCTGACTGCCATCTTTAATTTAAGCATGTTTACATTAGCACCAGCGGAATACTGAGGAAATATAGAGCTATATGGGACATTTATTGCTGCTTCAACCAAAAACACATTTCAGAAACATGCAGATCTTCGTGATAATATTTGTCATAGAAAGAAAACCGTAATGAAAATGTATAATTCCTCATGACTGGAGGTTTTTACATAAAGCTTCATTATTGAGAAAGAAAATGTGTTTTGCATTTAACTTTACAAAAATATGTTGCATACTGTGTTTTATTTTGTGTGGATGCCAGGAAAAGATGACATAAGGATTTTTTTTTTTAAATCATGAGGAAAAAATTGGGAGAAAAAAGGACAGTAGTATAAATACATGAGCAGCAGTTGTAGTGTCAGTCAGACCTGTCTAATCCTGCCCTTTAGCTTGACCATCCAGATGTAACAAAACAAACTGTCTAACATAGTGAATGTGAGCTCAAGGCTAATGTCGTTGGAATGCAAAATGGAAGTTGATGTTTTACGGAGCAACACCTTCAGTTTGGCAGAAATCAGCGGTCCACAGGGGATAGTCTTGTCTCTACACAGCAGCACTGACTGGGCTTCCTTTAAGTCAGGGAAACATGGCTTTGAAGGAGCCAAGAATGTGCTTTGGGCAGCAGCTGGTAGCAAAATGAATATCTTTCCTTCTACATATAAGAGATACATCAAAAATGAATGGGATTTGAACAGATAACAAAACAATGTGATGGTTTTCTAATCGTCATTTTCCATATGAAATTCCTCCCCAGTCCAAGTGCCAGGTCCAGCTCCCAACCTGCAGGCTGTGTCCAATACCCCGACCTCGGTCACTCTGAGCTGGGACAAGCCCCTCACCGGAAACGGAGAGATCCTGACCTATAAGCTGTACTACACGGACAAAAGCATGGGCAACGAACAGGTAGGATGACCCTTACTGGAAAACATGGAGTCTAAGGAAAACATTCATACGCACATTCTGTTTTGCTATACATGTCAGCTAGTTTTGAGGAGGAAGTAGGACTGTGTGTTGAATCTGAAGGAGTATAAGGGTGTCACTGACGATTAAAAAGAGGGGAAAAATCATGATATTCTAAGAATAGACATAACTCTGTAAGGTTGGCTCTATACTTTGTATGTTACCCTCAAAGACCCAAACATCCACCACCATGATCTGCATAGTGATCTACCCTTTTTATCTATTCTTGTGGCTTTGAACTCTATGCAGTAACAACGTGTTAGCAGGTTGGGCCTAAGAAAATATTGATACACTCCAGTATTATCCATAAAGACCCAAACATCCACCACAAAATGTTTAATACCCTGTTAATCCACTAATCCTATCAATACATGTAAACAATTGGTGTAAAATGCACTTTGTCATCTTTTCATGGTCATCAGATATGACCCATGTGAACATTCAGAGTCTCTGTGGTGAATGTGGAAACACTGTCATCTTCTGCAACATTGATTCACCAGTATATCTCACGAGGTTTAGTCAATGACAGTGGATGGAAACGCTGTTTTTTCTGTTCAGTTATTGATATCTTTGCTGAATAAGTCATTTTTTCTTCAGTTTTCTGAAGAAAAAGATCAATGAATTAACTCTAGGAGAAAAAAACAGATTTTCACTGAAAAAAAAAAAAGCAAAACACAGAGGATAATATTGTAGTAAATGGTGATAAATCACTTAATCACAAAAGTAGTGCTAGATCTTCATTGATTAAGTATTGAAATAATTACAACTTTCCATGATTTTTTTTCTTCTGATACTCTGACTTAATTCTTGTAGTATTTTGACTTAATTAAAATTTTTTTTAGTCCTCAATGTGGCCCTAATATTCCTTCACACATGTTAATACAAACTCCTTTCATTTTTTTAATAAGTTTTATTAATTTACTTTAGTTTTACCCAGTTTATGTTCATTTGCTTGATGAATTTGTTCACATTTGTTCATGAAAAAAGTTATGTTTACCTCCGCCAAGGAGGTTATGTTTTTGCCAGCATTTGTCTGTCTGTCTGTTTGTCTGTGTACAAAAAAACTCAAAAAGTTATGGACGGATTTCGATGAAATTTTCAGGATAGCTTGGGAATGATACAAGGACCGATCGATTAGA
>JAQQZY010000019.1:22177773-22189390 GCA_030068375.1 Ostorhinchus rueppellii | reverse complement strand
CTAAGTAGCTGGGATAGGCTCCATGCGACCCCCGTGACCCTAGTGAGGATAAAGCGGGTATAGAAAATGAATGAATCCCTGGTCTATTGTTAAAAGGCATCTTAAAAACAGAAATAATCCAGAAATGAAATAAAAGATCACAAGTCCTATAAAAATGTATCATGATATTAGCATTTAAAGATCCATTATCGCTTAACTGAAAGACTATATAACAGTAGAAGCCTGTAAGTGGCCTAATGTTTCTGTGGGTTATGTGTGGATATGAATGTGTATATAATGTCACTTTGTGAGGGTCTAATCAAACCCTGTGGTTGTGTTTTCCAGATGGCCAACACCACCAGCCTGAGCCACATGGTGACCGGACTGAAGCCCAACACACTGTATGAGTTCTCTGTCATGGTGACCAAAGGCCGCCGCACCAGCACATGGAGCATGACCGCACAGGGCACCACCTTTGAAACCAGTAGGAGCACAAGCACACAGACAACACACACACCATGTACAACCAGACAAACTCACAAAATGTAATAATCATGAGGCCATAAAACCAGCACGGCTGCAGTGGACCAAGCCCCTGGCTGGGAGTTAGATTTCATTTTGTGCAGCCCAAACTGCAGGAGACAAAAGCCTTAAGAAAATAACAATATCAGTAATGTTCTGTGCTTCATCACATAAAAACAAATAGTCAATTAAAAGTCAGCTCTGAAAAGGATGCAGTAGTAGAGTAAAACTGTAGATTAGCATTTCTGTAAGTATGCCAGTTTAACTGGTTGACCAGCTTTTAGCTCCCTGGGAAGGTGTCATCACAATCACAAAAGAAACACTAATAATAGTAAAACAGGAAAAGCAGTAAATAAATACAGCAGTGCATACATCAATCAGTGGGACATTAGTACAGATCAGTATTGATCAAGGTAAATGATAAGAAAAGACTTAGATAATGCACCACACAAAACAAGGGCAACAATAAATAAAATAAAAAACAAAGTGAATGAAATGAGATGAAATTAAAGAAAAATGAATAAATAAATGAAGAAGTTGTGTCCTGTGCAGGAAAAAACAGGGCTTGGTACAAAAATGAGACAGACAGAATACACTTGGCAAACAAAAGGAATTGGGATTCAATAAAGACATGCTATCTTGTGCATCTGGGGTAAATAAAGGTCACATTCACTATTCATTAATGCGTTAGTTTCATGTTTCAGTTTACAGACCCTGAGCTATTTCTGTCTATTATCCCTTTGTTGACTCCTCAGCTCAGTCTGCATGGACACAGCTTGTTACCTTAATCTTGCCATAAACTCTTTGGGGGGTTACAGTACACAATCTCTGTCTCATCTGTGTCAACTAGGACCAAATCATGCAAATTTACTGTGTCTGTAATAAAATTACTATTAGTACTGTCAATATATAATCCTTTTACATCCTTCAGCAGTTCTGTTTTGTGATTATGTCATCCCCTGAGTGGGAGTCCTGCAGTGCTGTGAAACATAATAGATATTAAAATTTGCAATTGAGAAAGTGTCAATGCTTATACTTTATTTCAAGGTGTAATTGCTGAACTGGAAGTACAATAAACCTGACCCTAAAAACCAAAATAAACAGGAAGCGTATGCAGTTGTCAATTGAGCCCAGTCTGGGGTTTGTACCAGAATGACACAGGTGGATAATACCCATCAAGGTCATAAACACATAGAATCAACTGGTGAATTATTAATCGTCACTTTTGACAGGAACTTTTCCTTTGACGCCATCAATAACACAGCAAATATTCTGGTATTCTCTTCAGTTCCCAGCTCCTCTCCTAAAGATGTGACTGTGGTGAGCAAGGAGAACAAACCTCGTACCATCATCGTCAACTGGCAGCCTCCGTCTGAGGCCAACGGCAAGATCACAGGTGGGCTTTGCACTCTGACGGAGTCACAAAAGAGCTATGTTTTGGAGCTGAAACGATTAATCAACTTGAATCTATTAAAACTAATTACTTAATTACAATTTTTCTAAATCAAAGCTTTGTTTCCTTAATTTTGCTGCCCCTAAACATTGGTTCCGCTTGTGCGACACGTGTTGTGATGCAGATGAAACAACACAGGCAGCATGGTGCAGAGCTCAGAAGAGACAACAACAAAAAGGCAGAGAAAGTCTATACTTACACTTTTCTTCATTGGAACCATCACTTACTCCTTGAAACTTTTCAGCTTTTACACAAACATTACAAATGTTTGCCTATTTTTTCAGTTGTATGTTCATTACATCTTTAGTTGTTAGTAAGTTGGATCCAAATGTGTTGAAGACTGTCGTGCACATATTGTTTGTAGATGTCACTTGACTTGTTTGTTGTTGTTTATATCTATACAGATTTTTATATATAATTGTATACTGTTGTTATTGTTGTTTCTATATAGAATTTTTTAATGTATCCTCTCTTTCATACTTTAATGGTTGTTTCAGCTGGTTCTTAAATGAGGGACAAGTTGTCATTTTCTTTTTTCACATTTTTACGATTTTTTCACATTTTAACTATTGAATAATCCTTTAATCAAATTGAAGAAAATAATTGATAGATTAATTAATTACAGAAATTAGCAATAGCTTCAGCTCTGCTATGTTTTTTTTCTCTGAAGCAAAGCCCTTTGGTATTTATGGAGTGATTTAAATTTCAACCCCTTTGTAACAACTTGACACTAATGATTCAATCAGTGATTTGCCTCAATTAAAATGAAAAAAACTTTCGTTTTACCATAGTTTTCCCATTTGGTTTTAGACTGAATGAAGAACTGATCAGAAACACCATCATCTCCAGCTGATTAGTCTTCACTGTTGTCAGTTGAAGCAGTTCTAATGAAATGAAGTGTGTATATTTGTTATAGATACGTAATATATTGTCATTTTTTCACTTCCCCTGTAGGTTATATAATCTACTACAGCACTGATGTGAATGCAGAGGTTCACGACTGGGTCATTGAACCAGTTGTGGGAAACCGTCTGACCCACCAGATCCAGGAGCTGACGCTGGACACCACCTACTACTTCAAGATCCAGGCTCGAAACTCCAAGGGCATGGGCCCCATGTCTGAGGCTGTGCATTTCCGTACTCCAAAATGTAAGCTTGACTAAGGATTTGGTACAAGCTCCCTATTTCCAGGTTAAAAACAGAAAATGCTTATATCTCTCTTGTTTTTCTTGGTCTATTTTTTGAGCGAGTGACAAATTAGTGAAGAAAGTCAGTCAAATAAAGTTCACAAGGCAGATTGTTAAAAAGCAAAAAGTGAATAAATTTGGAGTAGGAGGAGAATAGGTTGTTTGTCTGTTTGGAGACCAGAAATAAAATTAGTGATTACAAGTGAAACTAGAAGGGACTAGCAGTAGATGTTTACATGCTAAAACATCAGTAATTGGAACTTTACGTGGTGTAATATATGAGAGATGTGTGCTTGTTGTCAAGTTACTCTTCCTGCCAAAAATCAATTAATGCACCTGTGAGATTTCATTTTCTGAAGCACAACGAAGCTGCTGAATATGCACGAGAAATAATCTGGCAAAGTGGCAGAATGATTAAAATATTCCATCACACTTTGATCCAGTCACAAATCAAAATCCTAGATTTATGATGTCTAACAGTCTGGTCGGTCTACGAGGATGGTTTCCTTCTTTAACGTTGAGCAAATCGAATGTGCCAGACCTGACTTAAACATGTTTTCTAATTAACACATCAGACACATGCTCCTGATCAAGCTGTGAGAAAGTTTCCAGAGAGCTGAGACCACAATGTTTCCCAAGCCTTTGTTAATTCATAGTGGATGACTGTGATCATAAAAACACTGTCTGCATTTTGGTGAAGCTGGAAATATCTTTTTGGGTTTTGTATGAAATGTTAAAGGTTACTTTGTTTGATGGAAATGACACATGAATGATGCTTTGCTCTTAATGTGTGTGTGGCTGTTTCTGTTTTCCACTCTGGCTGTTTCTTGTTGTAATTTCTTGGTTTTCTCACTGTCATTCCTCTAGTTTTGCCCCTTTACCTCATTCTCACAAACAACCCCCAGCTCTGTTTCGGTCTCCCTCGCTGCTCTTTTCAGCTAACCAGTTTTTTGCTTTTATTGTCTCTCCCTACGTGCTCTCCTTTGGCCTGTTAAGCTGAGTCCTCTGACAAAATGGCTAATGACCAAGGTAAACTCCCTTCCACACTTTACTTCTCACTGCTCACTCTGCACCCCGTCAGCGGATCTCTCTCTCTCTTTCTGTAGATTTCTATCTTCCGGGCTGCATGACTTGCAAAATGAGTTCTTGCCTGTCGAGGTTTTTGTCAGATTTTGCTGTAGCTAATTAAGTACTAATTTGATGGAGGCATAAGTGTAGCAGAAGCTATGAAATCATTTTAAGAGATGCTCCGTTTTAATTCAGACTCTGTGTTCAATAACAGCGTTAAATCCTCCAGTGAAGACGGGTCCTGTAAACAACCCAAACACACCAGGAAGTACACTGGGTAAGACATTTGTCAGACAAACTTCACTTGTCATGGCATCAGTAAGATACTCACTGTACAAAAATGACTTTTTTATTTTCTCTGATGGTTAAGTCACAGTCAATGAACTCTTGTCTCTCTGTCACGTAGGGGTTCCAAGTAACGAGAATCACCTCTTGGTCATTGTCATCATCTCAGTCGGAGCCTTCACCATCATCGTGGTCGTAGTCGGAGCCTTTCTGTGCACGAGGCGAACATCATCCCATCAAAAGAAGTACGAGGCTCTGACACACAACTTCAGTGGTTTAGTCTCTGTGCAAAAATTACATCAATCATATTATGGAAGAAACAGAATGAGTTCCAAGTATAAGAAAACATTTTTAAATATTCCAACTTGATTCACAACATTTTGATTTTATTCTCAATTGTATTTAAATTTTATTGTTATTCTTGTTTTGTTCTCATTGATGTTTCAACTTTACTCCCAATATTTTGGCCTTACTCTTGGCATTTTCACTTCATTAACAGTCATATTTATAAAGATGGTTCTTCCATCCATCTGCCTCTCCAATAATTTTGTCCATCCCATCCCAGACACTATAAATTTCACATACACGTTCTTTACAACTTGGAGAGGTGCAGTGCCCAGTTTGATGGCTGAATTTCAATTTGAGATTTTTTTTATATAAATTTATTAAAATTTCAACTTCAACAATTTGTTTGACCCATTTCTGTGACATTATTCACCCAATCCTATTCTTTTCAAATTTCACATAGATGCTCTTTACATGTGGCTTTTTCTCAATTTTTGCTTTTTTTTTATTTTTTAAAAGATTGAAAGTTAAGACTCAAAATTAATCTTTGGGTCAGCAGGGTGTCAGTGAGCAGGCGGGGCAAAGTGTTGTGCACCTGGGCAGGAGGTATTAATAAGCTCCACTTACGTTTTCACTTGTTCAGCTTTATTTTCAACATTTCAAATTCATTCTCAAAATGTCCACTTTATTCTTAAGATTTAAATGTCATCTTCATTTGCAAGTTTATTTTCCTTTATTCTTTGGTATTTCACCTGTATTCCCTACATTTTGACTTCATTCTTAGCATTTCAATTATTTTCTCCATCACATTTCACCTTTATTCTTGACATTTTCACCTTATTCTCAATTGTGTCTCAACTTAAATCACATTTGAAGTATATTCTAGACCTTTCAACCTACTGCCAGTCATATTTCAACTATTTTCATCTTTTTTGCTTTCTTCCCAGTTATATCTCAACTTCATTCTTGACATTTTTACTTTTTTCTCAACATTACTCGTGTAAAAAAGAAACTGTTATTATGAAGAAACAGCTTTAATATGGTCTTAGTACTCCATCTCCCAAAATACATGTGCTTTTTTAGCTTTCAGAAACAAGAGTTCTTCTAACGCTGTTGCCTCTGATCTGTAGTCCTGCTTTTCCTCTTACTTTTTTCTTTTGTCATTTCCCATCTTCCCTCCTTACATGAAAAAAAGTCTGTTTCATTGTCATCTGTGTTCTGTATCTGTTGCAGAAAGCGGGCAGCTTCAAAATCATCCAACGGCTCCCACAAATACAAAGGAAACTCCAAAGACCTGAAGCCCCCCGACCTGTGGATCCACCACGAGAGGCTGGAGCTCAAACCTATGGACAAGTCTCCAGAACCGAACCCCGTCATGACCGAAACGCCCATCCCCCGCACATCCCAGGACATCACACCAGCTGACAGTACCCTAGACAGCAACCCACACCTGCAGCAGAGACGCAACTCCTACCGCGGTCAGTCCAGCCCACAGGGAAGAATCAGAATGATATTATGGGAATGAGATCAAAGTGAAACTGTCCCTTCTGCCGAAGCTTACATGCATACTAACACAGGGTGATCTCTGAGTGTGAGCCTGGCAAAGTGGAAAGTACACTTTGAAAGATGACAAAGAAAATAGTTTTGTTTTTGTTTTTTTTTGCTTGATTTTGACTTCATGGTCATGATTAGAGAGTTGGTGTCTGCTTTTGTTTTCTATTTGATTTCCATTTCATGCTTCTCATACATGATGCCCATTACTTGTCATGTTACAGTGCAATCGCCTACCATCGCTGTTACAGACTTAACAAGTAAATCCAAATCATTAGAAGTTGATGATACCTGAAGATGAAAAAGAGCTGAGCCTACCACCACATTAACTGAAATTTTAGCATGCTATATTAAATGAAAACCATCAAAATAATTTCCATTTTGACCCAGGGAGATAATAACTTGGGAATTTTGTCAAATTCCTTGATAATGGCTCATGTGCTGTCAGTAGTGTCATGATAAGATGCAGAACTATTTACACAAAAGCTCCTAAGAGGAGACAACAAGGACAGCAACATCAGAAATGATGTAACCATGGTGAATTAACAGCTGCTATTCAAGGCTACTGAAGTCTTGACTTTGTGAAAAACTATGAGACCAAGTTATGAGACCTGTTCAGCTGATCCAGGTGTCTCCGTCATCACTTCCTGTCTCCGTCATCACTTCCAGAATCTCTGTCCTTATTTTTACAAACTATAAAAGGGCAGTGTTTCCACAAGCTTCTGTTTTAGGGATCCTGAAATGCTGGTTTAAATTAGATTAGAAACTTTATTGATCCCACAATAGGGAAATTCACTGGTCAAGGCAGCAACAGGATAAATTCTAAGAAAATGGGCAGCATAAAGATAATGCAAAAAACAAATGAATAATACAAAAATAAAAGTAGTAATAAAATGCTATAGGCGATATACATATTTACATAAGGCAAGGCAAGTTAATGTGTATAGCACAATTCATGTGCAGGGTAATTCACAGTACTTTACAAAAATGGAAAAGTGACAGGTTAAAAACATGCAATTATAATTAAAACATAATCAATAAAACATAAATAATAATCAGTTAAAATAAAGTAAAAGAGAAGAGAAGAGTGCAAATAGAACTCTTTCAGTTGTTCTATGCACAGTTGAACAGAGCTGTTTTCAGCCTGGACTTAAACCTTGTCAGAGTAGAGGCCTGTCTCACATCATCAGGAAGACTGTTCCACAGTTTAAGCTGCATGGAACTGAAACGCAGCTTCACCATGTTTAGTCCTGACTCTGGGCACCAGCAAAAGACCAATCCCTGAGGTTCTCAGGGTCCGAGATGGTTCATATGGGACCACCATTTCACACATGTACTTTGATTCTAGACCATGGAGATACCTATACACCAGCAGAGCTGTTTTAAAGTGTATTCTCTGAGCCACAGGAAGGCAGTGCACAGACCTGAGCACAGGACTAATATGGTCATACTTCCTGGTTCTGGTACATCAGCATTCTGGATGTACTGCAGCTGTCTAACAGCTCGTTTAGACAGTCCAGTGAGAAGGCTGTTCTCGTAGTCTAACCTGCTAGAGATAAATTCATGGATAACAAGTAGAATTAGAATATGTCAAATGTAGTGTGAGTGTAGCCTTCCTACTCCTGTGGATCATTCACACAAAAGAACAAAAACTACCAGCTCTTTCTGATTGGCCGGTCTCCACCATACCTTTTAGGCCACGAATCAGAGGACAGCATGTCTACACTAGCAGGGCGACGAGGGATGAGGCCTAAAATGATGATGCCTTTTGATGCGCAGCCGCCTCAGCGTAAGTGTGTGTTTATGAGTGGTGTGTGTATTCTGGAAAGTCTTAAAGATAATTAGGAGAAAAAAACTCCAGGACAAAGAATCTGAGACCATTTCATGCTTTCTCATAAAGTGTTCACTTTTATTATTATTTGTATTTATGTGCGAAGGAGAGGTTATCTGAGTGTGTTTACAGTGAGAGCATGTGGGTATGTGACCAGCAGTACCTTTACATCCATCATCATTATTTCAGTTGGTTAAACACCATCTCTGTTTGTTTGTGTGTGTGTCCATATCCATTTCCATTTGCAGCTGTGATTAGTGCTCATCCCATCCATTCCCTCGATAACCATCACCATCATTATCACATGGGCAGCCTGGCATCTCCGACACGCAGCTACCTCTACCACCAGGGCGGTGGGCATTCACACCCACATGCCTGCGCCACCCCCATCTCCCATCTAGACAGGGTGGACTCTACAGGTGAGGCACTGCCATCTGCTGGACACAGGAGGGCCATTATGTCTGTTCACTAGTTCATTGATGTGTCATTCACTTATTCATTTGTGTGTCATCATGTTGGCGTATACCAGTATTTTATTTTGCCTGTGTGATACTAACCTCTTTTCCCTCCTCTCTTTGCCTTTACAAAGATCATTTATGCTCATTAAATCACTTAAATATTAACCCATAAGGACCCACATCAACTACCAATCAAAGGCATCTACTGATCTAAAATGTTTAATTCCTTTGGATCCACTAATCCTATCAATAAATGTAAATAATTGGTGTAAAATGCAGTCTGTCATCTTTTTATGGTTATCAAATATGGGCAGTTTGGACTTTCAGAGGCTGTATAGTGAACGTAGAAATACCATCATCTTCTACAACATTGATCAGGAAAACCCATGTTTGATAAATGACAGTAAATGGAGACACTTGTGCTTCCATTCAGTTATTAATATCTTTGATGGAATAAGTCATTTTTTTCTTCAGTTTTTTCTGATTTGATCTTATACCCTTTGAATTTGCCCTGAGCTTTATGAACATCTACATGATTAGTATTTTAAATCTAGGAAAATACATGATTTAAATCAAAATGGAGATTAAAATATTATAATAAATGATGATAAAGGACTTAAAAAATGATTTGGAAGTTGTGACAAAAAATAGCTGTGGGTCTTTATGGGTTACGAGTCTGTCAGTGTGTCTACTTCAGTGTTTTTCTGCTCTAGTTTACTGTCAGTGTAATGGTGCAGTTATCAGTGGAACATCAACAAGTATTTATGACTGCTTTTATCATTGGTTAGTCACTTCATAAAACTTTCTGTGGGTAGATGATACTGGTTTCAGAAGAATAATTCAGATCCTTTACTGAAGTGCAAGTGAAAATACTGCACTAGAAGTAAAGGTTCTGCATTTAAAACTATACTTAAGTAAAAGTATATAAGGATCATCAGTAAAATGAGCTGATAAGCTTAAAAAAAATGGTGTCTCTGCATTTTACTGTGCTATTTTTGACTCATTTTATTGCTGTACATGATTTAGGTTGAACTCATTTAAACCAACTGTTGGTAGTTTAATCCCTCATAATGCATCATATTCTGTAAGATTATCTTATGTCACAGATGTGACAACAACTTGCATCTAAAGTGGGACTTTCATGAGCTCTGAAAACAGGCCTGGTTCAGCTTTGATACATTTTCCAGCAAATGGTTAGGTTAGGCTGAAGCTCAAGCCAAGAAGAAAACACATCCTCTTTCGGTTTATCACAGACATTCAAATAAAACACATTTGAAGACGCATGTTTTGTATTGGATGGAAGAGGAAGAAAAGTTGTCAGAAAAATGTAATGAAGTAAAAAGCACAATATTTACCAATGAGATGAAGTGGATCACCCACATATTTTTTCTGACAATTTATAAAGTACTTCAAATGAACCCATACTGTTAAATGTAGCATCATAATGCAATATACACATGAATGGAACAGTTAAATCAAGAAATGTCAGATACAATTGTAAAACTGGAACTGAAATGATTATTTGACTCGAATTGATTAAAACTATTCTTCAATTACAATTTTCCAAAGATTCATTTCCTTAATTTTGCTGCTAATAAACATTGGATCTGCTGTCGTGTTTCACAATGACGCTTATTGTGATGCACATGACACCAGGATCAACACAAACAACGTGAAGCATAGCTCAGAGGAGACGAGGATTGAAAGGCAGAAAATGTCTATATGCTCACTTTTCTTCATTTGAACCATCACTTACTCCTTTAAATGTTTAAGCTTTCATACCAACATTACAAATATTTCTCTTTATTTTTTTCATTTGGATGTTAGTTCCATCTTAAGTTTTTATTAAGTTAGTGAGTTGGACACAAATATGTTGAAGACTGCAGTGCACATATTGTTTGTAGATGTAATTTGACTTGTTTGTTGTTTTTATATATAGAGAGAGATATTTTATATATACATTTATACTGTTGTTGTTATTTCTATATAGATATGTTTTGTATATCCTTTTACTTTTATACTTTTTTTGGGGTCTTTCAGCTAATTCTGGAATAAAGTTTAAGTTGTTTGTCATTTTTGCTATTTTTTGCCTATTCAAACAATTGTTTAATTAAATTGAACTGAAGAAAATAATCAATACAGTAAGCCATTATAAAAAAATATTGATAGTTGCAGCTCTGTGTAGAAGACTAATAGACATCATTTGTGAACACTTTTAATCTTCATACATTAAGACATTTTACTGAGAATACCTCCATATTTGTACTTACTTTAGGTAAGCTCTTATATATGTAGTAGAGATGAATCCACTATATCTTTATGCAATTTTAAAAACATTCAGCGTTCACTGTTTCCTGTCTTCCAACTGTTTTTCACTGCAACTACATCTTTGGAAATTCAACAGCTGGTTGAAAATCTTGTTCATTGTCCTACCCCCCCCCCCCCCCCCCCCCGTTTCCCTGTAGAGTCTGTGAGGAACACCCCCAGCTCCGAGCCCCTCCCTCCAGCTACCACCTCATCCCAGGCCTCTTGCCCCTCTGAGATCCTGGCTGACCCCGAGGGCAGCTACCACGGCTCCACCACCACGGAGGAGGAGCCCAGCTACAGCAGCAACCTGCCCCCACACCGATCCGCACACCCCCATGCCCACGCCCACCCACTCAAGAGCTTTGCTGTACCTGCCATCCCCGCCACCAGTCATCCGTCATATGAGTCACCTGCACTGCCCAGTACTCCTCTGCTCGCTCAAACCGGTCAGCACAAACACACTCACATACAAACAACCTATGATACACAGTTTTAATTAAGAATGTGTCCACCTGATCTGGCTGTATTTCCTCCAGACTTTTATTTCCTTAAATTGAAAAAGGTGCCAGGCCTTTATTACCTCCACCAAGGGGGTTATGTTTTTGCCGGCGTTGGTCTGTTTGTTTGTCTGTCTGTCTGTTAGCAAGATAACTCAAAAAGTTATGGACGGATTTTCATGAAATTTTCACAG
>JAQQZY010000019.1:22162435-22176895 GCA_030068375.1 Ostorhinchus rueppellii | reverse complement strand
TAGGCAATGGCTGAAGTGCCCTTGAGCAAGGCACCTAACCTTACACTGCTCCAGGTTGTAACCAATACCCTGTAATACCTGTAAGTTGCTTTGGATAAAAGTGTCTGCCAAATGTATAAATGTAAAATGTAAACATTACATCACATGCACCAGATGTTTATCCGTTCTAATTGAACCCAGCCTGTATTTAAGGCCTTTAATTGTTTGTTCATTAATTGACCTCAGCTGTTTTTAGAGACCAGCCCTGTAACTGACTCACTGTTTTTACTTGAGGTATTCTAACATTATTAAATATTATACATATAAAGATATTTTTAGATTAATTTGACAGACTACATTGATAAAATGCTCATGATAAACTGAAATGTTTTTTTTTCCCTCTTTCAACCCAGGACCCCCGACCCACCCCCATGTTGTTAAAACAGCCTCCATTGGGACACTAGGACGGACACGAACACCAATGATTGTCAATGTCCCCAACGCTCCTGATGTACCAGAAACCAGCAAAATGCTGGAGGATGTAGACAGCGTGAGTAGAGATCCCTGCGCTGTTTTCACAGTCTGGCCCAGCTCCAAACAATACTATGATACGATGCTTTAATTCAATGTTATGGTTAAAATGTTGTGAAAACCACACATTCTTCCAAATCCATGTTAAGTTTTTCTTTGGGCACTGTTTGGTCACTGTACTGTACAGTTACTTTTCAGCTGGTTGTAACCACATTTTCTGTTGTTCTTTCTCTCTTTTTGTTCTGTCCAACTTCAATCTCACCATTTTTTGTGGCATTGTCGGCTGCCGTTTGATCAATTCATTTAATATTTAATTTAATGAATAACAAAATCCCATAACTGGAATGACTTTTTAATTTTTTACCATTGAATCTTTTATTCCATGTCCTAATCCTTTGGTTTGGCTGTTGGCTCTTTTGTTCTGGATGTTTGCTTCCGTCTGCTTCCACATTTTGTTTTTTCAATGCTTCAGTCCCATTGACCCATCAACCCCCACCCCATCCCCCTGAGCTCTCCTCACCCCACCCATACGACTCCCCGTTCTCCTGTCGAAGATCCCTGACTGACCCTCTCCTCCTTTCCTCCTCTTTCTTTCCTCTTCTTTCTCGTCCTCCCTCCAGGTGCTTGCCTCCCTCCCTCCCTGCCCCTCCCCCGCCCCCCGCAGTAACCCTGTTCCTCTCCCCCAGAGCTACGAGCCCGATGAGCTGACCGAGGAGATGGCCCACCTCGAGGGCCTGATGAAGGACCTGAACGCCATCACCACAGCGCCATGAGCATGCACATACACACCTACCGACACACACTGTCTCTGTCATCCACACAGGTAGAAAAACCACACATTCATACAAACTCAGAAAAGCTCAAAAATAAAACAGCCCAAACTCAAACCTTGGGAGCTAGAAGTTTGTGGACACAAAATTACTTCCTGTGCCCAAGAAACTCTCACATCCCCCTTTTGCAGAGAAAAAACCCTCCGGACTGATACCTTAGGAACTTTTTTCGGCTTACCTTGCTCAGTCTCAGGAAGGAGATTGCCATGAGAGGGAAGAACAAGCGATATGCTTTGTTTCATCTTTTTATGAAGAACCATTCTCAGAGACAAATAAACTTTTGAACATCGGTCACGTTCAAACTGAAAGATTGTGAATTTTTTCCTCAGCAAAAATGTTTTTTTCTGTGGCGTGTGACAGAAGACCGCTCACTCAATGAGTCTGTTCTGTGTCGAGTCAAAAGGAGAAAGTCCAAAAAATGCTGGTTTTGATGTTGGTGCTCATGCAGCGCAGTCTACACACAGTGTTTGTTTGATTTGTGTTTCTTTGTGCATTTTGTATATCTATTGGGCCATTTCAGTGAAGTGAACATTGGATATCAGCCCCCTTTTACAAGCTTACATTATTCATACATCATTTTCTGTTTTACCCCTTGTGTCATATATTGTGCCATGACTTTTTATTATTTTCTATGTTATTGTATTATTTTTTTTTACACACATATCCTTATAAACATGTACATATGTTTTTTTTTAAGCTGCCTCATTCTTTTACCCATGGTTTCATTGTTATTTGGGATGAAAGTGGGATTATAAATGAGTGCTGAACCTCACTCATTTCAACAGGGGAGAAAAGCCTGATGTTTCTACAGTATGTTTTGACTGGATTCTCTGGCATTGTGTTCGCCTCTTTGTACATTAAACTGTTCTTTTTTCAGTCTGTTGTTTGTTGTGGGAGCTCCGTTTTAAAAGCCTTACCAACGTGTTTGTGTGTTGGACAGTCTTAGACAACTCAGCCCCTCTAACGGCTCCTGCTTGGAGTTGTGCCATCACTTGCCACAGCAGTTTCTCCACCATTTCTGTGGGACTTTGGCAGTAAATCCTCACAGGTCAGGGGTACCTAGGACTCAGGGCACTGACCCCCACCTCTCAGCAACAAAAACGCATAAAAGACTTTCAAAAAAAAAAACACACACACAATACCCAGTCACTTGACAGTTATCTTTTATACTTTGATCGAATGTGTGTGTTGTTTCCAAAAACCAATATTTGGTTTCGTGCGTCTATGCTGCTGAACCACAGCGGAGCGTGTTTGCTGTTTTTCCTGCTTCATCAAATGCGACATCCTGGTTCTTCTATGAATCCTATAAAATGCAAAGATGTTGGCCTTTTGAATGGGACTCCCAGGTTTGTTTGGGGTTTTTTTTTTTGTTTTTTTAAAAAAACATGGTGGTTTTTTGTATGAAGAAAAAAACTATACACAGTTCTGATGTTGAAAAAAGGAAAAAAATGTTCATCTGAGAAACTAGTTTTTCATTATACCCTCTTACCCAAAGAAGTTTGTCATTTGCAATCACAGTAATTTGCTCTACTTTTGTGAAAATCATGTTTCTCATAAATGTACATCGTCATGAATGTCAGTATAACTGTAAGAGATTTAACTATGGATACAAACAAGGAACAACTTTTTTTGGGGAAAAAAATAATTGAAACAAAAAGGGGGGAGAAAAAGGACCGGACTCCATTTGAGAAATAATCTATTGAGTTGTAAACAGTTGAACCTGTATTGCACTTTTTCACAGTTTTTTGAAAAGTACATTTCTTACATATCTTGTGTTTTAAATATCAAAAGCTGTTTGTGTAATGTAGTGTCCTAGGTAAGCGGCAGGCAGCTGGTCTTGTTTTTATGTTTATTTTATGCTTCAGAGATGATATGAATATGAGCTGCCGAGTATTCGACTTTGCAGCTCATGATGAGGAATTCTGTTGTTGCTTGTTCATGTACAGAGCTTTCTTTGCTTTCTGTAGAAAAAAAAAAAATCTGTGGCTTTTTAAAAAATGTTGGAAAAATGTTTTGGAAAAAAAAATGTTTTTTTTATTGGTGCTCCTATACATTGTGTATACAAACTATTATGAATACTAACAAAGTAAATGTTTGTGCTCGTCTTCTTTTCATCAAACACAAACAGCTTAGATCCATCAAAACTTGGTATTTATTGATCACTAAAACACACAGTCAGTGAAATGAGTCCTAGGAAAGACAGTTGGTTAAACCTTCATTAAATTATTGAATCACAGGAAGCCATGGTGTGTAAACATAACATGGTCAGAAAAATAAGACTGCTAGAAGGAATTTGGAAATTTTTGAGAACATTGTTAGGCTCCAACTTGATCCATTACTAAATGATCACATGTGAGATTTTGGGTTGTTTCTGCATCCAAACAATCTAATTAAAAACTGAATGTATTCATTTTCTTAAGTATTCACTTCCATTCAACATAATTTATTCATATAGTCTAAGCTTCCGTGATAACATATTTTTTGTGTCATGGTGGATTAGTTACATTTATAAGGATACAAATTTCTAAATAAACTTCAAACAAAATTGCTTTCAGATGTTCTATTAAGTCTGATGCTGGCTGGTTTAGCATGAAACGTCCTTAAAAAAGGTAAAGGTCTACTAAAACACCCTGTTTTATTTGAAGTAATCTTACTAATCAACAAAACTAAGCCAAGATGGTGAAATAGTATTCATTCTTTTGCAGTTTCACTAGTTTTAACATTTTCAGATTTATTCAGTTATGCTTTTGGTTAAGTGGTGCAAATGTCACTTTAAGCTACATGAAACCAACATTAATATAAAATGTGAATAAACAAACCTGACTGATGCTTTAAAACAAATTTTATAAGATTCTTGACTTGACAAGGGTTGCATCCAATGATTATTCACAACATTGAATAAAACTCTGAATTTTTCAGACACAAACCTAAAGACTTGACTTCTGTTTAATGAAACTAGTATGTTTGTGTTAAGACAAATGATGCCTTCAGGGAATATCTGCTGTGAAATCCTTTTTTTCAGCTGAAGTACATTCACCCCACATGCATCAATTTCTGCTTTGTAATGTGTTTCTCCTCAGAATATGTTTATTCATATACAGGATCATAAAGATGAGGATTAGTCTGTGTGGTCCTTCATCAAATTTTCAGTTCAGTTCTTATTATCATGCCCATTATTGATGCTGATAATAAATGAATGGGCTGTAGAAATCTACTCAATTCAATTTTTACAGAGATAGCTTTGTAACACCTGGAGGGATTAAATTCAAACTTTAACTATTAGGGTCCTCAAATTCACAAATAAATGTACCAAAGACTACTAAAAGTGGGTTTTTCAAAATAGGACCCTTTAATATTTCGTAGTAGTCGGTATGTACATGAACACTGATGGAAGACTGTCAAACTTTGAGAGAGTTAGAAATTCATGTATTAAAACACAACACCATGAGCTGCACAACACTGGTAAGAGGACAAGTGTAGATGGAGATCAATTGGAGAGGGAAAATAAATGAACAAAAAAACTCAAACTAGTCCTTTTCTGCTAGGAGCCAAGTTTCATAGCTGAAAAAAGACAATGTTGTTTTTTTAAATGTATGATAATCTTCAAACATAAGTCTACACACTTTTCCGTATTTGCGGAGTGACAGTCTTTTCGCTTCAGTACTCCAGAAGTAGCATATCGGCAAACCACATGATTTAAAGTTCAGGTGGTACTTCTTTTAAAGGAGAATTCTGGCCATTTTACAAACATGGCACATCTGCTTGAGGTCAAAGAAAGTTGGCCAAAGGGAAAACCACGAGAAATTTTCATGCGGGCTGCGCAAAGTTGGTCCTTGCGCTGTTTTCCTCAAAACCAGGCGTTACCGGGCAAGCTTTAAACCCTCTGTCAAAGTCTGAACTGCTATCAAAATGCCTTTGAGCGCACCTAGGCTGGAGTACCTTCAACATCCAATTCCCTACTGTGTTTACCCCTCCTGTCACATCACTGAGGTAGGTCCGCTATTTCTAAAAGCTCTAACTTTAAGGTGCCTGTGCTAGTTCATGCTAAATGGGTGGTCTTGGTTAACTTGTATGGGCCCACACACCACGGGCATTACGCTCAAAGGTATTTTGATAGCAGTTCAGACTTTGACAGAGGGTTTAAAGCTTGCCCGTAACGCCCGCTTTTGAGGAAAACGGCGCAAGATGCCAACTTTGTGCAGCCCGCGTGAAAATTTCTTGCGGTTTTCCCTTTGGCCAACTTTCATTGACCTCAAGCAGATGTGCTATGTTTGTAAAATGGCCGGAATTCTCCTTTAAGTTATTGTTTCACCTTTCATAATTATCTGAAACAAATCTGAATTATGGTTTCTTATAAACAACATCTGTTGTTTTAATAATGTGTTTGATGACTTGCAGCTAATATTGTAAGAACCATAAAATCATTCAGATGTATTAGTAAAGGACACATGATTTTAATAACTTAATTTCATCGTGTGATTCTATTGAATCTAAACATTAATACACTTTTAGTTAAAATGGAAAAACTCAAATTGGAAGTGTAGTAAAGTCTATATTATATTAATATTGTTTTTCCCTGATTAAATGCAACAGGTTAAATTTGTTCCCCATATGCTTGCATGCAATGCAAGGCACAGGGGACTGTTGTTCGTCATATTTGTAATAAAATTGTTCCGGTCTTTGACCAGTAGGGGACGCTACCGCCATTTTTCTTTTTTCCCCATGCTCCTTCACTTCCGCCTACGTCAGTCCACCCTCATAACACGGAATATGGCGGCCAGCTCGGATCGGAATCCCCCTCCTTTCCCCGCTTCAGAGGAACCAGAAACCGGTCTTTGTGACATGGCAGAAGGAGACAGCGATGAAGGAGAGGATATATTCATCAACAACGTACGTTTACGACCCTTTCTTTTATCAATAATAACTTATTAGCTTGTTTTTTCTTCTCGTGAACGAGAAAGGGAGCTAGCCCCTTTATCTGAGGTGACCTGCATTCACGGCATCCAAAATAACTAAAACCACTGACTGGAGGGCGACGTGTTGTCAGATTTAGTTTAAAAACAACGACGTGACTGCATTACATAAGCTTAAGGTGGTGAGCAGTGCGTAAACCGGGCTGTTTCATCAGTTCTTGCTAAGTTTTCTGCATCTCGGTTGACTTGAACATGCTCCTGTTTAAATGTCGGGTTGAACGACTTACATTTCGGAAAATGCAGATTATTCTAACATCACTTTGTATTTTGTTAAGGCTTGTGTCTGTAGTTAAAACCCCACCCGGGCGCCTCCTTTTTCCTGCTTATCTCAGTCTGTAAACCGTTATAACTGTCAGCTCATAAACAGCAGTTAAGTTCACGTTTTCATTTATCCCATTTCAGCTCTGCCACAAAACTGTATCATGAAACAAAAAGTATATTTCAGTTTGCGAGATAAAGCAGAGATTGCTGGGTTGACTGTCACTAGGTCTGCTCTTCATACTGGCCTGGACATAATATATTCTCTGTGAAAGTAATGAGCGATACAATCTGCTGTTTGAGAAGTTCATCTGCAGCTAATTGAGAGGTTAATGCCAAAATTACTTGTCTCTGTCTCCATTTTCTCTCCCTCTAAAATCATCCTAGCTCCTAAATGATCTCACTGTCATATTTGATCCTATAGTTTCACCCATCTGCATTATAGTAAGTAGTTTTTCAACTGTAAGTGCAGTATTTTCAATTAGGTATAGATGGTATTTAATACAGATGAATGTTTGATATAGTATTATACTGTGGACCTGACATATCACATGACTCACCTGCTTCACAAGTTTTTGGAATGATGCACTCTGTGTCACAGCCATTCTGCTCATGTTGTACTTTATTTTATCTCACTTTTCAAATTCAGGGAAATTTACACCACAGTGCAGTGGTGATATAAATACATAATTCCTGGTTTTTGGACTTCAGTGGTGTTTTTTTTTCTTCTGCGGTTACATAGACAGGAGTGGTGATGTCTATCTGATAAAGTATCCCAGAATCACTGCTTCAGGATACTGTTGTAGTCAAAAGCCACATGTTGTGATAGTGTCATATTGTGATTCCCATCTCTGTCTATAGTGCAAAGGCATGCACTGTATGTTCATTATGTTAAACTGAATACTTCACTTGCTTTCAAATTCAGTGTTCGAATACTTTAAAGTTTTTTTTGTTAAAGATGGAAAGCAGCCAATCTCTGTAGTGGTTGGTTCCCATTATGTCTGCACTGTAATGTCACAGGATGGCTTGACAAAATATGAAATAAGTGCTTTCTGGGACTCAAGGCTGACCTGAGAAGATTGTGGTAGCCAAATGTCAAAGGTTAAGGTGGCTAAAACAAAAAATCTGTCACTAGCAATTTATGAAGCAAGGATAGCGAATGCATCTGATTGGATTCTTGCATACTGTGGTACTGCAACAAGTGCATTTCCTGTGAGGGTTTTAAAAATCATGTCAGTTATGTCCTTCCTTTGTGTAGAGTACCCCTGCGGCTGTGAGTCGAGGGGTTTCTCAGCCTGATCAGGTCAGTGAGGAGCCCCCAGACCTGTTCAGTGAGGAGGAGGCCATTAGCACAGCTCCCACCCTGAGCACCACTGCCAAGTCCAATGGCGTTCACTCAGATGAGGAGAATGACCTGTTTGCAGGTGAGAAACTGTAGATTGAATAATAGTCAGCACTTCAGACAGATCCATTGCACTCAGTTGGGGTTTTTACGAGATTCACTGCTTTGCAAGATGAGTTACTTCAAGACCAAGTCACACAAGGCACATTTGACACTTTTACATACAGCATTCCTATGATTTTTCACATTCTGCTTGGTCTTTTAGTCACTGGAAGCACAGCCAAGTCTGTATAATTCGTGTATGCATGGCCCTGAGGAGTCTTGTCAGGTGTGGGGAATATAACTGTGATAATGTGTCAAGCGTTGGTTTGGAATAGAAACTGAGTTTTTTCATAACAGACTAATGAAATGATTTTTCCGCAGTTACCACATGAAATGTTTGAAAAAATGGGTAAAGGTAAATTAAGTATCTAAATAGCTAGATATTTTACCAACAGCTTGGAAATGAAGAATGCAGATGTGGCCATTCTGTGCTTCAGTCAGGTATACAGGCTGTATACAGACTGTGTTCATAATGTGTACAACAACAACTTCCCTACAGACTTTGTGAAACAAGACTCCCTAGTATGCTGTTTCAAGAGAATCATCATGTCATTAATTCCTCCTTATTTATCTATTTTAATTTTTATTTAGGTCCAGATTGATAGAGGTATTTGTTGATGATTGTCTTTTCCTTAGAGGCACATGTGGAGCTCAGTGGAGATGAGTCCGGCAGCTCTGCACAGAAAGAGCCATCCTCCTCTGGTCCTCGTCCCACCTCCTCCTTCATTCAGAGCCCTGCCGCCCTTCAGCCCACCTCCTTGGAGCAGGTACAGAACATGAGTCTGGGCAGAATCTATTTAACGCAGGGTCTGAAGATTGTAATTGATTGTAGATTGTAATTATCTAGTCATCTGTAACAGGATGATGTTAAAGGTGTTACCATGGAAAAATGATAAAATGTGCTTGATTACTTTTATTCAACTACAGTACTTAAGCATACATTTCATGTACTTGTACTTTATTTAAGTATTTGCATTTCTTGGAGCTTTATACTGTATTATACTCTCTACAGCACTGCATTTTTCAGGTTAGTTTTTGGTTATTTTCCTGTGTAGTAAAAACCACGTATCCACATTATTATTTGTGATAACCTAAAGGAAAAAGTGTACCTTTGTGGGTTTAGTTCCAAATTCACCTCCTTCTTAAGTCCATTCGAGTAGAGAAAGTAGTGTAGATGAACACAACCTTAAACATTAACAACAGTAAAATGTAAAATACACATGAATGCAGCTGGAATTTATCAAGAAATCAGATGTGATATTAAAACACTGACTCCAACTATTTTACTGCACAATGAATACTTTGAGTTTTCATATTTCAAGTTAATTTATGCTGATTCTGCTCACATACTTTTTCCTAAGTGAGGCTATGAATGCAGAACTTTTGGCTGCGTTGGACTGTTGTCACAGTGGTATTAGTACTCGTGTAAAGGATATTTTCTTCTTCCACCACTGGAGTTAAAATGTGGATTACTATATTACTGTTTCCAACAGCTGGAGGAGGAAGAAGCCAAGGACAGTTTTGATGTGGATGTCTCTGTCACCAGCCCTGAAAAAATTGGTCAGTCTCACTTAATTTGCATCTTTAACACACAACATAATTATCAGTGAAGTATTTGGTAATTTGCCTATTGAATTCCTTCGTATTAAGATCATTTTCATGATGGGTGTATGGATTTCTGAATTTGCTATGCAGATTTGAATTAAATGTATGAAAATAAGCAAACTTGCAGTCGGTATTCTGATGCGGTTCATTTATTTCCATGTCATCTGCTCAGAGAGTTGCTGAAAACTCGCTTGTTACGTGTTGTCTCATCTGAATTTTTACTTCGGCCACCAAAGACTGAATCTCTTTGACCAACCATGGTGTAGTTTTGGGCTGTCATCATGGGGATTAAAGTACTGCTATATTTACTGTCTACTTCCACATCTGTGTTTTGTAAAATGGTGGGTCACAGAGAAAACGGTCTGACCAATCAGTGATCTGCAGTGTTCACACATCACGTTTTGGTAAAAACGATGCATCAACTATTAAATTAGTTGTTTACGATTAATTGTGATTAGTTGACTAATCATGGCATGATCAACCTGCTTTTTCCAATCCTGGGCATTGGCCAGGAAGGTCGTTTCCACTCTAGCAGATGTTGTTACTGAGAGTTGTCCTGCTCTTATGAACGGGATGGTGTTCGGCTGTCTGGGCACTGGAGGAGAAAGGGTGTTGTTCTTCATTCTTCTTCCTTCCAAGATGCTCACCACTTGTCGTAGGACCCGGTTGTGTCTCCAGGTGTACTGGCCTTGGGACACACTGGTTTTGCATCCAGTTAGAATGTGCCTGAGTGTTGCAGGGGTTTTGCAGAGAGCACATGATGGATCCTGTCCTAGCCACTGGTTTAGGTTCTTGGGTGAAGGAAGAACATCAGCCACAGCCAGCTTTCTCCACTGGGTTGCTGTGGCCTTGTGCCATGTGGGTCACCTTGTTCCATGTCCAAGCCCACTACTTCCATGTTGCACCTCCCCTACAATCTCTCTATGTCTGAGCACTGATTTTGCTTGCTGCGTGGCCTCTGATGGGATCCATCTCCTGCCAGTTGCCAATATGGGGACAGCTCCTCAGATCATCTCATCCTGAGACTCATTCAGGGTCATGTTAAACCTCACTTTTGCACATTCATACTCCTCTGTGAGGCTACACATGGTCAGTTTCAGGGCCCCATGCACATACAAGCCGATATTGCTGAGGTATCGAGGAAGCCCAAGCCACTTCTTGATATAAGAGCTGACTGTTCTCTCCAGCTTCAGCTGACTTTGGTCATGGGGATTTCATAAATTGTTAAAGACCACATCAGATGGGGTAGTAAACCAAACCGTAGCCACCACAGTCTCAGCTTGCAAGGGAGCAGGGTCTTGTCTATGCTGTTCAGACCTTTGATGGTTTCTCCCCTCAGCTGATCACTCTGGTCTGAGTCTTTGAGGCTCTCATTGTACCAGTGCCCTAAGCTCTTAAGGGATAGCTCTGACACAAAAGGAATGGGTGTATCCTTGATGTAGAACTTCTGGCCCACAAGATTCCCTTTGCTTATGGATATGCTCCTGGATTTGCTTGGTTTCAGTTTCATCTGTGCCCAGGTGATGTTGTCCTGAAGCTTCACTAGTAGCCGTTTCATGCATGAACAGTAGATGTTACAGTGGTTATGCCATCCATATAGGCGCGAACAGGAGGTAGCCGTTGTTCACACTGCAAATGTTCTCCTCCTACAACCCACTTTGTTGCTCAAATCATCACTTCCATTTCCATTGTGAAGGCTAGTGGGGAGATGGTACATCCTGCCATTATTCCTACCTGTAGTGACTGCCATGATGTTATGTATTCTGATGTTTTCACACAGAATTCCAGTTTTCTGAAGTAGTTTTTGACCCAGTTTGTGATGGTATTTGGGATGTGGAAAAAACTGAAGGCTGTCGAGATGAAAGAATGGGGAACAAATCCAAAAGCATTGGCCAGGTCTATGAATAGGAGATGCAGGTCTCTTCTTTCTCTTTTAGCAGATTGGAGCTGGTGCCATATCATGCTGGTATGTTCTAAACATCCTGAAAAACCTTTCTGGACCAACGTGTCAATCAGGTTGTTTTGTTTTAAGTAACTTGTCATCCTTTGAGCAACTATGCTAAAGAAGACCTTCCCTGCGACATTCAACAGATTAATTTGTCAGAATTGGTCAATTTTTGAGGAAACCTTCTCCTTGGGGATTATCATGCCCCCAGCTCTCTGCCACACTTTTGGGATGGTTTGTGTCTTCCATGTCACCCTAATTTGTCTTCACAAGAACCGCAAGACATTTGGAGAATTTTTATACAGCTGATGTGGTACCCTATTTGGACCTGGAGCTAAAGCTGTCCTTGACTTCCTTACTGTTTTCTCTACCTCACTCCATCTTGGGGGACTATCATGCATCTGATGTTCTGGTTGAGGCAATGGTGGCATGTCTGGTGGTACTGTCCTCTATTCCAATCTGTGTTAGTTCTTTTCACATGGTCTTCTAATTCCTTCTTTGACACCTTAAGAGATACACTCTTTTTCTTTGTGAAGATTCCTTTCACAAATCTGAAGGGATCCTTTTAGAAGGATGTTCTTGCCCTTTCTTTCCTTTTGCATTGGAGCCTGATATTTTCTGCTCCACGCAAACTTCCCAGGCATCCTTTCAGGTCTGCTTGCAGCAGGTTGGTACCTGCTCTTTCCTCCTGTGAGGCTCTCTTCCACTGCTTCTTCAAGTTTCTTCTCTCTCTAACAAGGTGTTCAATTTGTTGCTGTCTTCTGGACTTGGGAAGGGTTGATGCTGTCACCTGTTTCTCCCCCACCTTTGTTGTACCAAACCCTTTCTGCTCTGTAGGAGTAGATGAGATCGCCCAGTTTCTTCTCCACTCCTCCTTTGATTCCTCCCAGGATTTTGATCAAGTCTCCATCGATTGCTGCCCACTCTTTCTTGTTGTCGGACTTGGGGCACTTCACTTGCAGTCTGTGGCCTTGGATGTTCTTCTCCAAATGATACAGCTGACTTGGTTCCAAGTTCTTAGATGTTGAGCTTGTATTACCCTCAGCGGACTGTGGGTTAAATCCTGCCACTGAGCTTCTCTCACCTGACTTGACCTTTTTCTCAAAAGATAATGATCAATGCGAGGTCCCGGCCTTAGCTTCTTCAAGTACTTCACCCGCCCTTGATGTATTTGTAGTCCTCTGATGGTTTTTACCTTGGACCAGCCACAGGTGCATACTTGGAGCTCTTATCCTTCAGTTTTTGTTACTTGTTTTGTGTTGATCTTCTGGTTCATTGTCATGTTCGTTCCGGGGTCATTTAATGGGTTATCAGTCAATGAGTCTTCTTCTGCCACAGCTCTCCCAGACTCTAGGGGTATTTTCCTCTTTGAATTTTTTGTAGCAATGAAGGGTGGCTCTTGCTCACTTATCAAGGTGACGGAGCCTGCCATCATGGATAGCTAGTCCATGACAGCCTCATCATTGGGGTCATAATGTACAATTATGTGACCCCTTCATTACACGATTAATTTAATTCATTACAAAACACAAATAGGATATGGATCCTTCGCATAGTGGTGCGCTTGTTTTTATTCATCCTCATGTGCCTCTCTACTCATGAAGCAGGACCTTGATTCAGCCCAAAACATGTAGAAGTTGGGAATTTATTAATGGTGTTCTGGTCCATTCAGTGCAGGAGTTCATCCTGTGCTCCACAAATGTAGGCACTAGGGAATTAGCGACTTCAGGTCTTTTCAAGTTGACTTATTTGTCAATAAAGTTGAAGTTGAGTTGACTTGTTGTGTGATGACGTCATCACATTGCCATCGGAGGATCACCACAGACACACAGCTGTTCAACAATGAGCAACTCGTACTAACGATCATTGGAACATGAGCAGTGTACAGTAAAGAGCAGAATAAAAATCTAAGACACAAGCATTAACAGTCCTTCTGACATTGAACCAAACCAAACACAGGCTAGCACCTTGAATTTTCTTTTAAATTTAAGTGAACAACATAGTGGAAAAGGTTAAACGTCGGCACCACCACACACAGAGAAAAGAGCGCATTGTGTTCATTAACTGAACAAAAGAATCCAAATACATTGTCTGTTCACATTCTTCCATGGTTCACAGAACATTTCTCAGACCATAGTTTTTCTAGATCACAGTCAGTTTAATCCTACTCTGAGTCATCTTCTTCCTTCACAGTCCTTTGCGCTACTGATGCGCGAGTCAGTGTTTTTTTTTTTTTTTTCTTGTTGTTTTTTTTTCAACACGGTTTTGTAGAATTATTTGACCTGCCCCGCAAATAAAGCGACATTGTTTTGGACCCGTACCAACCCGACCTGGGTCCGTTGATCTGCGCATCACTACCGTGTGCTCCATATTTTCATGTAGAAAGATGAGAGTATCAATATGAACAACACCGTCTCATCCCAAGTCATCCAAAACTGACGCTTGGTCAGGGCCCCGTGGCATCAGTATTTGATGCAGGGGGTACACCTTTCCACGTCTGATTTCAATATGGAGGGTAGTCTTATAGACCTGCATGTAAATCCCTCATCCTTGTGGCCCTGACCAAGCATCAATTTCGGACGACTTGGGATGAGACTGTGTTGGAATGACAGCTCAGCGCTGTGGGAGTGAGAGAGAGAATAACATACGACGTGTCAACTCCTCAAAAGTAACGTCGACTTGAGCCTCAGACATTGATACGTAGACAAACCAACTTTTCAGTTAATGCCCTAGTAGAGACACTCGCTTTTTTCCAAATTTCTGTTAGATTATTTAAAATTAAAACTGGGTTACAGCATGTAATATGTACAGTCTACGGCAGGGGTCTCAAACTCCAGTCCTGGAGGGCCGGTGTCCTGCATGTTTTAGATATTTCCCTCTTCCATCACACCTGGT
>JAQQZY010000019.1:22148283-22159383 GCA_030068375.1 Ostorhinchus rueppellii | reverse complement strand
GCATAGCGCCACCATGTGGTAGATGAATGAAGTGCTAAATGTGGTATATATGCATACCTTTTGCCTGAAACTTGATGTGGCTGTGCATCTGACTTGGACAAAAAGAAAAGGACAACGGGGTCGGGTGACAATATGCCCCGCCTCTAGCCGCAGGTACGAGGGCCCTTTATCGCCGCTTGCGGCTTTAATTTCATATTTTGTTCACAGTTTTGAGATAATTAAATTTTTGAAATATAAAAAAATTTGCCTTTACTTATAATGGGCCAAATTTGAATGGCTTATAAAATGGAAATGATTAATGATTTCAAGCTGCCACACTCCTTTTGACCAAAACATACTCTTTCTTCACTGAACACAGGAGTTGCTAGCCTGCCACTGCATGATCTGCTAGTTTGGATCCAAACCAAGTCACAAAAGACTAGTAGTTGGCAAAATGAAGTGCTGAGTGTTAACTTTGTTAGTTAGCCTTGACCACAAAATTATATTGCTTAGCTTCTATTTTAGAACTCCAGTCTCTACTTCACAAAATGGGAGGTGTATTAACAATTATTTGCTGGAGGTAATACACTATGGAAAAGTACTCTACATGCCTACACTGAAAACAGTCCCTTTGAGTAAATCCTCACTTTAGTTTCATGAAAAAATACTCTGATCAGTCAGTGGTATTTGTTTGGAACTACACAAGTTATCTAAATGCTGTCACTTTTTGTGTGTGCGTGTACGTGCAGCTTCCCAGAGCAGTGAACACCCAGGCCCTGAGTGGAGCTGGCTTCCTCAAAATGATCAACAAGGCTTCAGATGCCGTCAACAAGATGACCATCAAGATGAATGAGTCGGACACTGTAAGGAGACACCACATTTGATGCACTGTTATGTGGTTTTCTGGAGACGACTGTCGATTTACTGTGGACGTGGTGACGATCAAGTGTAAAACAGGGTGATGCACAATAGGATTGTAACAATGTTATGGTGTTACGATTAATTGCGATTTTAAACGTCACTGTTAATTAATTGTCAAGGCTCCCAAAAATCATCTCATAAAGTACAGTAGATTAAGGACGGAACCAAAGACACACCAATATGTAGTTCCCGCACGGAACGAAAGCAATGTTACAGAAGCACTGCATTCAACATTTCACAAGTGAAAATGACGGAAGGAACAAGCTGAGAAATTCAGACCATAAATATATTTTTGATGCGGGCTCACTTTCGTTTCATACAGTTTGCATTCACTACCATCATCTATGCAGCTTCAGGCTACCATTGCTCAACCCATTCACAACAATCTGGCTGTATAGCTTTCATACACTAAGGTCATTCTTCTCCAGCAGTTCAAGCTGTCATACAAGCTTTGGAAGGGGTTACTTGTGAATTAATACAGTAAAAACATTCTACACATTCTGTTAGATCACAAGGCAAACTACATAAAATAATCTGATGCTTCACAACTGTGGTTGACGTAGAGGAATTTGCAACACATGTTAAGTTTTACTTTCGTGGGGGTGTGGCACATACTGTACCCCCACGCATAAAGCCCCGCAAAATAATCGTAGTAATCATGAAACTGTGATTATTTCTCTGACGGTAATCATGGCACCAAAATCTCAAATCGTTACATCCCTAATGCACAATAACAATGTCAGTATTATTTTATGTTGTTTTTTTCTTTTTTATACCATAGCTCATGTTCCCATTTGCATATATTCTACCAAGACAAGTTCTCCCTGAGAATATTTACTGACACTGTGCTCTATAGCCAAAGATGAGTGTGATTTATTATTAACCAAATTAGCCAGACTACCAAAGTATTATTTCCCTTGTGTGGACACAGGTCTGGCTATGAGACCAGTAATTTAGAACAATAGCAGAGACTAGATTTGGTGTCTTTTAATACCAACACCGAATTCATCAGGAAGTTCCCTAAACTGCCATCATTGCTGCAAAGTGATTTAAACTTTATGAAGGAATTTTATCTATTATTCGTAAGAAGGTTTAGTCTAATTTTGTAAAAAAAAAAAAAAAAAAAAAAAAAATGTTATCTGTTAAAACAATTGTGCAACTTCTGATTAATATAGCAGATCTTGACAATAACATTTGTTTTTGTTTGTTTTTTTTCCTAAGTATGTGACACCCTAGTGAAATAATCAAGTGGCAACAAAGAGAGACAGAAAAACAGACAATAATAAACAGTTGATGATATCATCACAATGAAGAGAAGACAAAAGAAAGGAAGTGAAAAGAAAAAAAAATCTGATTGCAATAGTAATAATGATATTAAATAGAACTAAAAGATAATAATTGGAAAGTAGAAACAAAAAAGACATTCATAATAGTCTTGAAAAATCTTAGATTTATTTTGTTGAAACCTACATAAAGCCTGTTTTACAGGCTTTATTAGCAGTGAATGCACTGAACTGTTAACATCTGCACATTACATTGATGTGTGGTTTTATATTGTCTTGATATTTTCTTGGGTTTTTTTTGTGTCTCAGTGGTTTGAGGACAAGTTCCAGGAGGTGGAGAATGAGGAACAGCAGCTTCGGAAGCTCCATGCTGTGGTGGACTCCCTGGTCAATCACAGGAAGGGTGAGCTACCTGTAATGTAATATCTGCCTGAGTCCAGCTGCATTTTTCACACCAAAACAAGCTCACATAATCCTTTTTCCCCCTTTTTTTCCTCCCCTTGACATCAGAGCTTTGTATGAACACAGCAGTATTTGCCAAAAGTATGGCGATGCTGGGCAACTCGGAGGATAACACAGCTCTGTCGCGGGCCCTGTCCCAGCTGGCCGAGGTAGAGGACAAGATGGAGCAGCTGCACCAGGAGCAGGCAGCCAGCGACTTCTTCATCTTTGCAGAGCTGCTGGCTGATTACATCCGGCTGCTGGGTGCTGTGCGGGTAAGCTCACAGCTGCAGAGCGCTAGCTGTAGAGGAGGAAAATGTAACTTCAAGAAAAAGTCGCAGAAGCCTGGAAAAGTACAGTAGGTCCAGATTATGTCAGAGTATTGGGGCCCCATCATCAGCATTTTAAGGAGATTTTGACATTTCTACTCTTTTATGCCTCTAAAATTCCTTCATTATTATGGTAATAATATGTTTTTACATTACTTTTTGTCATCATTGTGTCCCTAATTGTAGTGCTGCAGGTATTGATTAGTTTTGTTATTGAATAATTTATAGTTTATTTTCTTCGATTTGATTTGAAGAGGCAAAAAATTTGTAAAAATGTGATAGACATGTCTGAAAATGACAAATAACTTGTCCTTCATTTGAGAACTAGCTGAAATGACAACCAATTAAAAGGATATATATCTATATAGAAATAACAACAAAAGCGATAGTAAGTATAGAAGTATATATAAAAATATCGATAGATATAAACAACAAACAAGTCAAATGACATCTACAAACAATATGTGCACTACAGTCTTCAGCACATTTGGATCTAACTTACTAACATTTTAAGCTGAAACTAACATACAACTGAAAAAAAAAAAGACTAATGGTTGTGTGAAAGCCTAAAAGTTTAAAGTAGTAAGTGATGGTTCCATTATACAAATGTTAGCACATTTTCTGCCTTTTTTATTTTCATCTCTTCTCAGCTACACTCCATGTTGTTTGTGTTGATCCTAGCATCATGTGCATCACATTTTTAGGAAACACAAGAGAGGAACCAATGTTTAATGGCAGTGAAATTAAGGAAACAAAGCTTTGATTCAGAAAAATTGTCATTGAATAATTTTTAAAAATTGATTTGAGTCAATTAATCCTTTCAGCTTTACCTAACGGCTGTCGAACTTGTTAATAGTTTGAAAAATATTTTGAATGCAAACCCATCATGCACCATGACCCATGTAATATTTTTTTATTCAGTTCAGTTTATTTAAGTGCTGTACCTGAGAGAACTGACAAACTGAAATTGTAATTAAGAAAAGGAGTCTTAGTAACAGAACAGCGGCTTAGCCATCCGAGTGCTAGGTCACATTTGTGAAGTATTGTGTTGGGGCTCTTCAACCTGTGCGAACCTGCTAAATGTGAGATGGACATCTACAGGGCTGCTTCGATCAGCGTATGCGGGCATGGCAGCGGTGGCAGGAGGCTCAGAGCACACTGCAGAAGAAGAGAGAAGCCGAGGCCAAGCTGCTGTGGGCCAACAAGCCTGACAAACTGCAGCAAGCCAAAGAGGAGATCACAGAGGTAAGGAAATCCAATCCTGATGATTAGACCAGTTTGAAAATGTTGATGAAGTTGTATCAATCTATGGTTCAGGTTCTTCCTCATATCAGCTGACTTGCGTTTGTCTTGAAACGATTAAATGGTTTTTTTTTTTCTTCAGGTGTTTGATTGTGACTATAGATAGAATGATTTCCTTCTGATAAAAAAAAAAAATCCTAAACAGACTCCTGATTGTGTTGTTATCCTCATGTTCCCTCAGTGGGAGGCCAGAGTCACCCAGTACGAGAGAGACTTCGATAGGATTGGCATGACTGTACGCAAGGAGGTTCTCAGGTTTGAGGTATGGATGTGGACTTGGATTTGGTCTAGTGGTTTGTTTAGGTTCATTTTCAGCAAAGATCTTGAGATGTGACTACACTTTTTGACTTTACAGAAAGAAAAAGCCAAGGACTTCAAGAGTCAGATAATCAAATATTTGGAGTCGATGCTGCAGTCTGAACAACGGGTAATGATTTACTCGCATTCAAAAGCATATGTTCATGTGTTTTATTCAAGAGTTGAAGGTTTTTATTGAGACTTTGCAAAGCTTGTACTATATTCCAGATGGGTGACTCAAGACAAAACCAGGGATCTGTTTCAGAGTCTTCACTAAGACTAAGATGTAACTTATGTTCAATCTTCAGGTATAGGTCTAAATGTATCTGAAGTGATGTATTTCTAAATGGCTGCAAGATAAAGGTCCAGTGTATCAGTGGTGATCTTTCACATTTTTTTAGATATTTTTAGTCATCCTGAACTAAATCTTGCCACTTATTGTTTTTTTTAATAAGAGCTTATATGTTTGAATTACAAAAATCACATTTCAAAATTCTCAAAAATTGTTAAGTTTTCCCTGAAAACTAAGCAAATACTTTTAATGTCCTTCATATGGAGTTTACAGTAGTTTGGCTTAAGTGGTTCCCAAAATGGCTTGGGCAGTGCATTGGTAAGGACAACCCTGTTGTGTCACCACTTCAGACCACTCAGCTCATGTAGATTTTCAAGATACTTAAATGCCAAAATTCAGGTACAAATTTAAGTATTTTAGAAATGTAATGTCACTTAATGCAGCAGCAATTCTATCTCTCATAACATGCACCTGATCACTTTATACTTCCAGTAGGTTATTGGACTTTCTAAAAGCATCTTCTTTTCACTCATTTTTTGTTCTGATTATTATTATTATTATTATTATTATTATTATTATTATTATTATTATTATTATTATTATTATTATTATTATTATTATGATAATTTACATTTTATGTATTGGGGAAGAATGTGACCATATGATACTAATCATAAACCAGGAGTTTTATTCAGGTTACATATTGTAGAATATTCATTAATCTTGTTAATAATAACAATAATAAATACAAAAATAGTCCCACATGCAGAGCTGCAATAATGTACCAGATGTTTTGATGATGTGAGAGTCAGACTATGTGTAAAGTCTCCATCACATCCCAAATGTTCTCATTGAGTTTCAGGTCGAACTCTTGAACTACTCTTCCACAACTTGAGCCCAGTGATTCCTACTATTGTCCATATTGTCCAATTTTTATGCTTGCTATCACACTGATGGTTGTTTAAGAAACGAGAATGGAAGCTCCTAACCTGTTAGCTTTGTTAAATCCAAGTGGTCTCTTACTTTGGACGGGTTTTGTAGCAACAACACATCATATGCATGAAATTTGAATTTTAAACTAACCACCTTTTGTTATGTATGCAGTTAGTTGTGTATGCTTATGCTGATTCCTGTTTCAGTTTGTTTATTTTGAAGATCTGAAGAGTCAAATGGTGAAGATTACAACATAAAGCTTAATAACTTGATACTTGATGTACAGTATGTTTTCTCACTACTATTCTACAACACCTTTCTTAATCTAGCTTGTATTGATCCAAGGCTTTACTAAGATTGCTGATATTGCTTTTCCTCTAATTTGTCCCCTGTCAACCTTAAAAATATGTGAATATCAGGTGTAATTGTTAACGTGATGAAAAGGTCAACCATCATAGTTCTTTCTTACCAGCTTCTTAATTTTCTCTTTGCAGCTTATAAAGTTTTGGGAGGCATTCCTACCTGAGGCAAAGGCAATAGCATAATGAAGAGGATGAAGAGGGAGACTTCGTTTTAAGACCTGAACTGCCTTTTTTGAACACTTTACCTCTTGACCTGGAACTGAGAGGACAATTTTGAAACACAAAACAAACTTCCATCCATTTTTGCTTCAGTCTTTTTAATCAGTGTATTCTTTTATCTTGTACTTTGCTCTTTGATATAATAATCTGCCCCATTTCAGCTTTATTTCTTTGGCAAAATTCCTTGTTTATGTGACTTGAAGAGCTTATAAAACAGGAATCTGCTAGAGATTAACCTGACTGTAGTATTTGTAAACCCTGCTGTCTGTTAGTGGGAGATATATTTATGTTGCTTTGCTTAAACTAGTATAATAAAGTGTTAACACTGAGGTACTGCCCTAGATTAACATTGTCTATAGTTTACATTAGAAGTATGCAAGTCATTCCAAACACTTAATGGCTTCTGTTGATGGATGCATGTAGGATCATGTTTTCATGCACTAAAATGCATTGTACAGTTGAAGAAGGAGGTTTTTAAATAAAGTACCACTATTGATGGCTGAGGTCATTTACCAGGAGTATTAGCACATTGTTACTGTATACTAAACAGTCCATACTATATAAGTCTTACTAAAACAAAAAGTATTCAAGGTGACAGAACTTACAACATAAAGGGAGGTTACAGTGAGAACAAAGTCTAACAATGCACTCACCACTGTTTTCTATGACGATTTACTTGTTATAAACATCTTTATGATAATGATCCATTTCTTTCATAATAGTCTTAAGTACTTTTTGTATTTGAGACAGATGCTATCAGCCATGACTTAATCTCTCATGTTAAGGCCCAGAGGAATTCCTTTGGAAGTGTTGCGGATTGTTTACTGTCCATGTAAATGACTCCTCACTTGTATGTACACATGTACAGTACTTGAACTGAACCATGCAACTACTGTTAAGTATTATTGGTAATCATCCAAGTTTGTCATTTCAGTTTAGCCATGACAAAAGGTCAGACATTCAAGTTATACTGCCCCTTACTTTTCTTATTCGACATTTGTAAAAGTTTTTCTGTCGTGTCATATTTCCGTAAGAATGTGCTTTATTTTTGTAACCACTTTGCATTAGCACACGTTTCCCTGGAAGTGCTATACAGGTAGATGTACAAAATAAATATCATTGGTTAAACTTTGTGACTCATGTATTCTGGACATTGTTTTTTACTGGGACCTTGTTTTAAGCGTTTTTTATTTATCATTTTTGCATTTTCTGTACTGAGCTGCTATGGCAATTCTGCCGGTATCTGAGTTAAAGTATTTTATGTGACAATGCTGCAAGTCCCCCTACTGTGTAAATAACATCACTTGCAATTTTTTGCTCCCATTTTGTTTAAATTTTGCAGGAGAATTGCAGCTTAAAGCTGCTTCTGGTTAAAGTAGTATTTTTACACTTAATAAAAAGGAGTATAAAAGTAGTGACCTCTTGTGATCAATATTGACAAATTTGCCCTAAATAGGTGTCAGTGAGAACTATAGCATGAAATATAATCATATTTAAGATTATTGGGGGATGAAAATAATATCTAGTCTAAAGAAAAAACTGATGTCTAATTCCTGACTAGTCTTATGATAATAAGGATTACATTAACTTGTAAAAAGGATTTAGATCTGACTCCACGTTGGCAAACATTAAATTCCACTTACCAGTTGTGTGTATATAGGTTAGTGATGACTGTAAGTTACAACTGTTATTCTATCACCGAAGACTTTGGAGAGTGATTCTACATGAGTATTTTCTACTTTTGATTTTGATGTTTTAAAATTTAAGTTACATGATTTAAGGATTCATGAAATGGAGTATTTTATGACTGAAATTTCTACTTTTACTCAAGTAAAGTGTATGGATACTTGTTCCATTTCACACTATAATACAGTGCTCTTCCTGTCAGTTCATCCCAGATGCTGTTGGTAGAATAGAGTTTCTATGGTCTTTTATTATATTATTTTATAATTTCAAGTACAGGAGACATTTCAGATCTTTCTCTGGACTTGAGCTAAAGTTTGGACCCCTGCTCTAATAGTTAATAATCCTGTCTGATCTGACCTGGAAGTGTGCGTTGAGAAGCGGGCGGTGCCGTGTTTCTACATCCGGTGTATTCGAACCTTTCAGCAGCAGCGAAGGCAGGAGAGCAGCGAAGAATGGACAGAACTGATACTCCGTCGTTAGCGTGAAACACCAGTAACAACAACCAAGAAACACCGAAAAAAAACCCCCAAAAAACAGCGCGTCCCAGCCATTCGTGTCCAGTTGGCGTGACGACTACACGAACGGTGCCGTGGTCGTCTGGTTTCTTTGCACCGGAGGTGAGCCTGTTGTGTTTGTTTGAGATGAGCTAGCAATCCAGCTCCTGGTAGAAGGCTTGATTGGTAGCTAATATTTTTGTTGCTAACGTAGCTAATTTCCTTGTTGCGATCACTCCGACTGTCACCTAACCATCAGTAGGCGTTAGATGAGGTGGTAACACCAGCCACTGGGTTTGCTTTCTGGGTTTTCTCGGTTTAAACTTACTCAGTGTTGGGGTTTAATCATGAAACGTCAGTATCGCGATTTTTCACAGGATACATTGTAAGCTAACCCAGCCACCAAGGCTAAGTACTGTTTGGCTAGCGTTAGCTCTGTGGCTGGTCAGTCAGGTTTTATGCTGGCAAGCTGCAATGCTAACTTGGCTAATGGTTAGTTGGCTCACTAATCGATGTGACCATCACTAGTGCGGACTGCCAAGGCTGGCTTTGTCCACGAGAGGATGGCGTACAACTGCCAGCTTGCATCCCTGTTTTGAAACAACCAGAGGCCTGTGTTTAGAAAACAGGATCTTTAAGTTGCCCTCAGCTGTCCTTTCTAAGCACCTTTTGACATATGTTAGTTATTACCGGGCAGTTGCTGCTTCTCAGTCCAAGGCAAAAACAGGATGGCAGACACATCCTTGGTCTGGTCGAGTGGAAGCTCGTTAAATTTCGCCCAGTTTAGATGAGCAGTCAAGTCCAATTGAATCTCCAAGTGAACAAATTTACTGCTTACAGGTAGCATACACATATCTCAGTGGGAATATCTTTCTCTTACTTGGATGATAGTGCATGTTTTTGGAAGCGATGGATCATTTATTTTTACTTAAACTACTGAAACAGAATGAGCGTTTTCTTTTCTTTTAATTTGGACTCGGATGTCAGCATTGTATTTTGAAGTACACAGTACTTTTAGTACCAAGAGCATTAATAACAATCTGTTCACACAGAACATTTCTCAAAACCCGAGCTAAGTGTCAGAAGGAAATAAATAGAACTAAAGTTGTAAATTTCACTTTTGAAAGAAAGCAAACAATAAAGTTGGTTTGTAAAAGCTCATTAAAAAGAGATAAAGAACAATTCAAGAAACTGAAAGTTTAAAAAAAAAAGAAAACTCAGAAAATGCTCCCATAAAAGTATTTTCATAAGTGAGGGGATCTTAAAGGAGATCAGTGACTTGGCTGTTATTTATTTCTTGCCTGCCATTTATGGATCCATGATAAATTAATGCAGTATAATCTTGATCCCTTACTTGACCTGTCACCTTTACATGTGGGAAGGGTTGAGCACCTGAATGAAACCTATGATCTGTGATATTGGAGAGGAATTCATTAGCAAGCACTTTGTGGACAGGCCCTCACCCTTTTGCTCTGGCTCAGTCCAGAGAGGCCAAATAGGCCTATTAAAATAGGAACGGCTGTAGGGGTCTAGTGCATTTTGGATTGGTGGTGAGCAAATGTAGGATTCTAGGTGATCTGGTGTCTCAAAGTCTTTCTTGTGAGTAGGGAAGGATAGAGGAGGTTGACAGGCAGATCAGTGGTAAACTTTGTATCAGTCTGTTATAGTGAAAAGGGTTGAACAGACAACTTGCATTCATACCCTCACTTATGGTCATCAAAAGAACAGAAATGCATTCCCTCTGAAGAGTTACTAGGCTCTTCCATAGAGATAAGATGAGGATGTACAAGATGAGTAGAGTAGAGTACATCCATTACTCCTCCACAAAGACAGGAGGCAGTTGGGGTGGTTCATCTGGTGAGGATGCCTCATGAAAGAGGGACTTTGGGCATGTCTGACTGGGAAAAGTCCTCAGGGGTGTTTTCTGTCGGCTGGAGGAGGTGAACAGAGGGAGGGAGGTGTGGGCTTCTCTAATGCGGCTACTGCTTCCTGACCCAAATCCAGAGGAAAATAGAATAGATCGATGTAGGTTACCTTTGTTTGATTTAAATGGAATGTAAACTGTGATTCCTTCTGTCATTGATGTGTACTGTGTTTTTAAAAAAAAAAGAAGAAAAAAGAGGTGTGTGTGTGTGTTTTCCATGATTTGACTGAATTACTGGGATAATCAGAATTCCCACTAGTTACACTTGATAAGAGCTGACTCTAAGAAGGCGAGCGGCAGCTGCCACAGTAGGAGTCTGCAATATTGGCAGACTCCCCTTCAGGCTGATCTTTCCACTGAAGGTTAATCACTCCACTCAGCGCTTTTATGCTTCTGTTAAAATGAAAACATGTCAACAGTCTTCTTTTTTTTTTTTTTTAAAGGGACTAATAAACTTGACAGATATTTTAGCAAACAAATGTGCAATTGTTATGTTTTTGTGGTCTCGCACGCCTATTCTGTGGCATCCTTGCTACTGGAAGAACAGTAAATAGTGCATGTTGGTTCTTAACACCTGTTTACACCGCTGCTTTAGGCCAGAAAAGCTATCGAAAAAAAATAAAAAAAAAAAAAATATA
>JAQQZY010000019.1:22130775-22142664 GCA_030068375.1 Ostorhinchus rueppellii | reverse complement strand
ACACGCTGGAGAGACTATGTCTCTCGGCTGGCCTGGGAACGCCTCGGGGTCCCTCCTGAGGAGCTGGAGGAAGTGTCAGGGGAAAGGGAAGTCTGGGCATCCCTGCTTAGATTGTTGCCCCCGCGACCCGGCCCCGTATAGGCGGGGGAAAATGGGATGAGATGAGAGAATTTTAAATGAAAATTCAGAAGTGTAATTATAGCTGTACATTGACCTCAGTTGCTTTAATTCAGTTTGACCTCATGCACACATTTTACAAATTTGTATAATGCAAAATGCAATGTATTGACAAAACCTTGAAATGAGCATGAAAAGATTTCTGGTCATCACATGCAATTCAGTTCATATAAAAATGTTATTCAGTAATCTTAATACATATACAATTGGATTACTTATTGGATAACTTTCTAAGTGTGCCAAAAGGTGCGTATCCTCAAAAAATAATCTCTGTGTAGACATGACACCTCTGCAAAGGCTGAGGCTAGGGATTCCGTACTGTACTTCAAAACCCAGAACTGAATGGATAAACCACAGATCAGCTTCTATTCAACAGCAAGAGTCCACCGGATTACTTACATTTGTTCTTTTCCTTTTTTATTATGCAGACAACTTGGTGTCAAATAATTGTAATGTATAATTAATGCATCAATATTATTAAAAGCAGTTTAATGCAATAGAGTATTTTTTATTTTGTACAGAGGAAATTGTATATAAAGACACTAAGTCTGAAAATCCAATCCTCTAAAATTTAACATTGTTTTATTGCAGTGGATTTTACATGTATAGTGCTCACTGTGTGTTATCGTAGCCTGGTTTCCATTGCAATTTTGTGACCTAGCAGTCAGTGGTGTAAAATCCTCATCAGTACTTAAGATTTAGTCAGAGAATTTTTCTATGTGTGCAATTATAAAACACTATGTGCTTAAAGGCAACACTGTTTCCAATATAATTCATTATTTTGTTGATAAAATTAGGATTATCACCTGAGTTTGTTGGATAAATAAAACATGGTGTTGATTTAAAAACTTGTAACTGGTAGTGAATAATTAAAATAAACAATTAAAATTTAAATATTAAGAAGGACTAGCCAGCATGCAGTTTTTCAGGCATTTGTCCTGCAGTTTTTTTATATCAACACTCAGCATAAAGGTGGGGAATGCGAGGATTGGAAATATGTGCATGTCGGCATCTCATATCACAGGTCTGCAGTCATACTGGCCCATCAAACACCACATACTCCACTACTTTGTCTTTGGTTTCAATAGAAAGGGACCACTCCAGTCACCTCCCTCAAGCTTATTCTGTCTTTTCTTTGTCTGCTTCGCTTCCACTCTGACTGTTTTGCAGCAGGTCTTCATCCCCCACACTGCTGCTCAATTTACATTGTTTACATGTACATCACATGAGGGAAGAGGTGTGTATTAGGCCACATGGCTCTAGTCAGTAGATAATTTTGGAAACAAAAGGACAATAAAATGACACTGTATTACTGGAAGAAAAATTATGGACACTGGACCTCTGAGATCGATCATAATAAGATATTCAGATTATCCACCCTTATGTGAAGAACACATCTAACATTACTGAAATGATATAGAAGGAACATTTGTGCCTATGGTAGGTCAAGCCATGTTATTGTAAATATCTACTTTTTAGTTTTTGGTTTTTTTTTTTAATATACATTTATAAAGTTGTTGTCCCTTAGTAATGTGTCTTATTTCAGCTCTGGCCCATATGTTGGGCATGTCTGAACATGTCACAAACACAGTGTGGCTGTTATTTTGTGACTGCAGTACTGGGAAAACCCAAACACTCAAACTTGGCAAATAAATTATGTGTATACCCTAAAAACACTACAAATTAAATTGATAATGTCTTTCTAAGCAATTTCTTGTGCATCTTAAATAGTAGAAGCATGGACATGTGTAATAGACTTACTATTATCAGATAAATTAAATTCATTGTCAAATAACACTGAATAACAACATTTGAATCCTGTCTGCAGTGTTTTCTGGTATTTGATGCATATTTTGGTGAACAGAATTATACACAAACAGCTTTATCTGGACCCTGTAGTCATTTTTTGCAACGAAAACATTTCTTGAATCTGAGTGACAGCTCTGTTTAGCAGTATTACAGGGTTGTGTGTTTATTCATGGTGTGTATAAAACCACAGCTCCAATCTGTGTTCACATGTAAACAGAGACCACAAGGGAATAGTCATTGACAGCAGTCTGGTGTGACTGGTCCCAACACAGATCAACAGAGTTTAAATTAACCTGTGCTTAGTATTATTTTGTGAGGAAGTGGAAGACAAACCTTGGGGAGCGTATCTTTACAATGTGGTACACTGGATTAGAGTAGACTACAAATGATTATTTGCACAATGGAAACCGTGACGGCTCAACTTGGGTCTTTACCACAAACCCGTTTTATAGCCATCCTGTTCTGTTCCTTATTTTATGTAATAGCAACACTACACAGTTGCCCTTGAGAGCAAACTCGCTGTCTTTGATGCTGAGATCTGTGCAGGCAACACTGAGCATGAGTCATCCGGAAGCCCACACACAAATATTTTTCAGCAGCAGCCTTTCCCTGCTTGGGAATTACAGCATTGTCATGATCTCTTAAATGAAATCATTAGGCCGGATAGTTGTTTTATTGAAGGTTCAAAGAGTTCTTCTGTAAAGAATTAAACATTGAGCATGTTTTGTGTATTTATTTATTTTTAATTTCCCCTTCAGCTAACGGAAGAATGGATAATTTGCCAAATTTACACCCAACTAGTTGAAAATGTTGGAAGTCCCAGGAGAGGCCTGCAATTGATAAGTATCATGTGTTTTGTATCAGTGGTTGCTTAATCCCATACCAAATGGACAAGATGTTACATTAACACAGTTAAATATTTGCATTAAAGCAGTTAAATCAGAAACTGTAAGATGAATTTCAGTGCCAAACTCGTGTGATGAATAATTTCCAAAATCAGACCCCTCTCCATCAGGTTAAGCTTTGGTGTCCTTGGGACCAGATTTAGCTTTATATAATTGTTTACATAATGTTCCCTGCTGACATTGTCAAGGAGGCTTTAGCTGTTGGTGGTGAAAAGTCCTTGGAGATGCCTTTGTGATCACAAACTATGACTTAAGTTGACTTATGTTGATGCTCAAACTGTTGATGTGTTTTGTGTCCACATTGATGTGATCAGTATCTGTAAACTCAGCACTGCTCTCTACCAAGAGTAAATGAGTCTCAGACAAATCAGCACTGTCTAATATTGACAAATCTTTTTTATAACAAATGTGACTTACTATAATCTGTTTTCCTCACGACAAAAATAAATTATTATGAAAAGCTGTTGTCGTGATTGTGTAATGTAGATGTTGATTAGCATTCATAAAAATTGGAATTTGAACAGTTTTAGAAGTTGTGGATTTTTCTAAGTTCTCTGGAGTTTTCAGCCTCTCTGCATTATATGGCTAAAAAAACAACATAAACCACTAAACTGCAGTGTCTGGGGTAGCATCACCAAACAGTCTAGATTATCATGTTAAAAATATTAAGATATTTTAACATGAGAGGTATATCTAACTAACTACAGGAGTTAGTGTCACAACAAACATATTGGTGTACACATAGACTTCATTAGAGCTCCAAATGGTGTTGAATCCATTATTGTTTTTGAATGAGTTGACATGAATCGATTCAGAGCTTTTATTGAGGTATTGTTGCCACTGTTGCCAATTTATGTTGTGTCTGAAATAGTTTGTTGTGAAATATTCACAGGCATCACAAGCATTTTGTATGAGTCATTTATCCACCCTTGATCTGTAAAGACCTGCAGATGTATAAAAAGAGCTGATAAAAATAATACAGCTTCATTTGATACCCAGATAAAGTTTATTTCATTTGATTTGAACAGTAATTAAAGCTTCATGCTTCTCCCCAGACAATGGAACAACAGCACTGCGCCAGTATACTGCTAGCTCAATGCTGCTATTACTCATTTTCAAATGTAGGGCTTTTTTTTCTATTTTCCCCCAATAATTTTGCTAAAATCTACCAAAATCCGTCGGGTTTGTAGGTACGCGCTCAATTTTCCACCACCTTGTTGTTTTTCCTTTGAAATCTTGTGGAGTAGTGTCTATCATGGGGTTTTAGCACAAGACTTTCTGCCGGGGAGGGGGGCGCGCCAGGATACTATAAATTTCTGGGGGGAACCCTGAGATTGAAATGGTGGACTAGTCTTTTGAAGCAGTACATGGAGTGAATGTCTTTTCTCTGTGTTCTGTCTGTTTTGTTTAGGTCTTGCACCTTCTTCCTTCCTGTGACAGATGTTTAGGCCACAGATCAGCCTGTCCAAGTTGTATTAGAGGTGCCAGATTGACGACACTAAGTGCTACCCATTAGCAGTAGCAGCCTCTGTCCCATGAGCTCTGTGACTGTGCCGTCCAGGCGCTCCCAGTGACCAGGGCTGTGGTGGGCCTGGCCCAGGTGGCCTTTCTGAACACCCCACTGACCTGCACTGCTCACATCATGGATCAACAGAGAGATAAATATGGGGAGCGGCCGGCCAGGAGCACCAAGGTTTCCCAGGGGAATCGCAGCGGGCACCCATCCCGACCATCAGGCTCCTCCAGCTCCTCTGGGGTTCTCATGGTTGGGCCTAATTTTCGTGTGGGCAAGAAAATCGGCTGTGGGAACTTTGGTGAATTGAAGCTTGGTGAGTAGAGTCTAAATTTTGTGATAACTGGTTAAAGGCTCAGTGGATTAAGTAACATTTCCAGGTAGTAATTCTTAGAGACTCAGTTTTCAGCCTTACACTAGCAGTCAGAAATCCTGTTTATGTAGGCTACACAGAATTTCCTCTGAAAATTGGAACTAGATGATCTCTTTTACAAGTGTGAGCTGGCCAAGAGCAGCAGCAGCACACGCCATGATAAATACAAGTTGAAAAGACAGGTCATAACAATAAATTAAATCTGTCAGTAATTCAGGAAATGCAGTTTGACAAATTATTTAAGTGTTATAGTTGAGGTAATGATTAAAATGCAGACACTGTCCAAAGGATTCTCATGGCTAAAAATATTGTCATCTCATAAAGTTTCATGTTTCTCCTTAGTTGCAAAACTCTGCATGCTGAAGTTAATTTTAAATATTTAATATATTTCAACAGTTGCTGTTTTGATTCTGTTTTATTTCAGGTAAAAATCTCTACACCAATGAGTATGTAGCTATTAAACTGGTAAGTGCACATTTTCATACTTTGGATGAAATCTAATAGAAACCTAAAAGAAAGCAAAATGACATTAAAAATTACTCCAAAATGTAAAATGACAGGGAAAAATTTATAGTGATGATGGTCACATCATCTGATGATCACAATTTGTGTATTAATGTATGCTTAAACCTCAGCCAGCTCTGTGTTTTTACAGCCTTTTGTATACAGTGTTGATCTCCAGAAGTATGATACGAGCAGGTGGCAGTGTTCACTATTGCAGTATTACACCAAGGAGCCAAGGATGTGTCACAGGAAGCTGGTTCTTATATTATGCTTTTCTAGTCTTTAAAAAAAAAAAAATTGCAAATAAGATATAGTCATTTGGCTCTGTGTATCTTTCCAGCAGCTACTGGACTAGAACTCATCATTCCTGACTCATGATAATTATTGCTCACTAGAGAGAAGTAAATAGCGACAGTATTAACAGTATTTAGCTCACCAGACAAACCACTTGTTACTGAATGGTTTTCAGACACTGAATTTTTACCTCCGCCCAGGAGGTATTGTGAACGCTGGAGTTTGTGCATATGTTTGTTCGTTCGTTCGCTGCACCGGCCACAAGGGGGCACTCTCTTTATTATTATATTTGGTGTGTGTCTTAGAGGGGAATGCAATGTGCAGAATCAGTTTCCGGGGACAGTATTTGCAAACGGACCAACCGGAACAACGGCTCATTCAGCGAATGACGTTTTAATTCTGTATTTAACTAAATGTCGTTGTTCTTACTGACAAAAATAAAATCTGTATTATGTATGAGACGTATATCTGTTCAGACAGAGTGGAAACTGGACATTCACGTGTTCATATTTGGTCCAATATGGCAGCGCCAGTTGTGCGATTCACTGCAGGCTGATATTTGGAAAACATTTCAACAGAGGTCAGTACTTTCCGCTGATTCAGAACTAATTTTTTCCAAAGTAGAACATATTATTTTGTTGTCCTTTTATTACCTCCACCAAGGAGGTTATGTGGGTGCCCGAGTTTGTGTGTGTGTTCGTTCACTGCAGCAACTTCAGCTGGCCACAAGGGGGCAGAGGTCTGCACTCTGAGTGCTTCTCTAGTTTTACATTGAAATGATTTGGGATCTATTAAACATGTATATTGTTATTAGAGCTGGGTGATAAAATTATCACGATATAACTTTCCTCAATAGAAATGAGACATGATTGATAGAATTTCAATAGAATTCATTCATCCATGTTTTATAAGACCAGCCAATCATAATTAAGTGGCACAACACTAAACCAATCATGCTAGAGCCATAGCAAGTTAGGTTGATGCCCATAGCACAGGCAGAAGAGCAGCTGCAGCACACACACTAATGTTTGGGCTGCAGCGGGAGATGAATGTTCCCTCAGGAGAAAAGGAGACCGAGAACTCAGGCGACCAGGTTACTGAAAAGTTGGATGTGAACTGTTTGGGTTCAGGGCTTTCAATACAATACAGAGATACATATAGACTATGTGAAGAACGCAAACACCACGGTGAAGTTGGCAAGAGATTCACAGATTGGTACTTTGCGACTCAATAGATCATCGGTCAGTAATCACTGAGACGCACATTACGGCTCTGTACAGCTTTGGTAACACAGAGAGGTGACTACAACCCCGTTTTCATCCCAAAAAACAGTCCTTGACGATCAGTAGACAGCATTGCCTTAAATGTGGAGCCAGTTAGTGAGCACAAGTTTTGAGACTGTCTGCAAGGTGCTAACCGAAAAATTTATACATACTTAAAATTCAATAACTTTGCTTCTACTCAGTGAAATGGCACTTTCATACAATTTCACACACCCATGAACCCCTTCTGCAGATGCTACACCAGTCAGATAGGGCAAATATAATAGAGACTAGTGAAAATATAATATAAGTTATTAACAATGGGTTTAAAAAAAGAACTGACTATAACAATGTGTGATATACACAGCACTTTCCCATAGTAGTGTCTGTGTGAGTAACCTGAATCTGTCACAATGACTGAAAAAAACCCAACTTCAAGTGAAGAGGGGCCATTACAAGCTGGAATTTACAAAAATGCAGTTATTTTACATTTCTGCTCTAAGGAAGGACATGTCACTTGCTGAAATAAATATGAAAAATCATATTCTGTTACTCAGTTCTTCCCATTAATCATACAGACTTGGCACACCACCATTGTCCATTTTCTTCCACAATGGTATTACAATGAAATTAAAATATTGTGGTGAAAAGAATCTCACTTAACCATGTCACTAACACGCTAAAATAATTTTGGAACAAAAACTCTATTTTCCACAACAGACATGTGTGTACACCTAGCACAAACCAAACCCAGAACCAGCAGCCTCTGAAGCAGGGAGAGTTTCTGCTGCACAGAGAAATTAACCCAACTCAGAAATCTTAATGGCCATAAATTCTGCAACCTGCAAGTCCTCTGTGTGTGTCTAAGTTAACTAAACTGGTCGGCTCTGGCCAGATTCTCACGACAGCAATGTAATTCTGCAGTGAATATTTGTCTCATGAGTAGTAAAATATTCTGAGTACTGAGAACTTGGCAGAGAAGAAAGTCAACAATGACTCAACATAATACATCCATGAGATGAAACAGATCTTTAAAACGGCACAGGTAGAATTGAAACTTGATTACCATTACCATGGTAACAGAGATGCTGTGACTTATTGTGCCTGTGCAAGATTTCAAATTCTTAAACAGTAAAATGTAGTAATTTTACCATGTTGCTCCTATCACAAGTTGACCCAAAATGCAATGTAAGGGAGCAGCATTATCACCATAAATTTACAACTTTGTTTGCGCTGAGGCTGAAAAATAAATATTGAGCATTAGTATGTTATATTTTTGTGTAAGCTGCACACTCTCGATTACCAACTTACTGCGTCAGTGCAAAAGTATACATCACAGTGCATGCAAGAATCAAGTAATTTTTGCACCACTGTCTATTGCAGTTAGTTATTACAATGAATTGACATAATGAAGGTACATGTCATAATTCACAAACTGGATATTGCTCATCTCATCTGTAAACATGCAATTTCACATTTGAACACCTGTGTCTTTTTGTTATTTTGAGAATAAAACAGAAATATGTTTCAACCTCATCTCAGTTAAATGTGTAGTTTGAAACCTCAGTAAACTGAAGACATTCTCTAGAAAGATGTATTAAAAAAATTTCAGAAGGAACAAAAAATGTCATTTTCAACGTAAGAATCAGTCATGTCTATGCACAGTGTAACAGTGGGAGGACAAAGACGATATTTTTTGATCTGTAATGACAAGATATAGTTTTTATGATCGAATATTTCAGTAGTAGAAAGAGCTTCTGTTAATGATTCAAACTAACATCTAACAAAGTGTTTTTCCCTCTTGGATATTTTATTCTGTCAATAACTGATTTAAATGTCTTCTTTGTAGGAACCAGTAAAATCGAGGGCACCACAATTGCATTTAGAGTACCGGTTCTACAAAACCCTGGGAACCACAGGTAAGGACAGAGATCAGACTACTGCTCAGTCTGCTGTGTTTGTGTGACTGCATGACAATGATTCAGCTGTTTTGGTAAGATTAGTGTGAAAGATTGCATCATTTCCCAAACAACTGATTATTTAATTCAGGTTACGTATTGATATTAAGCTGGGTCAGCAACTTATTTTAATCTCTTGGGTTTTGTGTGCGCGAGTGCCTAATGTGTGCAGAGAGCTTATCAAATGGTGACCTTACTTGAAAATAGTCTTACAAGAGTTCTGTTTAATGTGATGAAAGCAGTTGATACAAGTCCTCTTATAAACATACAAACCAGATGAAGCAGCTTATCCCTTTTCTGCTCCACTGAACACATTCCAGTTGTTATTGAGGCAGTGTGCAGTAGGTGTTGCAGACCTCATTCACTGTCTGAGAGGAAAAGTCTGAAGGAGATACAACATTTTTTCTATGTACATAACAACTAAGTGGCTTTTCAAATATAAATAATTCATTGTCTTAATAATCCTTGCTTTTTAACAAAATGTGCCATGTGGTTTGGCCTTGCCAAACCCATTTGCTTGACCAGAAAACATTAAGTGGCAAACACACAGAGCTGTATTTGGAATAGAGATAGACCATGGTTTGTCAAATTAATTGGCGTAGATAGGATTTTTATGACAGTATTTAGCCACAATAGTGACCAATGACAAATATCAGGCATCTAGAAAGGAAGAACTAACTTGGTGGGAAAATTATTGCTCAAACATGAAGATAAGTAGACTTGCTTATTCTTTCTGGTTAATTTCATGTCCAGCCCCAGTTCTGCTCTATTGATTTTAGGTATTTATCGTTTTAATGTAAATGTAGCCGCTACCTAGTTTCCATCTAAGTGAAAAAATTGTTCATTCCCAACAAGCAAATGATATCAGCCATTTAACTGGTTATAAACTGTCATCGCTGTACATGTGTCAGTCTCTAACACACATTGTTTTATCACTATTTTGCAGTGTAAAGATGACTTTAACATTGATGCAAGTGAAATCATTTTTTAAAGGCACATCTTTAATTTTCTGCAATCGTTAGCAGTCATGCAATGTTAAATTTACATTTACCACAGTCATCAGTACTAACACTCTAATTAATATGCTTCAAAATAGAAGTCAGTATTAAGTTTTATATGACTTTGGTCATAATACTGGTTTACTTTTAAGAAAATGTCGTAGTGTCTCTGTCTCTTAGTTCAGCATGTCTGTGTATCCTACTATCTGTAAAATAGTCATTAGGATTGTTCTGAGATTTGTGTGTATACATGTTTATTTAAGATTAATTTATTTGTGAGGTTTTAAATATGAAACCCTGTGAAATTAGAATTTCTTCCACTCTGGATGTCTGGGAATTTCTCAATTTGTCATAGAAGATTAGTCAAGGTCGGCTGACACATCATTGACAATCTTGTGAGAATTAAATGACCACAGCATAGAATTATATTAAGGACAGACAGTGGAAGAAATGCCTGGGAATACTAAAAACAGTAGAATAACCCTTAAAGCAGCAGTTTTGTTAATGAAGCAGCTAAAATAACATCATTTTCATTCAGCTGGTAGTCTGTTGGATATACCTAAATCGGAGCTGATGAGTAACCTGATGATCTTATGATTGGAGTTGTCTTATACTGTCAGTCATAGTTTAGCACTGAAATAAAATGTGTGATGTGTGGTCTTTGATGTGCCTTTTGGAGCTCTGTGTCCAAACTGTATATAATAACCAGACAGGGAATTTAATGGCCACTCTTTTGCAAGGCAAGGGCTTGAAAAGGCCAACTGTGCGGAAACTCATTAAATATTTAGAGAGTGGGTCTGCCTCTCTTAGTACTAACCTGCCTCTGTCCTCTCCTCCAGATGGGATAACGTGACCTCATTTTCTTCTTGGCTGTGTACTGTGCCACATTCCTCTCAGCCAATGTGGTTGTCATAGTGTCTGTGTGATGGGCTTTTTATGCATTAATGTGGTTTAACTCGGTTGCCTAATCAGGTGTGGTTATCTAGGCATAAACGGCTGTCAGTGAAGATTAGCAACAGTTTTTCCAATACAAATTGGACATCTACTTCCAGGCATTTAGTGCGATTTCTTGTCACTTCAGTCCATAACAGTGGTATTGCTGTTTCAGCTCTGCAGACTGTAAAGCATTACTTTGGCAAGGACAAAACAGTTCTGAGGATCGAGAGATTTTTTTCAAGGGTGGGTGGACACTATTGAGCTGTTATAGGTATTTGTAGACAGGCCTCATCATGAAACTCTACACCAGCGCAGTAATCATTACACTCCCAAGGAGTAAACATGCCTCACTGTGACCCAACATACTAAATTATATAAACTTACTCAGCCAGGACTGAATTTTAATGTCCGGGATGTCTGATGTCACTTCACAAAACATTGATCAATTTTATTCAGTCAAGCTGAAGAGGAATCAAGGATATTTACACCCATAGATTCTAGACACTGAGCTTCATGCAGGAAGAGTTATACAAGCTAATTCTGTCCTTTTTTTTTATTGTTTAAATCTTCAACTTGTTTTTCCAGTATAAATCTCTCAGCTGCTCTCTTTAGTAAGCAAAAATTTGAAAGTGGTCAAGCACAGTCTTTGAAGATAAAGGGAAAAAACATACAATTTTCATAGAGCTCAAGTTGTTGGAACAATAAAAGCCTGTTTAACTTAGGAGAAATACAAAAAAATGCACAGATATCCCTTCTAATCAAATTTAGTGCAAAATGTTTTAGAGTAAACATAATGACTGGCTTATTAAATATTACTACCGGTCCATTGATGCCAATTCAGGCTATAAAAGTGTTTGTATGATATTGCATTGTGTGTTTCAATTGATTCAATAACTGGCATTAAGTCATGACTGATATTACAGGAAAAAATGGCAGTGGAAAATGTTTGATCCCATAAATGTCCTGCCAGTAGAGGCGCACATAGCGCAGAGATAAATAAACACTAGAGTGGGCAAGGGGGTGTTTGTCGCGGCAGCGTCTTGCCACCATCTTGGTCCAGAAAAGGTTGTCAGTACTACATAATATTCATTCATTCATCTTCTATACCCGTTTTATCCTCACTAGGGTCACGGGGGTCGCATGGAGCCTATCCCAGCTAC
>JAQQZY010000019.1:22089209-22118254 GCA_030068375.1 Ostorhinchus rueppellii | reverse complement strand
GTCTCCAGACTTAAACCCCATCGAACTGGTTTGGGATGAACTGGACAGAAGAGTGAAAAGGAAAGTAACCTACAAGTGCTACACATTTATTGAAACTTCTGTCACAGAGTTCGGAAGAACGTTCTGAAGAATATTTGATTTCCATTGTAGAAAGAATGCCATGAGTGTGTTCAACGGTTGTATCTGCCAAAGGTGGCTACTTTGAGTCAAAAGCTTAGAATACATTTTAGTTTCTGAATTGATTCCATGATTTCTTTTTCAATTCCAGTTGTGTATTTGTTCTATGTTTTGATTTCAGAATACAATGAGATAGAGGGTTAAACTGCATAATTTTCAATGAGATTCTGATTAGGGTGTTTGAAAACTTTTGACCAGTAGTGTATATTTATTCTTTGTCATATTTAGTACCTGTTTAAGTGTAAAATTGTGCTTTACAAACTCTGTTGCATTTGTCCATGCGGCTTGTTTTATGTTCTTTTTTTGTTTTTGTTCTGTACAAAAACAATTCCTATTGTTTAGACTTTTTTTTGCACAATCATTGTAAAAGAAACTCCATTTAAAAAAAAAAAAAACCTTGAAAATAAAAACAAACTACTGATGTTATTGTAATATAATGCTGAATAAACATACCTGTTAAATATCAAATGAATTCACATATTTACAGTGATTGTTTGTTTGTGTCTGACTTGAAAACAAATAATTTATCATGGTCAGTCTTTTGTAATGAAATTAAATGATTTTTGTCTAATTCAGAGGAGATGGCGACCTACCTGCGATATGTGAGACGGCTGGACTTCTTTGAGAAACCAGACTATGAATATCTGAGGACTCTGTTCACTGAATTATTCGAACGAAAAGGATACACCTTCGACTACACCTATGATTGGGTCGGCAGGCAGATAGTAAGTAATGCAAACTGTGAAAGCATGCATTATTAGGTCGCAGCTTAAAATTTAACTGGTTATTGTCCTCCACAGCCCACACCAGTGGGGTCTGTCCATATAGACTCTGGAGCGTCTGCAGTTACACGGGACAGCCACGCCCACAGAGACCGGCCCTCACAGCATGCACCCATAAGAAATCAGGTATGATACAGTTTGTTATTTAATGGTGTCACTTTTTATTTTAATTAAGATGATGAAACAAATGTGATAAAACTAAATGTAAATTTATTTAAGCGCTGCCCCTATAGGTAATGGAAAAATCTCTTATAGTGACTAGAATAATCCCGGATTTTTGAGTTGCCAAGGTCCCACCATTAACCTTAGTGTTCCACAGAATCCACGGATTATTTATGAGGAGATATAAAATTATTTGATTTTTACTTGATAGTTAATCAATCAGGTATGCTTGATCAGAAACTGAAAACTTGCAGATGTAGATATTTTTCACTGGAGATGCACCCATCGTGTTGACTGGATTACCCAGTTTTCAGCTTGAGCATTGTCAGATGTGTGATACAATTCTGTGCCGGTCAAATTTACATGCACGAACCTCATGATGGTTCATGTTACATGAGCCCTCACAGCATGCATCCACAGACTGGCAACTCGGACAGTAATGTTACAACAACTCAGACCTGTCATCATCATCATGGATTATCTTCACACAAAGAATAAAATGAACGTTTTCAGTAGTGAAGCCAGGTATCTCGACTTAGGGTATTTGAGTAATCACTCATCATTGACTGCTGTGGGGTTTTTTTTTGTTTTGTTTTTTTATCTATAAATTTAACCAGTGATCCTCAGTTCATGCTATGCAATTCATACACTGTCCTACAAAATTAAACTTAATAATTCCAGTGAAATCCTGCTGAGAACTGATATCCAAAATGAAGTGATGACATTTCCTCTGTCCTCCTTGGAGGAGGTAATGATGTGGACACTGCACTTCATTTTAATTGGATTTCATTTGTACAAAAATGGATCTGTCCATTAACCGGGAACACTTTATTTTCCGATTAGTCTGAGAGAGGCTCAGAGAACATCTTACAACCAGGTGTAGTTTTATTGTTATATGATAGTTTTGCACTGAAGAATAGTTATGAAAGTCTTTACCTGCTGTCAATCAATTTTTTATGAAAAAAATGCTTGTACTAAAATGTGAGGCACTAGATCAGACTTTGAACTAGAGCTGCAGCTATGGATTCTTTTTGAAGTGGACGATTTTTTTTTTATTTATTAATTGCATTGAGACTCATTATCGACTACAACTAACGTATAGCATATGTTCTAACCAGCACAACTGTGTTTCTCAGTTAGCAATCACATTAAATAGGCTAATGTCAGGCTACTATTGATTGGAAGACGGGTATTTACCTTGTGCTGCCTTCGGATGATGACCTGGTCTTGTTCATAAACAGATGCTTTCTGTTCAGATGTTGAAGCATCAGTGAAGTGCTGTTGTGGTAGGCCACTTCAAGTTTGCAGTACACACATTACACGAGATTCTCCCGTTTTTTTAAGTTTGAAGTGAACATAAACATTGGACATCTTTTGCAGACAGTCTCCTTGGTCTCTTCCATATCGCCAACTTTTTGACTGAGTTGCATGTCACTGTTTACAGTCCGTGTAGAACACGATCCCCAGGGCATAATGCAAGTGACTATTTAAATGAAAATAATAATTAAACAAATATTCAAGGATTTTTTTTTTGTACTCGAATTACTCAAGTACTCGTTGCAGCGCTACTGTGAACATCGGAGTTGTCCAGGCAAACCATGCATCTCTATTTTTAATACAACTGATCAAATGACTCCAAAATGTGGCCAAACTTTGTGCTAAAAATCCTTCTAGTTTTCAAAGCTGTGGAACAACCTGCCCCTCCAGAGTTCACACAGGTTTCAATCTATATTGTTTGTTCCAACAGTTTAGCTGGGTGATGTTGTGGATTTCTGTTACAGAGCAGTGTACTAAAGAAAAGACTGCTGTTTGGTAACAAAAAAGTGAAAATCTGTTTAATGTTTAATGACTATTTATATGCATATTTGAATGAGATTGAGGCCAAAGGTTGATATGTATGAGCTTACCTTCATTTGGCTTCAGGCTCATTACTTTTTGATTCAGTTTTCTGGCTGAAGCCTTGCTTTAATTTTGATTTCCTTTTTTTATTTTATTACCTTTTTTCTTTCTTTATTTTTCATGCTGCTTTGCATGGTACCTGGCCTCGCACACCATCTTTCCTAACACAAATATTCCATCACCCTCCACCCCCTCCCCTTCCCATTGCACCCCCTCAATTCTGCCATCACCGACGTGCCCCTCCCCCGACTCCTAAGCAGACAGCGGCCTCTGATCGACGAGGAGCATGGGAGGTGCAGCCTACTCGCCAAGCAAACTCCTCCTATCTGACCTCCCACCTGGCAGCGGACAGGCACGGGGGCTCAGTGCAGGTATACACCCCTCACCTGATCAGTGTCCCCACAGAGTTTGTATGGGCTCAGATCTGTCTCATAACACTCAGGTCACTAAATGTCCTGAAAATGACAAAACCACAAGAATTATATTAAATGGCTTAAACCCAAAGTCTTTCTGCTCAGATTTCATTTGAGGTGTTTTTTGTTTGTATGCTTATCTGATGTTAATATGCAAGTCTGTGTTGTACTAATAGCTAGAGCTACAGCTGTCAATTATTTTTGTAATTGATTAATCTGTCAATTATGTTTATTCAATTCAGTTCAATTAAAAGATTATTTGAATAGGAGATAATTAAAATGTGAAACAGACATGTTGGAAAATTACAACCAGTCCTTTATTCCAGAACCAGATGAAATGATAACTAGAGAAAGTACAAAAGTAAAAAGATATTTAAACAATAACAGTATAAAAGTACGTATAAGAATATCTATAGATATAAATAACAACAATTTGAAATGACATCCACAAACAATAGGTGCACAACTTGAGATGGAACTAATGTACATCTGGAAAAAAAAAGTCAAATACTTTTTAAGTTTGTGTGAAAGCATAATAGTTTATCCTAATGAAGAAAAGTGAGCATATAGACATTGTATTTTTGTCCCTGGCCCTTCTTTGCTATGCTCCATGTTGTTTGTGTTGATCCTTGTGTCATTTGCATCACAATGAGCATCGGTGTGAAACACAACAGTGGAACCAATATTTAGCAGCAACAAAATTAAGGAAATGAAGCTTTTATCCAAGAAAAGTGTAATCAAATGACTTGAACTGATTGAAAAAAAAAAAAATGTATTAATGTTGTCAGCTCTACTTGTCACTAATTATGTGACATAAGTGACTGTAGCGATGGGCAATATAGTGAAGGAATTCAATTTATCAAGATTTTGCACTAAAAATCATGAACAATACCTAAATGGTGAAAATCTAAGATATTTCCTCTGGAGACCTTTCTTGCTAAATAAACACATTGCAACCTGTTCGCGTCTATTAATAATCATTGTGAACGTGCTTCTCTGGTGTGTTTTGTCTTCAGCTCATGTAGCCACAAAGTAAATAGATTAAAATCATCCATAACATTGAAAAACCTTTAGGCTCACTTTTTATCACCCAGTTTTAAGTGACTGCATTTCATAATGTAATCCAGAATCAAGATATAGTATCAGTGTACAGTATGTAAGTGAGACATTGAACTTAGTAATGGAGCTGGTAAACATAAACAGACATCAACAAGTTCCCTGCACAATACAGACCAACACAAACATTATGTAGGCACAAGTATACAAATCATCCACAATGAACCTTTTTTAGTTTACTAAGAGATGGAATCATGTTTTTTCAAATGAGTGAATATTTAACAATACTCATCAGTGAGTAGATTGCGCGGACTGCAACAGGTAATGTGGACTGATGAGGAAACCAAAGCGTTCGATGTCATCCATGGAAGAAAAAAAAAAAAAAATAGCAATTTTTAGATGCAAAACAGCAGCAGAACACTTTCTTCTACTGGTAATTACAGCCATATGTAAGGTACCCTTTACTGCCACCTTCTGACCCCCCAGCTGCCTTCATTCACATCGGATTCACTTGACGTTGTATAGAAACACTGTTAATGACTCCAATAACTAAGATGATATGAGTTTAGTGTTGAATATTACATTTTGTTTGATAATTCGATTTGTTTGTGTATGTTTTATGTTTGTGTATGAGACAGATCTACAACCATTCCCCTCCCACCCCTTTACCCCTGGCTGGGAAATGTTATTTTTCTGCACCACCATATGCATGTCATCTGGTGCCACCCACCCCAGATGGTGAAAATGTGGTTTTGCTTGAGAAACTTAAATGGTGTCGTGGCATTTCGATCCTAGGTCGAACTCTTCATAGTGCTCTGGCATTCCTTGCAAGATGAAGAACCCTCTTTCTTGCATGGCAGGGTGACCTGGCTTATCAGGCTCAGTGCATGTGGTTTTGAGTTGTGGAGGGAACATCCTGGTGTAATTTGTACTCCAGTCTTCACCCAATATTATATTTGTCTCTAGAAAGCTTTGTTTGCATGGGTGTGTAATATTTAACCTCATGGTTGATTTGTGCAAATACCATTTACTGCTGTTGGTCTTATATTGTACATTAGATCCTTGTTTCTTTTTCTGTAGACCAAAACATGTCTATGATGGTAATGAGGAGAATTAATGAGGACCACATGAGAGGCAGTACAGCTGGTGTTTGAAAGTAAAATTTTCCAAAGCAAAACAGATGTGATGTTTTTTCGTACCAGAGTGGGTTGCATAGCAAAAGTAATTTTAACCATATGTATTGTTTTTTTCAAAAGAATCGAGCATTATTAGAGAAAGGAGTTTACATGAAACTCAAAATGTACACTTCTCCATGCACACAAAGCTGTCATTTCTCCTGCAGGTGTATCGGACATCCATCAGTAACTGCTCTTAATATATTGTAACTGTTTGTCAAAAGGCTGTGGTTTTGTTTGTTTCCAGACTTGGTGTTTGATGGCTCATCTGTGTCTAATTTTGTTGGAGTGTGTTCTTTTTCAGGTGTTTCCACAGTACAGGTGTATCACTGTCAAAGTGACCCGAAAAAACAAATGGATTTAAGACCAATAATGGGTCAATATCGTAACCTTTATATAAGAAGATGGATAATGTGCTGTGAAAATATGAAGCCAAATTATCATGGTTTTAAGAGTGATATGATCTCTTTGATGCATTTTGGTGCAGAACTGTAATCTGTTTTTTACACCATCAAATAACATTTAAAAAAAATTGATCAGAAAAGAGACGCGTTGAACACAAATTAGTCTTTAAATCTAGAAAAAAAGACTTCAATCAGAATATGTATAAAACAAATGACGAACAATCAGCAGCCAACTGTCATGTCTGTTTGTCCATCTTTATATACAGTATATGGTAAAACTCAACTTCCTACACACAAAAAAAATCTATTTGTTTAAAATATAGGTTAAAACCTTTTATACAGGCAAAGGGAAATGGAGTTTTGTGGTACTTAACTGCTGCAATAACACCCCAAATGTATCATAATAACCCAGTCAATGACAGCATGCAGTGATGCACACCTATAACAAGCAACAACTTCATTCTTCACCTTTATTGTAAGTAAGGTCCACCTGAATTTTTATCTACAACTGCACCACTTGGCCTTCACCTTGTCAGCACTTTTGGACACTTAAGTGCCAGAAAGGTTGATGCATTACTGCCCAAAAGTTTGGATCACCTTCCTTTTTAATGTAAACACTTAAAGGTAGTGAATAGCCTGAAGTGGAACAAAGGTAACATGTACGAAAGGTACTAAAACATTAAAATTCTAGAATTAAAAAAGGCCTCTGTTAGAGATTAAGTGATGACTCGACAGCTTACAGCTTTTCTACAGCAGAGTCAGTAAATGAAACCGTGATGCAAATAGTTTCTTAAGGTCTAAGGCAGGGGTCACCAACCCTGGTCCCTGAGATCTACTGTCCTGCATGTTTTAGATGTATCCCTCTTTCAGCCCACCTGATTCAAATGATAAGCCTATCATCAAGCTCTGCAGAAGCTTGATAGCAACTGTCAAGTGTGCTGGAAGAGGGATACATCTAAAACATGCAAGACGGTAGATCTCCATGACCAGGGTTGGTGACCCCTAGGCTAAGGCATGTAGAAATGGAGCCTCTTCACTCTCTGGTGTTTGTGATGAATTCAGTGTGGCAGCACAGTACCGTTATAAAATCATATAGGCCTTTAAGTTAACATCTCTAAACTGATTCCACCAATTCCTTTTATGGACACGATAGGTGCAGGTGTTTCTAGCCAGAGAGAACTTTTCATCACAGCAAAGTCTGTTTTTCACACTGATTTGGGGTGACATGCTCACATGAAACAGCTGAATGTAAACATCAAAGTGTCTGTGAATAACATCCGTCTGTACCACAGGTGGTCAGCTCAACCAACGGGGAGCTGAACGCAGACGACCCCCTGGCAGCTCATTCCAACGCTCCCATTACAGCTCAGGCAGAGGTGGAAGTGGTCGACGAGGCCAAGTATGTGCCATGTACCCGCCACATCTCTCCATGTCCATCTGTCGCTTCCTCTCCTTTCCTGCTCTCTGTCTCTATCACCTTTTTGCTATGCTGTGGAAGTGTGACAGCCCCCACCCCAGCTGGCATCCTCCTCCTGCCCTCTCATCCTCTGTCTGATTATGTACCTCTTTCATGAGTCCCTTTTCCACCAGATTCCCTGGAACTTTTATTACTGGGAACTTATTTACCTCAGTAAAAGAATTCTTGGTAATCTGAGTGCTTTACATTTCCACCGTGTCTCAAAGTTCCTGAAATTTTTTTTCAAATGAGGCTCAGTCTTTTCTGAGTCATGTTTTTGAGTTAAGTCATTTGAGCATTTGATGAGATCCAAGCTGTTTTGAGCCTATTTGCTGAATACACTCTTTTGCATATTTGAATGAACAGACAGATGGTTACAATGCACTCACAGGAGCAAGATGAACACGCTGGGCTCGGCTTGGTTCCAGCCTGATACGCTCAGTGTATTCATTTGGAAAATGGAGCAAAAAAGATCATCTTGAGCAAATACGTTCAACAAGTCCAGGCTTATTATTCAGGCTTATTATTCACAGCATATTCACGTGGACAGACAGATTTTTGGAATCCACTCATTGGAACGAGGTAGGTGGCTTGGCTTGAACCAAATACACTCAAATAGAAACTTTAAACACTGAAAAGCGCGCTTTCAGCAAATGGGCATATCGATGTCTGGTTGCATTTTCCCAGCTTCTCTCTAGTAGAAATTAAATAAGCAAATTTCCAGTCGTACACTGGCTAAAGTTGGTGAATGTAAGTGTGGAAGTGTGATCCACCAATCAGCAATTTTCAGCATGCAGCCCCACCCCCAAGAATTCTGGGGAATCTGTAAAGTCCCACCTAATTACTAGGGACTGTTCTTAGTAAAAATTTGGTGTTGAAAAAGGTTGGTTTTTTTTTTGTACCCATGTAATTTCAGTGGAAACAGACTTAAGTTTTTCAGTGTTCCTGTATGAGTTCCTGCGGTGGAAAAGTAGCTATTGACTACTATCTGTCTCTTTGCTCTCCTCAGTTTTATTTTTAAAGTAGGGATAATGAACTTTTTATAACTACAAATAAACACTATCTTGGCTACAGAGAAGACTTAATGTTTTAGTCGCATAAAACATAGCCTAATGTCATTTACTGTGACAATAATAATTACAAATCACAAAGAGGACAGAGTTAGACAGTTTCTCTCAGATCATATAATACATCCATGGTAAATTATGTAGGTTTTTGTAGGTTTTCCTACAGCGCGGAGCAGCTGTAGGAACGACGGGGGTAAGACTGCAGCGAGCAATCAAGGAGCTAGAAGAAGAGGCGGAAAAAGCTAGCTACTGGTAGTGGCTAAGGAGGAAGGACAGCAGATGGGGTCAGACACCCCTGTAGGGTCAGATGCAGGGAGTAGTAGGGAGACGTCCCTAAAAGGCACTTGCCCCCCCACCTGGAGATGTACTGGCTAGGGGGCGAAACATCAGTGAAAGGTGGCACCAGCTGACAACCTGGCATCTGACCCAAAGTGCACTGGAGGAGGTGCGACAGGCATTAGGCCAAGCAGGGAATACTATCTTAACCTGTAATTAATAATAATGGTATATTTAATGATATGGTTTTAGATTTTCTTCCAGACGTCTTGCTTTATGCAGTGTTTGTACATTTAGAAATCTAAAATACCTTTTGTCAAGGAAAGAAGGATAGAACAAAATCCCAATTTTATTGTTCCTGTTTTTTGGGGGGGTTTTTGTATTTCTTACTTTTACTAAAATCGATTCAGGCATTAAGTTGATGATATTGAGAATTACTTAAAACAGGTATGCAAAACTACACAATAATGTATTACACTTGTATTATAATATAAACTAGTATGTTATTTTAGTAAAGTAGTAAAAGGTATTTCCACAATGACTGGATAACAGAATAACATGTATTGTGTGAGTTCTTTGTTTGGATTACTGCCTGTCTTGAGATTTTAGTCTTAGATTTTTAAAAAAAATAGTTATTGATTAATGTTTACAACTACAGCTGACTTCCATCGAGGGCAAGAACACACCGTTTTTGTTTTCCTTATGTCGCCATCACATTACCTCGACATAAATGTTAACAGTAGAGTGGCCACACCGGTTGCATGAAAGACATGTCAGGTGTTATTGAATAGAAAATTATTTCTAAAATAGAAGTGATGCCTATTTTTCACACTTGAGCCAAGCAACTTGGCGCTAAAATACACAGAAAATGTTTATTAACATCATTAATGTTAATTGACATCATTTCAGTGTCTAGACCAGGGGTGCCCAACCCTGGTCCTTGTGAGCTACTATCCTGCATATTTTAGATGGGTCCCTCTTCCAACACACCTGATTCAAATGATGAGCCTATCATCAAGCTCGGCAGAAGCCTGATAACAACCGTCAGGTGTGCTGGAAGAGGGGGACCAGGGTTGGGCACCCCTGGTCTAGACCATGTTTTATTTAATTTATTGGCAGGCTCCCTTTCTCCTCTCTCTTTCCTGCTTTAAGGTTAAATTACAATTATTTGACAGCTTGAAGTCCTCACTTTTCTTACTATTTAAATTAATGGTGAAAATAACTTATATTGGTAGCATATCAATTGTCAATGTGAAAGTGTTTCTCAAAGCAGGGCTGGCAGCAGCAGCACTGCTGTTGTAATATACAGTACAGCTGGTGTGAATACACACACAAGCAACACAGTGTCCCAGGTGTAAAATGAACTATGCTACACTGAAAACCAAAGATGTCATTTGAATTTTAATCTGCCTCTATCAGAACATAATTTGACTGTGCACTAATAATCAATGAACAGCAGATTGTCAGTTTTATTGTTCTATTGGGGTCAATTTACACCACAGTGTTGGTCACGTTTAACTCCCATCCCGCGTATGTCATCATACACGATAACTTCACCCCACCTGCCTCCTCCCCTGCTGACAAACCTGAAGAAAAACCTGTGAAGCTGATGTTGTTGGCACTGGTTTTGCTCAGTTTATGTCAGAGCTTGTAGCAGCAGTGATCATAGTCGGCTAGTCTTCAGCACCGGGGCTGGAACAATGCCATGCTGCATGGCTGACCGCCCACTAGAGGAAAACTGCACTCCTGGCTCAATATCACATGTTCAGCTGACTGCAAAGAGCTGTGAGACAGTGCTCAAACACAAAAAATACCTTATGACAGATAATGAACATTTCTGCGTTTGAATGTAAGGATGTGAAATAACGTAAAATAACATTTTCTCTCAAGTCATCTGCAAAACCATATTTACTGTATTAAACCAACACTTCAGAGGAGCATGATTAACTGGAAGAGACAAACTTGAATCCAGTCTGTGGTGCAATTAGGATGAACCTCAACATTTTGACATAAGGACTGGTTATTCCTTTATGTGAGGTGGCACTGGAAGCGAATCTGGTATAAAGGCACAGCATTGCTGGGCTGTAGTCTTTAGAAAAACACTGTTCAATGTCAGCATCTCAAATATACAATTATTTATGGATCACAATGTGGTAGTGGTTTGCACTTCCAACTCACAGTAGAAGGTTCCTCTGTGCGGAGACTTGTATATGAATATAGGAATTAAGTTTTCCTCTAAAAGAAGTACTCAAGCAAACTCTGTTGTTCAGATATTGAGAGATGGTGATTTCCAGTTTGGTTGTAATCCTACCCATTTACTTGTTCAGAATTCTACAAGTCATTATGCGACAATAACTTTGTATAGGACAACTAAACCTTTTGAAGAGCATTTAACATTTTGACATTGTTCAGGTTTCCTATGATGCAGATGAGTTACTGTTCAGTACTTGACTAAGATATGACTTTGATCCCACCGTGGGAGATACTGCACTGTTGACAGCAGCAAAAATACAAAAAACGAACACATTAAAATTTAAATTAGCACCTTCAATACTGAAATACAACACCAACAAAGATATTTTATAATGTTTCAAGTTGTTTGTCAGCAATTAACCTTAAATGAAGTCGTGTTTCAGTCCTATAGTAGAAATGAGACTATTTTTCATGGTTATATTATAGTTCATTACACTGCGTTGTCCAGGACGTGTCATATGTCATAATAGAAAATGTGTATTCATGACTTCAGCTGCAGATCAAGCCTCTTCTTCTGATTGTGATGCCTATTGCTGTGCTTTAGTATATTTTCCACTAGAATCAAAGTTTAACAAAAGCGAATCTGTGCCTGTGGTCATCTCTGAATGTCCCTGAGCTTCATTCACCTCAATCCGTTTCCTTTTGTGCCCAGATGACAGGCCAGCCTCCTGTCCTTTATTCAAACTGTTGTTTGATATGATGATTGCCATGCTTTTTGGCAGGTTCTTGATAGCCCGTCTAACAGGTTGATGTTTGGTAGGAGAACCTTAGTAATTAATGCAAATCATGCCCCCAGTGCTATTTAATTAATGTTTTGCCTTTGAGGGAATATCAGATTTCACTGGTGTGTTTTATGTGAATTGACCCTTTCATCTTTCTATTTGCATTCATGGAACAAAATGATAAAATAAGCATGATTGACGAACAATAGCACTAATAATCACCTGATTTTGAAGATTTTCTGCCACTGATGCTACGATGCCCTAATAGTAAATTAGAATTTATATATTTATAATTTTTAAATGTCTATTTTTAAAATGATATTATTTACTATTTTCTGCCTCTCTTCTCTGTTGATTATAGCACAATTACTTTTTTTTTTTTTTTTTGCACATTTTTCTGTATAAAATAAACTGCCTATCGTGTTTTTTGGGTTGGTTTCTTTTGAAGCTTCTTTGACACTTTTTTTTTTTTTAAATATCTTCAATTTCTTGTTTTATTTTGTTTTTGTTTTTTTTACTTGTGCTAAAATAAGGTAGGGCATCCAACATTTGAAAATATAAAAAAATTACTACAAAAGAAATATTCTAAATTGTCGATATAGTTTTTTCAGGAAGTGGCAAAAACCAAAAATTGAACCCCCCACCCCACCCCTGTGTCTGTCCACCTGTTTCCTGTTGTTGTGTGTGTTTTGTGTGCATGTTTGTGTGGCATGTGGCCAGCAGTCCCATCATGTCAGTCGTGCTGTATTAATCTATCTTTCTTTTCTCTTTACACTCTTTCCCCTCTTCTTCTGTAGCTGCGTGAAAATGCTCAACCTGTGGTGAGTCCCTCTCTGCTAGTCCACCTCAGACTCATGGGACAGGGAGTGGACCGGCCTAGGCTGGGACCAGTGGAGTTGACATAGTCGTACAGTTTTAACTAGACTCTCACTGGTACAATGTACAGCACCATATACCTCTGAGGAAACTGAGCTACTTTAGCTTTACCATCAAGTCTCTGGCCTTTTATGAAGTCTCTCCACCATCACCTGATGTGGAAAAATTACAGATGTCAAGTGTTGATTCATGAACAAATCCTGTTGCTTGAAATAGCCTTGCACTACTGTTAGACTGCATTTAACCCATTCATATCAGACCTACAACACTCACTGATTCTGTCACTCACCAGTAGATACCGACCGTTTTTAAGATATTCAGTTATGATTAGAGAAGGATTTTTAACCTGAATGTGCAGCTGCTTGTGGTGCTGTGTCCGCAGCCTGCCACGTTCAACATAAAAACACACTGTGTCCGTATTCAGAAGACAAACCCTATTGACCACGACTTTCACTCCTGCCTTTCTGATATGCATCTGTATATTAATATTATATTGTCAGGAATGAAAAAAACATTTTAAGTGAAAAACAAATTAGCATTTAATTGTTATCCACGTAACTCCCAGTATGATGTTAATTTATTTACATTCACTAGAGGAATGAAATTTAATGGGTTTCTAGTTTATTTTGCTAATGCTGGTCCTACATTCAGTGTCAAAGGAAATATACGGCATTTATTCGACAGTTGTTACATCATATGTAGTACCATATGACTAATCTACCCAGTTGCACCCAGTGATTAATTAGTTTGACTGATTTATCATGTTTTATAAACTTTCTTTCTGATACTATCTTATGATGAATATTGTAACCTGGGAAATGGGGAAAGTCAAACGAGAAAAAAAAAGAATGTATAAAAACTCCCTCCTTCCAAGTTTTTTTTTTTTTGCATAATTTGTTCAATTCCATATTTATTGATGAATGGCTTTGAGGTAGCTGTTTAGAACAGCATTTGTACAGTTTCTAATTCAGTGATAGAACTCATAATGCATAATATTTTGTCTGAGGGGTGAGGAGGATATTGGTCAATTAAATGCGGTCTCCTTTTTTCTGCTTCACACTTTTGTTGTTATATCATGCATTTGTCAACCTCTACTCAGGGCTATACTATATAAAGTATCTGAAATTGGTTCCACACTGATGAGGTAGAACATTAAAATGCAATGACCGCTGCTTAAAACTGAGGCCAATGCAGAGCTATATTAAAATGTAAAACCACTGACAGAAATTAGATACCAGCTCCAGTTGACTCGCATTAGAAATAATAATCTTTCCAAGAGCCATTTGTTTTTCTCAGACCCTCTAGTGGGAGTATTGGAGATTCTTGGGTAAAATTTGAGCTTATGGAAGGCTTTAAATGACAGAACACAGTTTATTGAATAAGATAATTTAGTTTTGATTCCCTTTCCTGACCCTGATTCCCTTTGCTATGGTTGTATTAAGAAGTCATGCTAATAAGACTCTGAAAGTGTTTTATTACACAAATATAAAGTTAAACTTAAATGCAACTGTGATTGTGCATATCATGTCAAACTAGCTGTATGGTTATCAACCTTTATGCATCACAATTTAACAAATATCTGAAGATATGTGAGACTATTATAAGTAACATTCTATATTATCAGTGTTGCAGGTGTTTTCAGTTCGTAAGGTTCATCTGTGCTTTTCTCCAGCTCCACCTTCTTCTCCAAATATGATCACCTTTGGTTACAATAGAATGCCAAAAGCAGTAATTTACTTGTAATACTTGCAATCATCACTGGAATATGTTGGTAAATGTCTGTATAAGCTGGTGAGAAGTGGAGTTTAGTGAGTCTGAGTGTCATAGTGCGGAGTTGAACAGCAGCAGTATTCAGGAAAATGAAAGAAGGCTGTGTGCACTCTCAACACAAGAACACATCTTTAAAACCTGAGTCACATATTACCAAACACTTCTTTTTTGGAGAACCATTTGGCTTTGGATTCTTTAAACGCCTGTTGCATACTGGTGAACCATTATGTTATTACTGAGTTAATCTAAGCGTTTCCAGTTGCTGTCCTATGTCTTGATTCACAGCTGTTTTTCTCATCTTTGTCCATTTTTACTGATCATTCAGGCTCACCATGTCTTGTGCTCCTCATGCTTCATTTTTCACATAGGACAAGTATTGTTTTCAGTCACTGTAGCTGAGCTCCGTCAGTTTCTTATAAACAAGGTAATGACATAAAAAAAAAAAAACTGGTGGGACATTTATCTGCCTGCCAACACTAGATGGACTACAGAACATCCATCTTGTACTTGATATTAATATCTTGGTTCTAAACTTCAACCAACTGTAATTCTATTTTATCATTAAAAACAGCTTATTCTTAGCATTTGACTTACAATTAGCATTTGTGATATTTAACACACATATGGTAATATGGTTTCCACTGGCTCCATATGTAAAGTGTCACAAGATAACTTTTGTTATGATTTGATGCTATATAAATAAAACTTAATTTGATTTGATTTAACACACTAATGTTGTGAATCTGTATTTTTGTTCTGTTTTTTCTATCTGTTTATGGATTTCTGTTCATTTCTATCTCCAGGTGCTGCTGCTTCTTCAAGCGAAAACGGAAGAAGAACACGCCACGGCACAAATGATCATCTAACAGCCTGAAATGATCCAGCTCAGTCAATTGTGATTTCAGAAATCAATAAGGTCCCATTCAGAGTAAAAGACGGAGACAACTGAAAGATCTTGATTAAATAGTTCTCTGGAGGGGCCAGTGAGAACGGTTGTTACAATGTACAAGACGCTCGTGTCTTTTAATGGGAGTCCTTTACAGTTTGTTCTTTTTTTTTTTCTCTTTCAACATGTGTGGGAATGTTTTGCAGGCCAACGGGGAACCATTTAGTTGGAATTTTTCAGAAGATTTTTTTTTTTTTTTTTTGCCCCAGTACACATTTGCCCTGTGCTTACATTTTCCTCGTTTTTGGCTGTTTTTTTTTCTCTTTTGTGTTAAGGAAGAGACATATTCTCCTGTGGAAACTCAGCCTCAAACTTACCTGTTGACAAGTTCTTCAGCTCTTTGTTCAACTCAAAATCATATTTTCGTTTCCCCATGTGTCAAGTCCCACATAACAAGCGGGTTTTCCCCTCGTGAAGTTGCTAATTCATCTCAACACAAAGCCCTTCTGGTTATTCCTGACTCCGAACTGAATGTAAACCTGAACACACGAGGAGCCCAGAGTGTAACACGAAGAGCAAAGTTCTGCACTTTTTCCTCCCAAAGAGGTCAGTCAATTCCATTAGGTGTGGGAGAGAGCAGATGACCAGAGACGCCTCCTGCACTGTGTGATCTCAGACGATCATTTCTGCTCGCGCTGCTCGGTCGAAGCACTCCCCTTAACTTTACCCACGCTGGTGTCAAAACACACTACAGTACTTCTTTACTCATGCAGTTTTTTGGCTTTGTGATGAGCAGCAACTTGACACATGTAAGTGGGGTTTAAAAAAGAAAAAAAAAAAAAGGAAAAAAATGCTATTTATGCTATTTATCTCTTTTGTTGGCACCAATTTTCTTACTAAAACATACACACTGAATGTATGGACAGAAAAGTAAATGACTCTGGAGCATTTATATAGTCTGTCACAGGAAGGAAATTGAAGTTAAAAAAGCAACACCAATGTTTCAAAAGGAAATGAGTGACCAAATCAGAGCAGATTTGGGGGTGGGGGATGTTTGAATATGTTCTAATAATGTGATGGTAAATCGTGGACTTTGGGGGATGTTGCTACGGTGCAACAAGAGAGAAACTGGCGTGATGATGCTTTGGAGATTGAATCACAGCCTCTCGTTGCTACTGTCCAATGCCTTAACCCCAAATAATCCGACTGTCCTCCACATCACATCACCGGTCGCAAAGTGGAAGCATGATGATTGAGAGATTTGCAGCGCAGCTTTGGGGTCACGTGTATAAATAATAAAACCCAAAGTTGCGTTACCAGTTAGTATAAGTATAAATACAACTGTAACACTGAAGATGTATTCCCGAGAAAGATGCCAAATGTTGGGTTTGGTGTAATCTGTAAAGGTGTTAAACCCTGCCCCTCTAAGGAGCCCGTGCTGCACAGCAGTGTTCAATGTTGTTGAAAGTGATGTTAGCATGAGGGCGATACATGAACATGTCCATACCTTTTTTTTCTTTCTTTTTTTTTTTTTTTTTTTTTTTTTTTTTTAAATTTTATTTTAAATTTGTGTCATTGAGGACTGCCTTGAAAAAATATCCTGGTCACCTTGCCTATCCTCCTTACAGAGTGAATTACATATAGGTGTTTTATTTTTTTATTTTAAATCTTGCTAATGTGAATTTTTGAATGCAAATTTTTGTGTTCCATTCCAAATAGCCATGGTTTTATGGGGAAAGAGAGGGTAACAAAAAAGCTCCAGACCATGACTGCACTACATTTGTTGACCCCGGCTTTCCCTGACGAGACCCTGCCTTCTTGATACTGTACTTAAACGTGCTTCTCTTACTTTAATTGTAGCTGCCTCATGTTCTAGGCCTTCCCTATAGGGTGCAGGGAATACACTTTAAATTGACTTTTACCGCAGCCCATTTCTTAATTTTATTTTCTTTTGTGCCATGACACACTTCTTCCTGCTTTCTCTGTACATACATAGACACATGCAAGTCCAGGAAAATCGGCTCATTCTGTGTCTCAAATCAGATCCTTCTGTTTGTACCTTGACACTGACCACTTACACTGTGTGAATTTCAACAGGGTAGTGTTGTATCAAATCAAACATGACCTTCATGTACCTGATGGATTTGGCAATCCCAACATTTGAATACAGTTTCCACCCTCTATACTCAAGACCAAAGGGTTTAGTAGTGACACGATTGACTTTTTTGCGTAAATGTGATTTGACAATAATAGTCTTTGAAACTTACAAAATGCTGATAATTTTTCTTCAATATACCTCAGAAATGCACGGAAAAGAAACTGAAGCAGCAGAACTTGAAAAAATAAATTTGGTGCTGCCAAACCTTTTGGCTGGGACTTTAGAATATCTGTAGAACATCTGCTGACCAAAGCTAATAAAAAGAAGATTTTGGGTTACTTTTGTCATTGAAAATCATAAATGTAGATGTTGCACCTGTTATGTTAAATGAGTCTGTAAAAACAAATATGTAAATGAGAGCTGCCGGTTTTCTGGATTCCGAGAACTTAAGTGTATAATTTCAGTGAATTGTTCTTGTAAGCATGTTTCAGTTTCATTGAGGTAAAAACATTTCAGAAACACAACAGGCCACTTTTTTTTTTTTTTAAATCACATATGGATGATGATTAGAAAGTCACACTTCAACCTTTGACAACTGTAAACATAATTTCTTTACATCTAGAAAAACTCCCTGTTTATGTTGACATTTACATACCAATATGACTGCCCTTTGTCTACGGCAGAAACTATTCTAATTGAAGATTGACAAATATGTCGTCTCAAATCAACGCGACCCATGTGCCCCTTCTGGAGATGTTGATGACAATAGTCTTTCACATTTTACTTGGTCATTAACATTTGACACTTACATTATAATGGTTATGATGACCACTGTTTTACCCCCGCTATGGCCGCTAAATTATTCCAAAGGGTTTTATTCCATATTTTTTTTTCTTCAAAGATTGCAAATACTAAATCACAGTCTGGCCTGTTGCACAGCTATTATTCACATCATTATGATCCATGAGCTAATTAATGTTCATATGTTAGCAAAGTTGACTTTACAGTTACTAAACAACTGTATCTGTTTAGTAGCTTCAGTACTTGGTGGTGTAACACTTACCAGTGTGGGTCAGTGAGCTCAGTAACTTAGCATTACCTTGACCAGTTCACAGTGAACTCGTTTCATCTGTTTCCGTTTTCACAATTTCAATAATTCCTCATCAAGAAATGAAATGTCTTGTTGACCTTTTGGAGTCCAACATCCTGGTACTTGTGCATTAATGGACAGTGGGAACACATGTACAGAAGCATCTGTTTCGAGACACGGTGTGATTCAGCGTTTTGTGGACTTGCTCCGTTGTTCGTCTCAGTACCATGTTGTAAATGTTGCCGACTTTTCTCAGTGAATCCGTATGTTTAACCTGCTCGTTGCGTGTATTTACACTGTAAAGCTTTTGGTTTTCTTAGTCCTCGTTGCTCATGCCAGTTACTCCGGGGTCTAAGTTATTGTGTTATTGAAAGTACTTGAATATGAAATTCTACGGGACCTTTTCTGTTTTGTTTTGTTTTGTTTTTTAATATTTCAGTCATGATCATAGTCACACATAGGATTGGAGGGGGCTAATGGGTCTAAAGGCTATTCGAATGACAGATGTTCATTTCAGTGCCTCTTCATTGTGAGGTTTGTGTGTCTGTCACCTGTGTTCGGTGCTGGCTGGTGTGAATGACTGGACGCAGTCAGGTGTGTTGAGTTGGAGGTTAAAAAAAAAAAAAAATAATAATAGTAAAAATTTTCTCACACTAAAACCTGAAACTTTTGAGTCTCCCCACAAAGCCTCGGCAGCACCTGGACTATTACTATCTAAAAGAAGTCTAAAAGTATTGTGTAGTGTAGTGAGATGGATATCAAGACTATATAGCCTTGGACATCCCTCTGAAGCCCCCTCCCTCAGTGCCATTCCTGAGACTACTAGCCCATGCCTTTACCTGTGCCAGGAAGATGTGAACATGAATGTTTCAACCATTCCACCTTGTGTCCTTGACGTAAACTGTGTCATCATCATTTAAATACAAAAAAACAAAAAAAAAACATGGAGCAGCGTGGCTCAATTCAGTACCAGGAAGTGTTGGAGATGTACTGGTGTCGGAAAAAGTGTTTTTATTAGATCTTTTTTTAAACATACAATAACAGGTGTGGGCAGTCCGCTTTGCTTCTTCCTTAAACTGTGGGTTGCCTGGCTTTTAAGCTCATGGCTGAACTAGTAGACAATAGATATATTACTATGACATATTTCCTTTTTTTTTTTTTTTTTTTTTTACTGTCCAGGCCTCGTGTACAGAGCTGCATACGAGTGCTCTGTAGGTTTTGTATCTGCATGGCTTCTATGGAGACGACGCACGTCTCTCCAGTGAATTTTCTCATCCCATTCAGATCGGAGAGAAGCTCTAGCTTCCGGTAGTCATGTCTTTTTTTAAAAAAAAAAACCAAACTTTTCCACATCTCCTCACAGCACATTCCACTTGGGTTCGCATCATTTCTGACTGAGTTCTTGTCAGACTTTGCCTTTTTCGTGTCGACTGTTGGATCGTGTGCGAGTCATTCCTGTGTCAAAGCTGTGTAATCAAAGCAAAGGACAGTTAAAGTGAGTGAATGGCTTTTGGTCTTTTTGGGTTCTCTGGCACTTTTCCTTGTTGCTGTACTGTAGAATTGTCTTGGATTTACTGTATATTTTTCTTTGGGGGGAGAAGTTTAGAGTGATATTACTGCAATATTGTGATGATTATTTGAAAATTGTAAATTGTACAGAGTTCACAATTGTAGTCTGTTTTTTTTCAGTTGGGATTCATTCATATAAAAGATGTTTTCTTTGGTTTTCTTTTTCCTTTGAGTGTGGAAAAAAATCAGTTTGTACAGCTCCAAGAGTTTATCCTCCCCTCAGCATTGTTTTTTTTTTTTTTTTCCAGAGCTATGATTAAGAGAAATCTTAAACTGTATATAAATATTATTGTGTTGAAATATGAATGTCACTTCAAAAATGTATTTGAATGAGTTAGTCAAGGGCTTCAAGAATGAAGGACCCACATTTCCTCTTTTACTGGTTTCATATTTTTAATTTGCAGAAAGTTAAAGGTCCTTTTTATCTGAGATGTCTATGTTTTTTCCTCCTTGGATTCATATAATACAGTGTCACACATGAACCTTATTAAAATCACTTTTTATTCCCTCCACACCTAAAGGGAAACTCCAGTTTGCACCCTTTTTTATGTAAAATAAAAGAACTCTCCACCTTGCAGGAATGGTTTGTGTGGAATGCTTTTGTTCTGAGTTAGAGTTGCACATGTATAATGAACCAGTTTATGGCAATGATCCAATAAATCTACACCAATATGAAAATACAGCTGAGGTAAAACTTGAGTTCAACCAGAAAAGGTTTTGTTCTCACTTTAATGCCTGTTAGATTTGAGTACAACTCCTTTTAATTTCTCATCAGAACTGATTTGTATTGAAAAACTGACATCTCTGACTTGGGGTCACATGAAAGGAGGGAAAAAAATGAATAAAAATACTTAAAGTAAAAAAATAAAGGAGGGTCAAATATTGGACTTTGAAATGAAACTTAAAATTAGATTCATTTAGCAACATTCAGGCATTTCACCTCTTTTTTTTTTTTGTAGGTAATTAAAGAATTTTTCATTTCCTTACAGCTGCATCACACATCTTAAAATAAAAAAATGCAGCATCTAAAAGATGTCCAGTGTTTTCCAGATGCAAATGCACTTGTCAGATACTAATAAATGGAAGATGGGGCACAGTCGTCTTTTACACCACAGCCTGGACTTATTAAAATGTGCTTATAATGTTAAATGCAGAAATGTTAATTATACAAGTGTACATTAGTATATAACACTGAGGAGTATTATGCAATACTTTAATTCTACCTAAATGTTTTTCTTTTAATAGGTTTTTTTTTTTTCCTCACTATAAAGGGTTTTTATGCTCAGATTTGTTCCCCCTCTGTGTGGCTCTTCTATAGCATAGGCAAAATGCATTGCATAAATGAGATAAATTCTTAATATTTTGTTAATAAAATTGAAAGTTACAATATTGGGAGAATAAAGACATAAGCATAGTTATTTCATGCGGCTTAATATTAGTAGAGTTGTCATAATTACTGGCAGACTAACTTGCTACTGTTTTCATCAAATATTTGATATAATAAGCTTCTGTTTCATAATCCTAGTATATCCTACATCATTATTAATTTCAGAACGAAATCAATACATTTCACAAAGATTAAATTCTGTATTTATTTGTGTTTGTTTCTTACTGTATTGCATTTCCTCCGCTTTTTTTCCGTCTTGCTGTGCAGTTCGCTCCTCCCACCGCTTGTCGGCGCTGTGGTCCGGGCCTATGCTCCGGCTCGGGTCGTGGTCTATTATCTTCCGGGTTGAAAGGTCGTTGCTTCTCTTCCAGCGGTCCGAGTCAACATGGTGGGTATCTGAAGAATGTCTCCTCCAACAGCCCTCACTATCCGTTCCAATCCTGTCCGTGTGTTTGTCCGCCGGGTGTTAACAAGCATCAGTCTGATCCCAAACGGCACAAAGACCCATGACCATGTAGTTCCGATGAAATATAGTAAAGAAAAGCAGTTAAACTTAAAACAGACTGTTAGCTCTTCAGTTCAAAACACAGCGACCATATCAAACACATTTACTCTGGTTCAGTTGTTATTTATTAATCTTACTCTGTTCCTCTGGAGCTCCTTACTGAAGACTTTCGTCTTCATTTATAGATTTTTAATGATTCCCTCAGGCCCCAGCGTTAACATTGTCTTCACCGATAACTGGAAGTTGTGCATCTCCATACATCTAAATACTGTTTACAGTGTTTAGAAGTCAAAATTAACCCATTTTTAAAATTGACTAAGTATTTAACAGCTGGGTTTTTTTTCTGAAATTACTCCTCAGAGTTACATTATCCCTAGTTCATATGTTTTATTCCAGGTAAAGAGCGGCAGATTCACGGTATCGTTACAAATACTAAACATTTTGCTTTATTTAAAAAATTTTTTAACTTGAAGTAAATTTTTCATCAGTACCATATTTAAATGTTTAAGTAAATTAATGAGACTGTGGTATAGTAAAAATGTGTAGTGCAAAAAAAAAAATAATAATAATAAAGCTTAGGATTACCTTTTTTTCTGAGAAATTTGTACAGCGCAATAAAGGGACTGCTTTAAAGCCTTTTTTTTTTTTTTTTAATTTTCCTACCTGATGAAATGGATCTGCATGGATATTTTTTGTAATATATGGTTGCGTGGTACGTGGTTATGAGAATTACTTAAAAATAAAATGGTTAAAATTGGCCAAATTTTGGTAAATAAGGTATATTTAAGGTGATGGTAAGGGAAAAGGTCTAAAATTTGAAAATTGTAACTGATAATGTCTTCATTTTTATACAGTAAATCATTACATGAAATAATTTATAATGACAATATTGAAATGAAACATCTAGTTTGTTTTGTCATTATGTAGCTGATATATCAGTCTCCAAATGCTTGTTGTGGTTTTCTGATGGTTCTCTGTGTGAATACTAAATAGTTTGTGTCCTTGTACCTGTTCAGGGACGTGTCAGGACCAAGACGGTGAAGAAGGCTGCCAGGGTCATCATTGAGAAGTATTACACCCGTCTAGGCAATGACTTCCACACCAACAAGAGGGTATGTGAGGAGATCGCCATCATCCCCAGCAAACCGCTGCGCAACAAAATTGCAGGGTAAGTGACTGCATTCAGTTCAGCAGTAGAGTAGTGAGCTGCATCAGTTTATTATATTGATGTTAAAGTATTCACTAGACGTGATCTGCCCATTGTTTGTGTACATTCCCATCATTGTGAACTTGCCAGATGTCATGTAAACAGCACTGTGTGTCTGAATAAGGTTTTTTTTCATATCCAAGTGTTGTGCACCTGGGCAAGGGTATAAGTAAGCTCCACTTACTTGTTCACTTGTTTCTAATAGAGCATTGTCTTGGTCAGATGTGTGGGATGTGCTTTTATTCCTTCTGTGGACATATGTGGAACATGCATATTACTTGCAGCTTCTGATGGTCAGCTGGACTAGAGACAAAGATCCTCTTTGGTAGTAACGGATGCTCTGACATCCATCATGAACTAACATGAGTAGGTGGATCAGGTTTCTGTGACATTCCAACAGAGAGCTATGTATGCAACTATGGTTTGTGATCAGAGAGATGGTCCAATGTCTTTCACACATTCATCTTATTAAACACTGGTATTATTCTCATTGTCAAAGCCTGGGGGGTTTTGCCTCTTTGAAAACCTCATGTGGTCATAAGGATCAACACACCTAGTGTTAAACATCATGAAAGAACATGTCTCGAGGTTATTGGATCTGTAAAGGCCAGCCTTTCCATAAAGTGGGTATTTGATGAAGGCAGAGTTCACACAGTGGAGCATCTACCATCAGTGGAAATCCTGTTTTTAAGTCAAAGAATGAACAGTGCATGTAAAAAACTTAGTAGGAATCTTGTCTTTTTGGAATCAGGACAAAAACTGGAACATTTCGTGCATGTAAACATAATCTGAGCCACTTTTGTCAGATTAATGTCCAGAAAATGGGTTTTGGTTGATGACATCTAACATTCAACAAGATACTTTATAGTTCATGGGGTTTGATCAGTAGATAACAAATTTAATTATTCTGAAAAGAACAAGTTGTATTTCCCATAGTCACATTTAAATTCTCTCATAATGAGCTGAAGCCACATTGTTTACAGTTGGTGTTTAGGAATCAAGGCTGTTTTTTTTTTTTTTGTTTTTTTTTTTTACATTTAGAGTCTAAACGTGATGGGTGTTTATTGTCATCCCAGTAAAGCCTCACTCATCCCCCACACCTGATGTTCACGAGTTTCCCCAGATTACAATTAAATGATTTCTGTAAATAGAGGTTCGTATTAAGTTAAAGACGGTGTCCACCTCTTGTTGTTCAGAGGCCAGTGTTTAATCATCGAGCATACTCAGATATTCTGGTCAACTTGAGGCTTTTTCCAGATTCTAGCTTTTGACACTGAGCCCATTTACGTGGTAATAAAAATACGATAATTGTTTGTAATCAGATAATTGTTCTAGTTACATCTGATACATTTATATGCATAGGGTGAGGAGTTCCATCACCAGGGAGTAGAGCCACTGCTCCTCCACATCGAGAGGGGCCAACTGAGGGGGCTCAGGAATCTGTCTGAGATGCTCCTGGACGCCTCCATGGGGAGGTTCCAGTCTTCTTTCTCTCTCGTTTTCTCTTCCTTTACCCTCTCTCTTTTACCCCAACTGGTCAAGACAGACGGCCATCCTCCAGGAGTCAGGGTCTGCTCGAGGTTTCTGCCTGTTAAAAGGAAGTTTTTCCTCACCACTGTCACCAGTTTCAAGTGTTTGGTCCTGGAGGATTTGTTTGGGTTTCTGTAAATTGGCTTCAGTGTCTGGTTTCCACCAGTTCTATTTGTAAAGTGTCATGCAATAATTTTATGATTTGGCACTATATAAATAAATTTGATTGATTGACTGATTGAGGTGTTGTGGGCATGTCCTGCTGGGAGGAGACCTCCACCCTGGAGAGACTATGTCTCTTGGCTGGCCTGGGAACACCTCAGGATCCCCCTGGAAGATGTATCTGGGGAGAGGAAGTCTGGGCTTCCTTGCTTAGACTGTTGCCTCCATGACCCAGCCCCAGATAAGTGGAGGAAGCAGGATGATGGATGTATGGTGTTTACATGCACTTGAAGACAACAGCAAGTTTGATTCTGCCATTAATGTGAAAGAAATCTGATGATGGGCAGGAGTGTCTAAATCAGGATTTATGATAATTGCATTTCTTTAACTCATGTTTGACTGTCACTTCTGTTTTCTACAATTTTAATTGTTTACAAATGTGCAGACATAAAATAAATTAAATCAGATTATCTTGTATACATGGAGGAAGTCAAGAGTATTGGGGGGAAATCTAGGTGTGTTAATCCAATTTCTCAATCAGATTCTACTGTTTACATGATCACTTCAATAATCTTATAACTCCAGGAATTGGATAATGATCGGTGAATTAGTGTGGATGCCAGTGAGCTCATTATTTGAGCTGGAGACAGTTTTTCTGCAGTGCTGCTGTTATGGGTGTGTTTCGGTCGGAGTTAATCAATTTCATCTGTGTAGTTTGAGCTTCAGTGTTGTGTTTTCACAGACCTGGATCAGGTTTGTGTTTTGCAGGCGAGTGGACATCAATGACGGTTTTCCATCATAGCCTGTATAATTACATTTCTGTGGTATCAGTGGGTTTGTGTTGCATTTAAATAGTGTCCTTGTCTTGAGGTCTCCAAAACATTATGCAACAAGTCATAGTTATTGTTAGAGATGTAATGATTACCAGTATGTGATAAACTGCGGCAAAATTCCAGATAGTATTACCGTTTAAATTCTGATTATCATTAAAACTGTGTTCAATTACCACACTTTGAAAACTCTGATACTGCTCATTTCCTGGAGAAGCAGCGACATTCCAGGTGCGCATGCGCAATTTGAAATGTCTGGCCTCTGACGACAAGACTGAAAGCACCTGCACAGACAGCACTCCAGGGATAGTGGACTCCCACATGGACTGAGGCTGAGTCCACAGACTGGGTCCAAGCACACCGACCTGGGCTGAGCACACCTCTATCCCATACATCTCTCTCTCTTTGTAATATTGTGAATGATTTGATAGGGAAAGTGATCAAACAAGCTCCACTATGACCTATCCACTGTTTTTCTCACTCAAAATTACCACTCAGGAATCGGATTGGTTAGCAGAATCAACAATGGCATTGATATTGATAAAATCCTATCATTTCCCACCCCTAGTGGAGGTACCTCAAATGACCATAAGGTGCCATCTTTAATGCACATTTGGATGTTTGATGTTTACGTGTTAATATTTTAATGTTTCTGGCAACAGAAAGTACATTGTGCATTTTTTTTATTTTATTTTTTTTTTCAAAATACAACTTTGTTACATTATTTCCATGTGTGTATAAGTACTTTTTCAACATTTTAAGCACATTTCAACAATACTGCAAGAATAATAACCATTATAATTCGGGTCACAGTAACTGATGTGAAATTTAGTGCTGCCGCGATTAGCCAATATAAGCAACCATGAAAATTAGTCAACATGTCAATTTTACTATTGACTGCCTATTTATTCTTGGTGTCCCTCCCATCTCCAACATGGTAGGAACGGAATCTCCCTGCGACTGCTGCCATAGACAAGCCATCGGTATGCCGCGCAGGCACCTGGGCAATCAATTCCCCCACTGGCGCCTGCAGCTGTATACCTCAGTGTAGAGTTTTAAACTCCACCCCCCCGTCCGCAGAGCCATGTGTCCATTCTCCACTTCTGCACTCTCAGCCTCACTGTTAGGATTCAAAATAAAATGGACACTTTTTTAAGTAGTCTAATCGGAAAATTAGTTGTTAGTGACAGCACTAATGAAATGTTCATATTGTTACATCTCTAGCCGTGTTAATGCTGTTGTCATACAGTGTAACTACTGTTACTATCCACATGTCATGAGCAACATAACTATATAACACCTTTAGAATCAAATCATCAAATCAAAGTTTATTTATATAGCGCCAAATCATAACAAAGTTATCTCATGACACTTTACAAATAGAGCTGGTAAAACCAGACTCAGAAGCCAATTTACAGAAACCCAACAGAACCCTCCAGGAGCAAACACATGAAACTGGTGAAGAAAAGGCTTTGACAAACCAGAAGGGCACAACAGCTGGATACAATTGAAATGAAATAAGATGAAAGCAAAGTTACTAAAGCATAGATATTTAAACTTTTTTTTTTTTTTACTAGTTTGTTTTGCTCTTGCCACCACTTTGCAGTTACAGATATTGATGCGTTTTTGTTAATTTCTTAATTCCCCTTCAAGAATTACCTGAAATAAAAGCTTGAACTTCATCTGTCTGCATCAACTCTAGTGGTTTGTCAATCAGCACCTTAGGTAGCATGTTATTTTATGAAGTACTTCAAACTGTTACGGTGGAGAGACCATGGCATTACAAGTTCAACATTTGAGATTTTCTGCAATTCAGGTAAATCTGGATGAAAGCAGCCCTGGAACTGTTGTCAATCCACTCTAAACCCTCAAACCATTGGTCTTTCAGGTATGTGACCCACCTCATGAAGCGGATCCAGCGTGGTCCAGTCAGAGGAATTTCCATCAAACTCCAGGAGGAGGAGAGAGAGAGGAGGGACAACTACGTTCCAGAGGTCTGTTCTCAGCTTTAACTCTGGAAAATCTAACTTCAGCCTGACAGAATGAGGAAAACACTAACATGTCTCGTTCCCCAGATCTCAGCTCTGGACCAGGAGCTCATCGAGGTGGATCCAGACACAAAGGAGATGCTCAAGATGCTGGTGAGTGAAGGATTGTTTCCTGCATGTTCATGTTCTCATTTCTGCACACAACAGTGGCACTTATACATTCAGACCAACTTGACAGCATTTCCTGTTAACCCTCAAAGGCTCTATTTTTGTGGCAGCTCCCAAATGTTTTTGCTCCATTTAACCATTTACATTGTCTTCTGTATTTCTCAGTGAAATTCAGTTCTTATATTTTGTTCAGTCATGTAGTTCATTAAAACTCAAAGTTGAGGATTGTCAACTAAAGAGTAATATTTTCAGTTAAACCAGTGTCTCCATCCACTGTCATTGATCCAACTCCATGGGTTTTAGTGATGAATCAGTGTTGTAGATGAGTTTCTATGTTCATAATGGATCATATCTGATTACCATGAAAAGATAAATTGCATTTTATACAAATTTACATGTATTGATAGGATTAGTGGATCAACAGGTAACCCGCTGACCCAAATTGTTCAAGGCCAAATTACTTACGTCCACTGCAAGTTTCATTTGTAGATGTTCATACCTAGCTCAGTGGCAAATTTGTTTTTCCTTCCTCCAGGATTTTGGAGGCCTGTCAAATCTTCAAGTGACTCAGCCAACTGTCGGCATGAACTTCAAGACACCACGAGGACTTTGAAATCATGTACAATATTCCTCCAAATAAATAATCTTAAAGAATGACCTGTTCTCTGGTTACAAATCAATACATTTCAGATGTTATTGGATCAATGTGTAAATAAAATGGTCACATCTGAGAGAATTAAATTTTTGTAAGGATGCACCAACCAGGCAGAATGGGCAACTGACCTGCACAAGGAATAATTTGACAAGAAACGCATTTCAGCTTCAGTTAACTAGTCCTTCATGAAACTTATTTAGGAAATTTTTTTAAAAAGCACTCAAGCTCTGGCCTCTGTTACCAGATCTAGTATTCAGTGAGCTCTGTTCACCTGAAACATGCCAAGTCCTTGAGCAACATGAATTCCATTTCATTCCCAAGAAGCACAGATACTTGAGCGACAACTGCAAACGGTGAAAAGTTGTGTGTTCATCTTCTATACCCGCTTTATCCTCACTAGGTCGCATGGAGCCTAGCCCAGCTACTTAGGGCGAAGGCGGGGTACACCCTGGACAAGTCGCCAGTTCATCACAGGGCTGACA
>JAQQZY010000019.1:22000407-22013628 GCA_030068375.1 Ostorhinchus rueppellii | reverse complement strand
TCCATCCATCCATCCATCCATCCATCCATCCATCCATCCATCCATCCATCCATCCATCTTCTGAACCCGCTTTATCCCTTAATATATATAAACATTGAAAACAACTGAATTGTTAGGACACAATTAGAGCAGCAATTTGTTTGTATTCACTATTGTATGTACTAGACAAAATATTGCCAATATGCTAATTAAAGAAATATATGTAAATAATTGTGCAAAATTATGTTGAGTTATTAAAAATGATATGGTTATAATGAGGAAAAATACTGTAAATGGTCCCTTTAATAAATAATAAAGAAAGAAAACAAAAGATGTTAAATGTGTTGTATTCTTCTGTGTGTTTAGCTAACAATCAGTTACATTGAGACGCTGTCACTGACTGAGGAGCGACAGCGGCGGCTGGAGGAGCAGTACCATTTCACCTGCCACTGCCTCAAATGTGGCTGTAAAGACACAGTAAGACACAAACACACATGCTGCATTTAAACATTAGCTGCTTATTTGTTTAGGTCTTTAAACACATCGTTACGACGTGTTCATAAGCACATCAACTATGCCAGAATTTACATGATAATCCAATTCTGTCCAGTAATCAGAGTAATGTTTTGTACTATGTACAATCATCCAGTGATGTCCTAAGACCATCCAACATTATGTTGCAATATTACTTCGCCTCAGGTACTCGATATTAGGGCTGACCTTTCTCTCTTTATGTGACTGTGATATTACCTTGTGGCTGTTTTAGCGAGAAAAATAACATAACTAAATAAAATATAGTGCTGATGTTGCTTTATTGTTCTTCAGAATATTGTACAGCATATACCCTTATTTTTTCCAGAACAACTTTTACTTTTACAACTTTAAACTTTTTCTTCTCGTTGCCTCTGTTTCATACCACTCAGTTCAGAAAGTGTCAGACTATTTGGTGCATTCTTGACTTTCTGTGTCTATTTACAATATCTACATCCGCAATTAAATATGTTTATATTCCCTTCCTTATGCTATAAAGTTCAGGGCTGTGTCACATCTCCTGACCCAGAGTACATGTACAGTAAAACCGTCCTTTTGTCTCCTTAATGCCAGGACACAATCGTAAATACCAATCCTTGACCTTTTTGCCTGGAACTGTTGAACACACAAAAAGTTGTGTACAGCTGTAGGTTATGGAGAGGGCAGGGGAGCTGCTTCAAGCAAAACACTGTTTTCATTCCTTCTTACCTCTTTAGAGCATACATGTTGTTCTGAGCATTTTCAGTTTCATTAATGACAAATAAAAAACTGACAGAATCATAAAGGTCCACTCTATAGTATTTAGGAGGATTTATTTATAGAAATGGAGTATAATATGTGTGATGTTATTGGTATATAATCACTTTAAAATAAGAATTGCCTTTGAACAAGCTGTTTATGTCTTTAGAGGTAGTGGGTCCACAGTGTGTCTTGTTGGTGGCTTATGGATGTGTAAAAATAAACAATACAAAAAAAATGCCACAAACAAGACTATTACTTTATATTATTCTACTGTCTCTGCTCAGTGTCACTGAATCCAAACTATCACCAGGTTGTATTTATTTTTGTCCCTTTTGTGCCATTAGATCAAACTAAATCCTCCTACACCTGAACCTTTAAATTGTAGCTGTTATGCGATGATGAAATTGCACAGGCTGATATTGCCATTATATTTCAAATGAATTTTGCAGCCTTAAATCCTCCGTACTGATCCTTTAAACCTGCAGATGGAGCATGTTTAAGAAGAGCTTTATTGATAAGCCATGAATTTGTTTAAGTGGAATTCAACCTAAACGAAAGATTGGCCTCATCTTTGACCTTTTACTCGGACGCTCGCACACATTCAGATTTTCAGCTGACTCACAACAGAACTGAACTCAGCCATGTGTGAATATTGCGTCCACATTCAGCTCCTCGTCTGAATCATACTGAGGGTCTTAGGATTGTGTTTTAACTTTACACATTCCCTACTCTAAGCCTAAGCCTAAGCCTGACCTTGCAAGAATTTCATCCCACAAGTGTAAAAATAGCGGTTTTCTCATGACTAGTTGCTTAAATCTCACTCCCACACACACAGAAAAACACCCCGATGTTCACACATCCACCTTGCTGTTGACTTAGACGGTGTATCAGAGCATTACATGTAACAGTGTACCCTCTCCTGTCCTCTCATCCTCTTTCCTTCACTCTCTTATCTACTGCTGCCCTCCACTTCCTTTCTGTCACTCTGTCACGCTCCACCTCTTCACACCCTATCTCTGTCTCTCCTCCTCTGACCACCTACTGAAAAATGAGAAATATTATCTTGTCTTTCAGCTGCAGTTTATTTTTCCATCCATCTTAATCCACTCTGTCTCACTGTTCAAGTGTCTGACTGTCTCTCACTTTGGATTTTTTCATCTCATTTCACTGCCTTCACCTCTGCCTCTTGCTCACCTTTGTTCTCCATATGCTGCCAATGCCACTCTCTTCTCACTCTACTTCAACACAGCAGCACTCAAAAGAGATATGTGTGTTTGAGATGAGCGAAGGGAAAGCACTTGGCTGAGTCTCTAGGACAATGGTGTACATTTCTTTGTCTGATTCTTTTTTTTTTTTTTCCTGTGCACAGACACACACTTTCTGTTATTCTCCTTTTCTGTCTTTAATCTTCAGATGATGATGATGACAGACCGCTGTGTTATGACCTAAGGTTGTCATGGTGACTGATAACTGTTGACAGAAAACCAGTGGGATGGGTGTTTTTTTGTTGCCTTCTGGAACCTGTGTGCACATAAAAAAAATTATTTTTTTTCATCAGAATTACTTCCATCTCCTTCCATCATTCCACACTAACATTGGGAGGAGAAACTTTATCTTACTACTTACGTATTTCTTTAGTTATTCATTCATTTAATCATTTATTTTTGTCTTTTGTTGTATGTAAATTGAAGACTCGTTAGCTAAATATGGATATAGCTATATGGTTAATTTCCATCGATAAAATATTAAAACAAACAGGGTGTCCATGAATCCTTAAAAAGTGTTAAAGTCCTAAAAAAAATTTTTTTTAAAAGGCCTTAATTATCCTTAAAATTGATTATTAATCCTTAAATCTGGCTCTCCCATGGGTCTTAAAAATACAAGAGACACAATAAATTCTAATACCGTATGTATTTGCTTTGGAAATCTTTGTAAAGAATTTGGCCTGTTTGTAATGAGTGTTTAGAATTTTATCATAATGTATATGGGATTGAGTAGAGCCACCAACAATCATTCATGGGTGGTTTGATGCAATAACTATATGGCCTGTTTTGTTTTGTTTTGTTTTTTTAAATTAATGTAAGGTCTTAAATTTTATCATACACCTTGAAAAATTTCATAAAAATTAATAAATTTCCCTTCTACAAACCTGCAGATACCTTGCAGGACAGCTTCCATCTTCCATTTGTATTTCTTATGTAGACAAAGAAACACTTTTATTCATATGGTTATTAGGATTCCTGAAAATGAATTTATTTCCTTCAATTACTCCTTTACAAGGTGCAGTTGAGTATTTCATTTGGTGTAGACAATGCCTTTGTAGCATCTCACCTCATTGGAGTAGAGGACAGGTATGAAAACAAGGCCTAATGGGAGTACTTTAAGTTCACTGCATAGCAACACCTACCCAGCAACACTTAGCAGTCTTCATCTGTCGCACTGTGTATTGTGCACGAACACAGCAAAAAGTTTGTGCAGTCATGCAGTACTCATGTTTGGCACAGACAGTCGGTCAGCTGGGATGAGAGATCTGAAGTGAAGTCATTTTTTAAAGTACCACTCGTTTGTGTTATAAGACAGTAAAATTGCTGTGAATAATGAGAATAAAAAATCTGTATTTAAGCTTTTCAGTGAAGTTTGATGACCTTGTTAAATTGCTGAAGGTTCATCTGCCAGACGTATTCTGTTTTCTTCCCAAAAAAGTTCACCTTGTGTCTGACAGCTTCAGGTCTTCACATCATGTAACAGTTGCACACGTCATCATAACTGACTTAATACATTACGCAATGTCAATGTATGAACAAACGCCATGCTAAAGAGTGAAACTGAAAGATAATAATAAACATTATAAACCACTTTAACTCTTTGATGCATGAATTATCAGAACCTGAGTCGTGATTTTTTTCCTCAGAGATTTTATTTCTCTTTAGGCATGAAATCAAAGCAATTGAAATTTTTATATGACCCTATTTTTCATGGAGTTACACAAATGTCCATTCAGCTGGACACCATGCTTTTAATTTTTGGTGTACTGTGAGAAAACTATGAAATAAAAACATTTTTCATGCTGCAAATCTGATGTTTTCTCAAATTTTATCATAATATGATACTAGCTATTACCAACTTCACGGAGATAATATGCAACAAAAACCCTTTTGAGTAAGAAAACTGTTAAATACAGTCTAATAACAATTATAACAATACATATTACTGCAGATTGGGTTAATTACGAACAGTAAAGTTACAGTAATGGAGTGAATGGCAGTGTATGGCATGATGCATAAGCGTCCACTGAAAGTAAAACAACAAAACACATGAATATATGAGAGAACAGCTGGAGAATAGCTGTCCACTGTAATGACTAGAATGCATGAAAGGGTTAAATCTACCAACAGTCTACTTTCTGTGTGAATATTCATTACTTTTTTTCTTTGAACCAGGATAGACTCATGGTATCTGGTGAGGAAGCGTCATGGCGTCCACTGATGGAGGCTTTGTCCAGACTGGATGAACTGAAGGCAGAGTCCAGTATCCTTTTTCAGCTGAGGTTCACCACAGTCAGAAGTAGAGAAGCACTCGGAGAGCGCAGACCTCCGCCAAGGCAGTGTTTGTACTTTCATCCACTAGATGACACTGAATGTACGGGTCACCACCAAAATGTAATTATCTGTAGGATACCCCATTTCTGACAGTCAGTGAAAATTTCATGAAAATCCGTCCATAACTTTTTGAGTTATCTTGCTAACAGACAAGCAGAAATTTGTATAGTAGTCCTGTGATGGACTGGTGACATGTCCAGGGTGGTGTTGGCTTTACGTGGTGGGGGTGATGGTGGTGGGGGTGTTATGGCTGTTGGAAATAATGAAGATTTTCAGGACTAGACTGATGAAATATGTTTGATCACAGACTCAACAGTCCTGCAGTTACTGTTAGTGCTATATTAAATGTATATATTTATATAATGTGGCACCACAGATAATAAAGTAGCAGATAAATTAGAGTTAACAGTTATCATGTCCTGTCTGTCAGCAAATAAAGCAGATTTTCATGAGTTACTTCACGAAAGCAGCAAAGACTTAAGACCTAATGGAGGAAATCCCACTCAAATTACAATAAATTTAAATGAAGCTGTCAATTAAATTTGTGCTGTGGTTTCAGTTATGCAAATCTAGTCCTTCAAGGCTTTTTAAGTCACTATTAACTGCTGTTAAATAAAAGGCTTTTTTTCTCTATTAAGTAACTGACAGCGGAAACACTCACAGAAAATAAAAGGAAAGAGAAAAGGGGGGAATGTGGTATGTTAACCCCACAAATGTAATAAACCGCAAACGTAATAAAAATTTGCAGCTTTTGACGTAATAACTCCACAAATGTAATAACTTTCCCACAAATGTAATACCTCATTTCTCACTATATTACATTTGTGGGGTGGTAAAAATCTTCAGTTTCCAAAATTGTAATAACTTCCCATGAATGTAATGAATTAGTAGCTCGTATATATTTAAGTCATGCATGGATGGATATTCATTCATCTTTCTTTTTCTTCCCATTTGTTCTTGTCTTTTGGATACTTGCATTTTTAGAACGATCAAATGTTGCAGTTACACCACATGGCTCTAATTCCAGATTATTAGGAGTTTAATTACAAATACAAGGGGAGGAACAAAACAGAATGAACAAAAATGTAAATGTTTTATTAAAAAAGCTTCTGAGTGAACTAGATATTATTTATTGCCATTTAGTATATGGTGTAACTTTATTTGGGAAGATAAAGTATAAATCATTTGTGTTTGGATTTATTATAATTGCATAATGCATATGCTATTGCACTTAATTACTTTTAAGTAAAAGATACATTTAATTTCTGATTTATGTTAAATGATTTGAAATAAGCAATAGTGAATGCTGAGATGTATTTGAATAACTGCGTTTCCCATAAGGCTTGGAATTACCCAAAAGGCTTAGCAGTTTTTTCTCGGAAATAAGATGTTGTTTGCTACGAGTTGCAAAAAAGGTTGTATGTGTTTTAAGTTACCGCAGAAAAGAGAATGTGGTTCTTTAAACCGAGAGTTTGTCTTTGTTAATTTTTGGACGTAATTTGGATCATTACAACAGTATAATAGAAGCCTGTGTTTGGACCATGTAAATAAAATGTCTGGATATGATTATGATAATAGTGGAGAGGATAGGAACACACTATGGGAACATGAGGTATTACATTTGTGGGAAGCTGCACATTTTTATTCTGTTTGTGGGGTTAACAGTGGCATGGAAGCGTTTCTTTGAGTCTGTCTAATGTTTGCTTTAAATACCTCTTGAATGGACGGTATAAATGTTACTCTTTGGGGCGGCTATGGCTCAGGTGGTCATCCAATAACCGAAGGGTTGGCGGTTCGAATCCCGCTCTCTCCAAGTCAGCGGTTGTGTTCTTGGGGAAGACACTTCACCCTCCTCGCCTCCAGTGCCACTCACACTGGTGTATGAATATGTATGAATATTTGCAAATTGGCAGCCACGCTTCCATCAGTCTGCCCCAGGGCAGCTGTGGCTACAAATGTAGTGTCCCACCACCAGAGGGAGAATGTGAGAGCGAATGAATAATGGATCAATAATGTAAAGCGCTTTGGGTGACTTGAAAAAATCTAATCCATTATTATTATTATTCTTCCTTATGCGATCTTCCAGATTGGCAGGTGCTATTGGAGAGCTGTAAACATCTCTTATCAGCTGCTAATGGTCTCGTCCCTGATGAAAACCTGTACAAACTCAGAGTTACAGATGCAGCTTTAGACGCCTGCATTCACCTGGGGTACTGGGAGGAGGCTCTGGGACTGGGGCTGAAGACACTTCCAGTATACAGGTACAGGTCTGCATATGACAGCCAACAGGTTTCACCCTTGGATGGCCTTTAAAACTTTATCTGCCTTAAATCTGAAACAGCCCTGGGATTGCACGAGTAGGAGGAAACGGAGTAACTCGTCCAGAGGGCATCTGAAGTGCAGCTCCCGTTGGCCAAGGGAGACTTTTCTAACTGTCTTTATCGTTGTGGATTATTACTTCAAAGTCATCACTTCAAAGATTTTGGGCTGCCCAGTCCTGAAGCTTTCATAGCCGTTATGAATCTGCCAGATGGTGTTTTGTGATATTTAATACCAGGCTCTATCATTTTTACACTTTGATAGAAGATGGAGGCTCTTATTTGGGTTATATGCCAAGATAAAGGAGATGTTTAACAGGGGATACAGAGGATAAAAAAAGTGTATGGTATATCAGTCTGTTAAAAGAGATTCAAGTGAATATTAGTCTAAAGTTGACTTGGATTAAAGATAAAGAGATGTTTTACTAAACGCTGTATTTGCCTTTTTGACATGAAAAAGGAGACAGGGATTTCCTTTTTGTGCTGGAACAAAAGCAGAAGGACAATCCCAATTTTTTTGAACATATATATTCCATTTTTACAAATTAACTTACAAAATCTCTTAATAAATACACTTTTTGTATTAATCCTAAAGACCTGACCAGCCACCACACTTCTGAACCACTAATCCTATCAATACTTTTAAATAATTCAGATAAATTTCAGTTTCTCAGCTTTTTAGCTGTAACAGATACGGCCCATTTGAAGGTTCAGAGGCTTCATAGTGAACATGGAAACGCTGTCATCTTCTGCAGCATTGACTGATCAGTAAAGTCAGTAGTTTGTTTTTTTTTGTTCTTTTTTTAAAAAAAAAAATGTGTTTATTAGTTATTTTTCTTTTTTAAACTCACACATAAAACACAGGCTGGGAGTGATCTGAAAATAAATAAGTAAAATGAAATATATGCATATACCCACATGAATGTACACACATACGTATATATATATATATATACAGTATAGACATATGCAGATATACATACACATACATTTTAAGGCTATACATACTGTATGAAAGGCACAGTGCAGTATACAATACAATGCAATGGAAGCTGGATAGAAAGAAAATAATTTTTATACAAAAAAAATCCAGTAGTCTGACAAATGATAGTGGTTGGAGATGTTTGCTTTTACCTCCAGTTAAAAAAGTCACTTATCTTCAGTTTTCTTTGTACTGGAATAATAACCTTTGAACTTTCCCTGAGCTGTCATGAATCTTTTGTGATTTTTACTGAAAAATGCAAAATATTCATTTGTAGTTCGCCACAAAAATAGTCTTTAAGGGTTAAATTGACAGGATTATTAATAGCTGGTAAATTATTTGTTAATAAGTTGAGATGACAGATTTGGTATTTTACTTTTTAAGCTTTTTATGAAACTTTTAGCTGCTCAGTTGAGCGTTTTATCTTTTCTATCTCTCAAAGTCATTCTTAGTCACTTTTTGTGTGGGTGAATAAAACTAATTGATTTGGTGTGAAGGGCAGAGCTCTAACAACACAACCACAGGGGAGAGACTGCACCACAGCAATAACAATCAATAACAACCCAGCAGAACAGCAGAGAGGGATGGAGAAGAGGGGGAAAAGATGGAGAGATTGGTCTCTGATAAAAGAAAAATATGTATCAAAGAAGCAGAGAGGAAGCCTGGTGGAAGGGCTTTAAGGAGAGAACTTGGTAAATGATAAAGGGGTGTAAGAGAGTGGGGAAAAAAAGGCAGATAAAGACAGAATGGAGGAGGAATGGTGATCAGCAGCCTGACAAAAAAGGGAGAAAAGACACAAAAAAAAAAAAAACAGGAGGCAAAATAAGAGAGACAGAATTAGGGCTGGGTGGTTTCACTTCTACTGTAGCAAACTTTATGGACTTTGTGAACTGTCACCACTCTCTGTCTGTTGTGTGTCTTCAGTGTACTTGGTAGTCACAGTTTATTTAAGAAAAAATGCATCGTGGGAAGGGATGGGAATGGAGAACCGGTTCTTTTTGAGAACTGGTTCCCAGTAGCTCGATTTCTTGGAATCTATTGCCTACCTGCTTAACGATTCTGCTTATCGATTCCGCCTTCGTTGCGCATGTGCGATGATGTCACATGTACGCTGCATTGTTTTGGTTAGAACGTAGCCAATATGACGTTGAGGCAGAAATGGTCTAAACAGATGACACCAGGTCCACTTGGACCTGGTGTCCAAGTGGACACTGTCAACGCTTCCATTTCTTCTAAAGGGTGGAATCCCTCCAATCTGCTCAAACATTTGTCCATGCAGCATGTGATCAATACGTTTGACTCGCTATTTAGTATTTAGCGGCTTACCTAGCAGAAGGACGCCGGGGCCAGTTCTGGTGCGGGCAACCAACATCATATCCCCTCAAATACAAGTTTCCGAAGGCAGAGAAAAGGAAATGAGGTGCACATCAACAGGAGATGGGCTGAGTTGAACCAGCTCACGTAGTAGAAAGGCAGCAATAGAGGAATTAGTAAAAGGTCTTTAGTTTCACTTTCACTCTAACCCCTCTCAGTGTCATCTGTTCTTATTTGTACAAACTGTATGTTATATTTTTTTGTCTGTAGAGATAGAAATATAAAAGACGGGTATTGCAAACATACCCATTTGTATTCTTTTATTCTCTCACCCAATGAGAACCAATAAGGAATAAGACTGATAAGCAGAATCGATAATAGAATCGGAATCGTTAAATTCTTATCGATTCCTATCCCTAGTCACGGGTAATATTAGCTTTAAGTTACAGAGTTCAGCTGTGTGTTCCATTAAAGGACACACATGTTCATGTTGTCACAGTTAATTGCTTTACGGCATTTTCCATTACACACATAAATGGAATAACATTTTATTTTGACCTAAAAGTAAAACATGTTGCAAGTAAACTCCTGCAGGACTAAAGATCCACTACGTAATATTGCTAGTGTAGCAATATTAATTATACGGTGGACCCATGATGCAATGCTCTCTGCAAATCTACTGCAGTATTTGACCATGGGCTTTTGTTCGTGGGATGGAGAGAGCAAGGAAAGTAAAAACACCAAAGTGAGTCTTAAAAATAATGAGAGAATTTTTTACTTGATATGCACAATGGATCAAATCCCACGCAGAAGACATAACCCAGGATACTTCAAGTGTATGCAATATATGTTGTCCAGCCTTAGATAGAAATGAGCAGAAAGGGGAAAGTAGGAAAAAAAAGTCAAAACTGAGGGAATGAGTATGTTATTAGGGGAATGCAGAGACCATGAGCCTGGAAGGAAGGAGGGGAGACAGTGATAAAAGAATGAAAACGATGGTGAGAAAAGCATTCAGGAGAAACGGAGATAAGAGTGGGAGGAGGATCTTCCATATTCATCTCCTATCTTCCTCTGGGCTCTTCAGACGGCAGAGAAGAAAGATAGCTGGAGGAGCTCTGTTTCCCTCTCTTTCTCCTGTCCTTCCCTCATTCTGTATTCCTTTCTTCTTTCACTCCTCTGCAGGTTATTTTTCACTTTCCTGACTCAGTTTGTGATGTATAGAGAGGGCTTTTCCCTTTGCTTGTGCGCAAATAATGCACACCTGCTGCTGGCTGCACACACCAGGCTTATTGAGTGTATCCATGCTGAACATCTCTCACCACGCTCTCACATATTCATGAATACATGAATGCCTGCTCACTCATAAAAACATGCACACAGAGGTATTTTGTGTATCAGGTGTATTGAGTGCACGTTTGTACACATGATGTAAATCTCCACCAGGAAATGCTCTAATGCTGTATGTGCCGCTGCTCTAGTGCATCCATTTCTGAGCATATCTTCTTGTTTAATATTGTTTCCATCATTGTTTCTGTGCAGAACTGCCCAAACATAGAAGACATGACATCCCATTGAGGTTTCCAGGGCAGTAGTTTTATGGAGAGAAATCTATTGCATAAGATTTCAACCTCTGTAGACCAGTGAAGTGCGTCCACATTGTCGCTGAATATTTTAGTGGTAGCGCATAAAATGAAAGTATTCCTAAAACTGATGCTTTTTCCTTTGTCCTGTTTTTCTTCTCTGCTGAACAAAAGTCTGGCAAAATGCTGACTGAAGTAGAAGAAGACAGGTCGAGGAATGCAAAATAGTAATTGCTTAGCACATACAACAGCATATTTTTTGCCTAATTAATAGAGTGAAGTTCAGAATTTGGCTTTTATTTTGGTGCCATTTTCTTTAAACGAATGCCCAGAGCAGCAGTAGTGAATGCTTATAGTCAGAATAGAAGTAACAACATACATTTATTTTGTTGCTCTAACAAAGTAGATTTTTTTGGCATTTGGTTTACTTTGCTTTCATTACAGGCCTCTAGGGAACTAGAATTTATAAACGCAAGGACGCATATGACCTAAATGAATCTGAATCCCAGTCATGTTCAGCAGAGCCAGAGCTCCAACATGAAGAAAATCCTTTTCCAGATTTGAGGGGTCATGTGTACTACTGATATTCCAAACTCTCAACAACAGAGGCAAATCACGAACCAGAAAACACTTATATTTACTAAAACCACCAGTGAATCAACATTATGTTTCCACTGACTGTATGACTCATGAAAGTATAGAACTCGCTGTTAAAAAATACCTGCTTTATGATATCATGAAGTTTTCTTCTTCCAAAAAAATGTTGAACGTTCTTTTTTGTCGTCTTTCTGCTGCCCATTTCCCCCAAATGACAAACGACAAAATCCTTTAACAAAGACACATGCTCATGTCATTGGAATGAAAACATGAACTTGCGCAGCGAGTGTCAACAGACAAAACCTCCCACATTCATTTTAATGGACAATTTGGTCTTTACTCGGCCATTTACAAAAAACACAGACCAAATTAATCTCCTCCACTGTGCTATTTCACTGGAGACTAATATATGCCCTGTCTATATGTTGCAAAATGGATATTTTTTTGTATGTTTGAGCTTCTTGTTCATATGAAAATGTCATTTCAAGCTGAGACTTTAATTCTTAAAACACACTGTGGTTTATGTGTATGAGATTGGAAAATAATGCCGTCACACCCCATGTTGTGCATGTCTGTTATTGTTTTGGGTTTCTGTTCTGAAAATACCTGGCAGTGAATGAGTTAATATCCAGTATTTTATGTCATTGGAAAAATTAGCATAAATCACTGTTGTTTTCTGTATGGTGTGTGTTGTCAATATGGGCACTAAAGATCTGCTTGGACCCAGCATGTGCTCGACCATTCTCAGAATTTTACACTAAACCCATCCAATCCAATCCAACTTTATTTATAAAGCACTTTAAAACAACCACAGTGGACCAAAGTGCTGTACAGAACACTAAAAACACAATACAATTTAGTAAAAGCATTAAAAAAAAAGAAAATCAAAGGAAATCAATTAAATAAACCATGTTAACATATGAAACAGAACAGAATATCAACATTGCACAGGTTAAAAGGCCAAGGAGAGCAGGTGGACTCATGCACTCTGTACATTCTTCCTTCACTCATGTCCTCTGGTGACGTCCTCTAAATTATCAGGACCTTCACAATTTAGGTGCCTAATGCTGTTTTTCTTTTATAGTTTGTTTTTGGTTTTGTTTGTTTTCGGTGCTGTTTTTGGAAGCGTCAGTTGTTGTTGGAATTAACACAGTGTCTATCACTCCTGCATCCTAAATAGCACTGCTTTTCTGTTCGTCTGCAAATTTCAAAATTTCAATTTCAAGTCTGCAAAAAGTAATAACTTGCTGGTGCTTGTCTATAAATGTCTAGATATTAAAAGTGCTTTTGTCAAAAAAATTTTTTTTAAAAATCAATCACTAGAATTTGGTTGAACCCGATTCCACCCACACAAGATGATTGGATTGGAATTGTTGTAGAAATATTTAAAATGGAAAAATTAACCTCTTTAGTAAGAACCTAGCTCCCCCTTGAACTGCCACCTTATCGTGGTGGGGGAGTTTGAGTGCCCGAATGATCCCAGGAGCTATGTTGTCCAGGCCTGGGGTTGGGGCTCGTATGCGAGTGCCTGGTGGCCGGGTCTCAGCCCACGGGGCCCGGCCGGGCTCAGCCCGAAAGAG
>JAQQZY010000019.1:21972988-21984002 GCA_030068375.1 Ostorhinchus rueppellii | reverse complement strand
AGAACATGCAAACTCCACACAGAAAGGTCCCACCAGTGACTGGTGTGGGAATCGAACCCAGGACCTTCTTGCTGTGAAGCACGAGTGCTAACCACTGCACCACTGTGTCATCCTGCCATTTGAGCACAAACAAACAAACAGACAGACAGATAAACAGATAAATGCTGGCAAAAACATAACCTCCTTGGCAGAGGTAATAACCTACAACAATACACACAAACATATCCAAACAAGACAAAAGGGACTTGACATCTCAAGGCACTAAGGTGAGAGAGCCAGTGGCAACATCAACTTACATGTTTTTCAGAGTGAGCAGTGGTACGCCAGATGTTTGAAGTACTTACATTAGCCCCATTAATTCGAGCCGTTGAAAGTTCCATGTACGTGACATCCAAAAAGGAGAGAATCCAAGACTGGATGGTTGGAGACTGACGTGGCTTCCAGTGAGTTGTAATCATTCTCTTGGCTGCTGTCAGTCCAGCAAAGATGACTCGCTTTTTGAGTTTAGAAATATTAAAGATTGACAAATCATCAAGTATCAACACACATGGAGTTACAGGCGCTATTTCATGTAATGATTTATAATCAATATTTGTTGTAAAATTGGTTCCTGTCTGTGTTTTACATCCATTTGTATGTTGCATTTGGATGAGTTCATATCATGTGACTCCTTCAGTTCAGATGATCCATTTAAAGTGACGTAAAAGCACTTCTGTGAGATGAGTTTGGATCTGACTGTTTAGACTGAACTCACATAGAAAAAGATCTGATTGTGCATTGGATTCCAATGATCATATCAGCTGTTTCATACAAGTTGGTGGAATGTAAATAGTAACAAATAATGTAACTTTAACAGAACCGTTGTTAATAATAAAAGGGTCATCCTGATAGCAGTTACCTCATTAGGTTTTTTTTTTTTTTTTTCATTTTCTGGTCACATGTCAACTGTTAAATTGCTTTTATTATATCAACAACAAATTCATCTTTTATTAAAAGCCACAAATGTGTTTTGTGCCATATTGGTGTCTTTTAAGTTACATGAGCTTTTCCTCTGCTTTGTGCTGGCAGTTGTGTGGACATGATAGTGGTTGTGAAAGCACTTGATGGCTCCTGTTTTTTCTCCTCAGTGCATCCTGACATTCACACTGAACTGATGGAACAACTAACTGTCTCACAGATGTTCACACTGAGGCCACCAGAACTTGCTTGGAATCTTAAAAAAAAAGTTAGTAAATGGATTAACTGTATACTTACATACCAGAAATTATATGACAATGTGTTACAGTAAGTGCACTGTAAAAAGTAAAACATTGAATCAACTTCCAAATTTTTCTTCAGTTAGTCACATTTTTAAAAAAATTAGTTGAGTGAACCAAATTAAATGATGTTACATGTAATGCAGTGTAATTTAATTTGGTTCACTCAACTAATTTTTTAAAAAATGTGACCAACTGAAGAAAAATTTGTAAGTTGATTCAATGTTTTACTTTTTACAGTGTAAAACAGATTCCCTTTTACCAATTCTATAAGACAATAACTTATTAATCAATGTCAGTGTGCTGTTCAGTTTACATTAAGGCCACATTTTTGTAAATGATATAAACTCATTAGTAAATGGAGTAACATGCTGATTTTATAATTTAAAAAATGGTTCCAGCCAAAGTGATAACCTTAATCTAAATCCTATAGAGGTCCTTTCATTGTAAAGTGGAACCAAACATTGTTATTTATCTATTAATGTATGTTGGTGTCTCCATAGAGACAATGCTAATGTGTGCAACTGTGTGTTTTCTGTTTGCATTGAATAATAACACCCAGATGTCAAATCTTCCAATACATTCCTTTATTTACATCCCTCCATCTCTTTCTCTATCAACAGAATGTGTCAGGCCACATATTCAGAAACCGTAAATCACTGGTTGGCAGTACGATACCGGTGTTAAATCATGAAAACCACATGTTTACAGAAGGATGTCCATGTTCACATGCTCTGATTCACACAGAGCATGTGTGATAACACCTTGTCATTCTGAAAAGCTGTTATATATATAACTTTGAACTTCCACAGGTAGTCATGAGATCAGATCAGTTATGTAGTGACTTTTAAAACTAACCCTTTATACCAGGGGTGTCAAACTCATGTCAGTTCAGGGGCCACATTCAGCCCAATACGACCTGAAGTGGGCCGGATCATTTAAATGATAACATATTAATATATAAAATTATATCAATGCCAAAAGGTGTCAATGTAACTTTAATTTTTAGAGTTAAAAAAGTAAAGTTACATTGTCAAAATGTTTACATCTTTGAAAACATGTGAAAAACATGAACAAAATGAAATGTATTAATTTAAAAAATGTGCAATTTTAACAATTTATGCCATTATTTGGCCTCTGCTTCTTATTTTTACATGTTCATTATAACTTACAGATCACAGTGGATCTACAAATACACGACACATTTAATACCAGATAGAATATTGGTACAATTACTATCATTTACAGCCCAATATGATCTCAAATGGGCTGGAACAGTAAAATAATAACAGAACAACCTGCAAATAATGTCAAAAATAGACCAAAGTGAAAGAAAAAGTGCTTTTCATTATTTATAGTTTATTCTGATAGTATGTTACAGGTCTGACCCACTTTAGATTGAATTGATTCGAACATCCTAAATTGTTCATATCTTCAGTGGAATTTTTATTTCACAAATTCATCCCAGGGGCCGGATTGAACACTTTGGCAGGCCAGATTTGGCCCCCGGGCCGCATGTTTGACACCCCTGCTTTATATTAATGACAGCTCTTTTTTTTTTTTTTTTTTTTTTACTGCCGCTGATTAAACAGTTTTAAATAATATGGCCAAACACAGACATTAACACACATTACTTCCTGATCATTTTAAAATGCGATGTGTAAGGTTTCTAAATAGCACATTATAATTCTGTAACACTCCCGCAAAAATAACAGCACTTTTGACAAAGTGTTAAAAGCTTTTTAATACATTCTCCCATACAACTTGACACTTGATAAACAGTTATATTTAAAGTGCCTCATAATGAGTGCACCAGTTTTAAAAGCTTTCCTCTGATGGAAAAAGACGCCTTATTCTTGCCAAGCTGACACATCCAGTTATGTTCGAAATAAACAATATCGGGGTCACTTAAACCTCTGTGGTTTTCACAGATAGTGCTAGGATTATAAAGTGCTACCGCAACAGATTTGGCAGTGAAACATTGAAGAAGAAACCTCACACATAGCATCTAAATCTAGAAATGAGTACCGGCTCTTCGGTCTTCCAGAGGTTAGGGTTCCCAAAACATCCACTTCATATTTAACTCCTCATCTGTAATTTAATCGCCCGTTTCCCTCGTAAATTCCCCTAGTGCTGGAACCACAAAACTACCCTGGATGTGAATGTTTTAGGAAACCCAGACCCATGTAATTCCCCCAAAACAAACAACAAGAGCAAATAAAACCAACAAAAATATAGAAAATAAAGATGAGTGTATTATATGATGTGTACAGTATATATATTTATATACGGCATGGGCTCAGCAAAGTATGTACAGTTATTTTTTCTTAAATGCATAGTAACTCTTAAGATCATAAGGTGTAAATAAATAAAAAAAACATTGATAAGCTGCTCTGCCCTCATGAGCTAAAATAAATAAACCATCATTCATGACTTGCATGGTGAAATGGGAGTAAAAAAATAAAAAATAAACAGGTAAAAGTCACAGGAGATCCTCACTTATCTGCAATGAAAATGTTTTATGGGTCCAGTTTGTAAAGAGCATTTTAGTTTCTGGGGTAATTTCCTGCTCTCATAATCTGCTGACATGAAATAAATGAGTGCCACCTCCTTCCACAGCCAAGAAAAATGAAAACCTTTAACAGTTGGAGACACTTCTTCCTTCTGCATCCAGAGATAAAAAAAAACAAAACAAAAAAAAAAAAACACGCTCGGTCTATTAAGAACAAGATAAATGTGAGACGATGGCACTTTTGACAAATTATATTATTCTCATTTCTGCATTTCTCCTGTGGAATCAACATCTTTTTGCTCCTTTTAGCTTTCGGACAGCCAAGAGGATCTCCCAGAATGCTCTCTGCCCTCTGGATAAGAGACATTTGGGGTAAATTATGAACATAATAATAATGATGTAGAAGAAGCATTCAAAAGGACTATGTATTTTCAGAGGGAAACAAGCTCTTTCATATATTTATATTTGTACAAACATTTATATCATAAACATCTCAAGCACCATAGATAATATTAACAAATCGTACGTGTTTCTGTCTTGAAACACATGGAACCAGGCAGAGATCTACGCCTCCAAATTTGGTCTTCATCCTTTTCTTTCTCTGTAGTTCTCTCGCATTTCTTTATACTCTATATTTTTTCTGCTTTATTGCTGCAAAGTCTGAATAAACAGCTCATTTGCAACTATAATTATAGCGCCAAGAAGGGATTTCTGCATTTAATAAACTCTAAATTCTCCAATTTATTCCAATAATACAGAGATTATAGTAATGAGATTATCACAATAGCCTATACTGTATCATTTGACTCAGCCTTTACTGTCATTTTCTCTCGCATTTTTCTCTTTAAAAACTTCTTTGTTCTGATTTCCACTCATCTACGATACTACATAGTCTCTACGTGGTCCCATTGCACTCAAATAATAAAAAAAAAAGATACCTTATTACAAAACACACACGTTGACGGATCATTCGGTTTCTTTTAGAGTAGAGGAGAACGACACAGATACAAATAACAGACAGACAGTCAGTCAGTCGATGGATGTACTCAACACTGAAAAACATAGGCAGTCCCTCAACTATGTGACACACTTCACTGCTTCGTGAACATGAAAAAGCCATCACATCTGTACCAGGGGAATAACCTGTATGTATACCAGAGAGGGTCAGAATTCAGATGTGCTCTATTTGTCAGTGAAGTCAAGGTAAAAACACCACAAGAAACAAGCGTTAGAGTTTTTTTTTTTTTCTTTCTTTAAACACATCTCACAACTCTGTGTCCTGGAAAAACCGTCGGCAACATTAATACAGATTTTATTCTTATACAGATGATATTGTTTATTATTATTTCTTCAGTCCAGTTATTGTTTTTTGTGTTTTTGGCAGATGTTAGTCAGTTTAGCTCTCATCTATTACTGCAGTACAAGAGAAACATTGACCCACAGTTAAACATCACATGAAGAAACAGCTATAAATTCAATTCGATTAAAAGATTTTCCAAGGACACTGATCTGTGAGTGTTTTGTCTTTTTTTTTCTTTCTTTTTGAAGGTAGTACTAGCACCATACTTGCCGCATGTACACAAATTTATAGACAAAGAGAATTGGTCTTAGTATTGTTGAAATGATTACAAGGCACTTATCTAAACACGCTCTCTATCCTCCGCTCTTTCTCTTGGTCAGTCTGTTTTATTAACTCCAAAAACAACACCAGACCGTTCTTTAGTTTCTTTAGTCAAAGGTGTATTTACAACCGACGGCTCTCATCTGCATAAACTCTAAAAAGTGCTCTTCCAAAATGAGGAGAGGAACGGCTCCTCTCTTCTGTCTTCTTTTACCCCTTTCTGTTAAAAAAAAAAAAAAGCTTTTTGTTCTCTCTCCTCTTTTCTTCTCCATACATTCCTCAATGTTTGACTCAGTTACAGAGCTGTTTGTTTCCACTGGAGAATGATGTTCATGTTTGGTGGTGCTTTTCAAACTCAGAACAATGTATCGACATGTGCAGAGCCATATTTATCCTGCAGCTGATAAAAGTATGTTGCCGAGATTTATTTTCCAAGCCCTGACTCCTTCAATCTAAAGGTCTGTTAGATATCTCCGTGCATCTCCGCCCATCTCTCCATATGCCTACTTACATCTGGAGTAACAACGACGTCAGAAATGCAGGTGTAAGTCATCTGTATCCTCGTTTTTTAGCTCATTGTAAATGTTTCTGTTCCATACAAGGCGACTGGTCCAACGTGTGAACATCCAGTTACATCCATCTGTGCGTCCAGCTCTTTGTCGGTTCTTCTGTTTACCGATGTCTAGAGGAGACGTCGAAACAGGTGATCATCATGAGATGGGCTTTGCAGAAGTTCACTCTGGTTTCCAGTTTGTCTGTGACCATCTCAAGAGCTTCCAAATATTCCAGTGAGTCGACCTCGTAGGCCTGCTGTATCTCAACTGCATATGGACACAGGAAGAAAAAAAGGATCACCCACACAGGTACGTTATTAAGAATGATAATGATGGGATGGGCTGCTCACATTTTACATGCGTAGACTGCTGCACACATAATTCTAAACAGTTTATTACGTCACACCTGAAGGGGAGGCAAGGGGTATTGTTTTGGTTTGGTTTGGTTTTTCGTTTCTTGGTTTGACAGCAGCAAAATTATTAGTTGAATTCAAAATAAATTAGAAAAGCACTCGGAGAGCGCAGACCTCCACCAAGGCAGCTCAGTGGCCCCATGCCCTATTTCCCAATGATAAAGAAACGCTTAAAAATTCCTGGATCCAGACGGTGATCCGGATCACCACCAAAATTTAATCAGTTGTTCCTCGTCCCATTTCGAACATTTCCTGAAATTTTCATCAAAATCAGTCAATAACTTTTTCAGTTATGTTGCTAGCTAACTAAGTAACAAACTAACTCGACTGATTCCATAACCTCCTTAGTGGAGGTAATTATTAATTATCCAGATCAGACTTTGATACCTTGTAGAACCTTTTGGAAACATGTCCTGTATTTTTACCCCAGTGCCCTGACCATTCTTTGTGGCGTTATATGCACAAATGCCCAAAATGGTCCTATCTCACAATGTTAGAGAATCTTTTTAAAAAATTCCTGGATCCAGATGGTGATCAGGATCACCCCCAAAATTTAATAAGTTCTTCATATCCCATTTCCAACAATTATTGAAAATTTCAGCCAAATCCATTCAGAACTTTTCAAGTTATTTTGAACACAAACAAACAGATAAATGCCGGCAAAAACACAACCTCATTAATAATTAATAATAGGTCACAATTAGGTTTATACATTGCCAGTGACCCAGAATAGATCTGATTTATATTTTTGGAACAGGAGGTCAAAGTTCAAATTTTTTATGAATTTTTAAAATCTTTTTGTTTTTCCCATTTACTTATAATGAGTGAAATTTCAAATGTCTATAGCAGCAAAACTATAGGTTGAGTTCATACCAAATGGGGTTTATAGATTGGTGATGAAGAATATATGTCAATACATTTTGGGAAAAGTAGGTCAAAGTCAAAAATGTTTATAATGGGCAACATTTCAAATGTGTATGAAAACATCCATTTTTTCAGTTTACATGAACTTGGCACATACTGTATATACAGGCAGTTGATATGCTGACATCACCACACACATAGATAAGGTGACATCAGCTGGATCAGTGCCAAAATCTGCTACAATATGTGCGAGGGGTGGGGCTTGTTGTGCCTGGCACCACTTGTTGCCATTTATTTTCCCCACAATTTTCCTTCATGATACCGTCAGCGTTATGAAGTGTACCATCAGGCCATTTGCAAAAAAACATCTTAACATCCCAACACTTGGATGATTTGGAGATGATTCTTTTGTTTCTATGCTGTTTTTGTCGCGTCAGAGCAAAGGCTGGATGTACATTCACAATATATATTATTGTTTTTGTTACTTGTTGCATTTGGCATTAGTGAATTCATCTTCAGAAAACAGACTCTTGCTTTTAAGTTCTCACAATAGAGGAATCATATTCACAGACAGTAGATATATTTTTATTCCAATTACCTCAAGCATTGCGTTGTGATGTTTTTGAACCTGTTGCACCAAACTTCGTTCATCAGTGGACTATATTGTAGATCTGTTTTTGCTGAAATATTCAGTGGTCATGTGGTTCTGTGGTGTTTGTACCTGTGTACTATTTTTAGTATCTTCAGTCATTTGGAAATTTCTCCCAAGTAGTTTTGTTCATGAGGTCCTGGCTGATTTCTTTAATGCCAAGCCAAAAGGCAGTGATGCAAAAGGAGGCTCTAAATAAATCCACAGTTACATCTTTGATACTGACAAATAGAGAGGTAGTTTAAGTCATGACATCAATTTCCAGAGATGTCAGAGCTTTTTAAAGAACTGCACTTAGTGTGTGTGTAAACTTTTGACCTTCTAAGAATCTGATCAAATGAGTAGAAGCTGAAACGAAAATTGCTCTCTTCAATTAACCCTTTCATGTATGAATTATGAGAGTCTTAATCTAGATTTTTCTTTTTTCTGAGCACTTTTATTCCTCTTTAGGCATGAAAAGAACAATGCAACTGCACATTTTCTCATGAACCTGTTTTTCATGGAGTTGTAAAAATGCCCATACAGCCGAACACCGTGTGTTTAGTTTATGAAGCAAAGAAACATGCATTTATTGATATACTGTGTGAAATCTATGAAATAAAAACATTTTTACCTCCGCCAAGTAGATTATGTTTTTGCTGGTGTTTGTTTGTGTTCAAAATAACTTGAAAAGTTCTGAACAGATTTGGATGACATTTTCAGGAATTGTTAGACATGGGACGAGGAACAAGTGATTAAACTTTGGTGGTGATCCAGATCACCACCAGGAATTTTTTTTAAAGGTTTCTTCATCATTGGGAGATAGGGCATGACGGCATTGATCTGCGTATGAGATCATTTGGTACCATCTAGTGGAGGAAAGTACAAATGCTACCTTGGTGGAGGTCTGCGCTCTCTCAGTGCTTTTCTAGTTAATGCTGCTAATCTGATGCTTTCTCACATTTGAACATACTCTAATACTAGTCATTACTCACTTCATGGAGATAATATGCAAAAAAAAAAAAAGAGAAACCTTTTTGATTTGAAAAAAAAAAGTTAATTACAGTCTAATAACAATAACAAGCCAAATATGTTAAACCTGCAGATCAGGTTTATCAAGAACTGGAAAGTTGAGTGTTCACTGTGTTGGCTGATATGGACCTAAAACAACAAAACCCATGAATATACAACAGAACAGCAGTAGAATAACTGTCCACTGTAGTGACCAGTATGCATGAAAGGGTTAAGTTCAGCTTTCAAGTCATTAAAACAGATAAGCTCGTTGGAATAACTGAACTGACAGAGCTGAATATATTGGAATGTGATGTGGAAAAAATGAGTTTCAGTACATTGAGCCAAAATGTGCATTAGCCAGTAAACAAACTTTACAACAAATGCTTTCTGACATCTAATTAGCTGTTTTCCCACACTTACACTCAGTGGTCCACTTGTGTGGCTCCAGCATCAGGTACTGTTTGGTTTGTTCCAGCTCCTTTTTCAGACACTGGTACTTGGCTCGGACTTCACTGATGCGCTGCTGACGGTGTTCCAGCAGACGGAGCTTGGCGCTGACATACACCACCTCCTGACACACACACAGAAGTCACACATGGATTTAACCCACCTTTATTAATCCAATAAGAGTGTGCTGTGACACATGTGGCTGTCTTTCAGCATGCGCCTGCTTAACATTCACTTGGTTACATACATTCACACCTCGTCGCCTCTCGGTGTGACCACAGACGACTTTCGGCCACTGAGCAGCTTCTCCGGAGCAGCGGGGGGTTAAGTGGGATTCTTAAGGCCGCTGAAGGGAAAATCTATATTTCATACTTTCCACTGCCTCCCTCTTTCCCAAAGCTCACAATGCCCCCCCTCCTCTGCACACATATAGATTTATGTGAGGAATGTAAAAACCTGCACCAGGAATTCATTTGCAATAATTCACTATAGCAGAGCAAAAACTTTGAATATTTTATTAAATGAAACCAAAAAAGGGATAGTTATTATTCATACACATGTTGACTCGTTCCATGAATATTTTGTATGAGGAGCTTCCTGTTCTTTCTTTAAAGGATGATTATTTTCTTTGAGACGTTCTCAAATACAAATTTTTACTTTTTACTCATCAAATAATTTCCTAGACATTGAAAGCTGCAGGCTATTTCTTTTTCCTTTACTACCATGCTCATTTCATTCAATCTCTTCTCTTGTCATCATATTACATTTTCTTTTTGCAATTTACTGTTTTTTGCAAATCATCTATACTCCCTGTTATCCCTCTCTTAGATTCAGATATTTTTGCACCATTTTCCCATTTTCATCTTTTACTTCTTCCATTACTTTTCCTTTTTAGGAGAATGGTTCTGTTTCTTTTCTATCAGTATTCTTGTTCAGTGTGTGCTACATTTGTCTCATTATCTCTTCTTTTTTGCACTGTGCCACCTTTTCCTCACCTGTCTAACCTAACCTTTCACTCTTCCATCCTCCTCTTTTCTCACCTCCCCTTTCCTCCCTCTCACCTTGCTTCCTCCTTTGTCTCTCCTCTTCTGCAGTCGTTCGACATCATCTATCTCGTAAACCTTGATCTCAAAGGTTTCTGTTGTTGCAGTTGCGCCGCGGAGGTTAGATGGCACGGGCGGCCCCAGTGGACCATCTACCCAGCATGCACCTGGGCTGGAGGAGGAGGAGGAGGATGAAGTGATGGCCTGTTTGGAGGACCGATGAGAAGGTGAAGAAGAGGAAGAATCCAAGGTGAGGGCTGGGATCAGACGCCGCCGCTGGAGGCCTGACAGAGGTAATAAGAAAAATGAAAAGAAAAAGTGTTACACACAACCCGAGCTTATAGCATGCGTCTAGATTTTTTTTTCTACATTTACTGGCTATGCACGTATCTTCATGGGGCTTTTCTACTTACAAAAATATTCTTAAAAAATCCAAATACTGCATCAAGATTCTTCACTTAGGCCACAACACTCTTGTTGAGTAATAATAATAACAATATTAATAATAATAATAGATTAGATTTCTATAGTGCTTTTCAAAGCACTCAAAGCACTTTACATTATTGATCCATTATTCATTCGCTCAGATAGATAGATAGATAGATAGATAGATAGATAGACAGATAGATAGATAGATAGATAGATAGATAGATAGATAGATA
>JAQQZY010000019.1:21925100-21935329 GCA_030068375.1 Ostorhinchus rueppellii | reverse complement strand
ACACACACACACACACACACACACACACACACACACACACACACACACACACACACACACACACACACACACGTCTGCATGTATTTAGGGGCCAGTGTGTTGACTTGCGTTCATTTCCTGTGCCACAACGTGACTAAACCTAACTTTTACTTTTAAAAAAGCCTCACATTTATTGAATTATGTTAAAGGGACCTGGATTTTGTCCCCGTAAGGGAGCTGAGTCCCCGGCTACGACTGAGTAAACATATCTATGTCCTCATGAAGTTACAACACATGGTCTTACACACACACACACCTTTACACACTCAGATTCAGGGCAATACCCTCCTCCGACCCCAATAAAAGAGCACATCACATCAGTAAGAGCCTGGGGGAAGGATTTTACCATTGCACACTTTACAAGACGTAACTCATAAAGTCCACTCCCCTCCTGAGAGCCCATTTCCTCTTCATGTCTGACACTATGAAAGGTAAGAGGTTTGCCAGTCTGTGTGTATGTGGTGGATTGTAGAAAGTGTGTGGATGTATTGCTTTGCACATCCCTTTTGCAAAAATTTGTCACATCAAAGAGCCATTTGCTGAACCATTAACATTCTTTTTTGTTTCTGTTTTGCAGTGTATCCAGACTCTGTGGCAGTGGCAGAGTTATACAGGTAATGCTAGAGTTTGTATAGATTATAGACTTTACATTTTGTACTGTGAGGTTGAACTCTTGGGCTTTTGTCGGCTTTGATTTAAATACACAGACCAACTTTTTTACTGGAAGTCTATACCTGAGTCACACTCTATTGTGCGTCTCTTTGTGTTATCAAACATACTCTTATAGTGTTCTCAGAGGAGCCTTGGCCTAGTTCCACCAGTGAATCAATACATGTGGCATTAAGACAGGCAGCAACACAAATACAGAAAGAATGTGCAAAAAACACACAACTTAGGAGCACCTCTTTATGATAAATTAAATGAAGATAAAAATACAGAACACAGTTGCATGCTGATTGTTTCACAACTTCGATCAGCAATATATAATGCAAGAATAAAACAGTTATTACTAATAATTTATCTACTTTTTACCTTGATCCCAATGTCATCTTTCATCCCCCTTTTTCTTTTAATCTTTCTTTATTTTTCTAATGATTCAGCACATAAAGAATAGAGAAATAGAGAAATATTTTGCTCAGTATTACTGTCCAAATCTATTTCTGTTCCATCTCACTTTCTTTCCCTCCTTAGAACAAATGATGAGACATCACAGACTGTTTTTATTATTCATTCTGCACTTTTTCTTTTTATTCACACTTTGTGCTGCCGTGAATACAGATGCTGAGCAGCTGAAACAGATGCTGCAGAAAAGAACTGGAAGTTAGTGTTATTTGACTTTTCACAAAGTCTGTGTGAAATCTGGCTTGTAATTGCTTTAGAAAACATGCCAATGAAAATTACAAATATAGGACATGATCTAAGTAACTACACTCTTTGAATTTACAGTGTTCCTCTCTTTATGTGCTGCATGTAAACACAATGAACTCCTTTAGCCAATTTGGTGTAAAGTATCCACCCAAACAGCAACAAACAACCCTGAGCTACATGAGAGAAGATTGTTCAATAGTCCCTCACAGCAGTGCTTCATTACTATTGGCTAGAAAATCAATAAAAGTCTGAGACTGAGCTCTAATTGGCTCCTGAAGACTGCAGAGATGCAGGCATTGGTGCAAATACATGTGCAGACAGATAGATATAAATACCATATGGGAATAGCAAGTTCAAGCTTCGATCAATTCTAATTTTAACTAATTTATTCCTTCAGTTCAGTTCATGATATCTTAAGATTCAATCTGACTGCTGAGACTGTAAGTGATATTTTTAGTCTAACAGTGATGAGCACCTGCATGTCAAAAATACTTTTTTTGGATTAAAGGTGTAATAATAATAATAATAATAATAATAATAATAATAATAATAATAATAATAATAATAATAATAATAATAATAATAATAATGAAAAAAACACTATGATCTGGGCTAACATTGTTTTTATTTTGGGCTGTGGAAGTTATTAGTTTAGGACAATGGCAGAGTAATAAAGTGGGAGGGAGGGGGCTTGGGAATGATATCTGATAAAGGTCACAGCAGAGGGTGAACTGGATGTTGTGGCTCATGATCCCTGTCCTTACGCTGCAGGAGGTGGAAACCTGATAAACTAATGCTGTTTCACACTATTCTGGATAAGTGAAGCTCTGATATCACAGTAAGGGTAGGAGCCATGTTTCTTCAGTGACAGACAGTGAACATGACATCAATCCACAATTGAATGTGTCACATAACTAACCCCCCTTCCTCTGAAAACATCTATTATCAGCCATGGAATAGATCTACAACATGTCAGCAGAGTCAAGAGGAGGTGCTGAGGTTTTCTTTCCGCTCAGACTCCTCAAATTACAATTTACTGAAAGATTATTATGGAGATTTTGACCAACAACAGCAAAATCTATCACATCACACTGAAGCCATAAGCTCTCAAAAGGTGTGCCCAAAGCTAGTTTTACAATTTTATTCCCATTGCCATTATTTGTGTAATATTTCACAATCTTCCCGTTTCTAAAATTAAATGATAATGCTGATAATGTTCACATTCTTCTTCAGTCGTAGCAAACGTTGACACCTTTTGTTTAGTTAATTATTGAAACAATCAGTCATGTAACCTTAGGTTCACATTTGTAAAATAAATACACAGCCCAGCAAAAACAGTTCCCATCTGGATTTAACAACAGGTTTTTTTAATCTTAAGTGATGCAATGAGTTGTTTCTCATTTGTTGAACAACTATTACTATATGCTATGGAGCATAAAGATTGGACAATAGCAAGATTCATTGGGCTCTTGAAAGAGTGGTTCAGGGAGCATGAGGCATTATTTTCACACATGGATAGGCCACCACAGAGCCCAGACTCCAGACCTGAACCTCATTGAGAATCTCTGGGATCTGCTGGAGAAGACTTTACACAATGGTCTAAAACCCCTTTTACACAGCATTTCTGTTATGGGAATATTTTGCCTTTATTCCGGAACAATATCTGTGCAAACAAAAATGGGATCATTTGGTTCCACCTTTATCGCAGCTCTGTAACACCTCTGGAGGTAGTAACAAGGTCATTCCGTAACCAAGGTGAGACGTTTTGATAACATATTGTGTTGTTCCTTCAGTGTGACCCCTGTACTAAGGGGATTTTAAAATGAGCGTGGACTGTGTACACCAAACAAGTGTTTCCCATAGATTCACTTATTCATGGCAGCCCGGCACGAATAAATAATTTCCACCACAAGTTTTTTTTTTCCACTTTTCACTCAACCTCCCTCATAAAAGCATTGTAATGTAGCAAGTCATTACAATTCCGGTGCAGTAGGTGGCGGTATAAATGGTCACTCTGCCAATAAAACCAAAGAAAACGCACTTAACACATCTTGTCTGCCCGAAGAAGAAGAAGAAGAAGAAGAAGAAGAAGAAGACCATTGCAAAAGGCCAAGGTAAACAGTGGTCCGAACAGCTATAACTCATCATGTTATATTGGCCTGTGTCTCTGTTAATATAGCTGGAAGTTCAACATGTGCAGAGACATTGACTCGCACTGTTAGTAGCATTAACGTTAGCCAACAGGCTAGCCCCGTCACACCTGTTTAGCTGCTGCCGCTTAGCTGGAGCTGTAAGTACCGCAGTTCTGCTCGTTAGGAATGATGCAACTGTATGACCACGGTAAACTTGGCAGGAGATTCACAGATTGCCACTTCCTGGCTCAATCTATCAGTGAACTTGTGCGTTTTTCTTGGATGACCTTACCACCACCTCACCACCACAAATAGATTCCTATCCTGTGGGAAACACAGAAGCATGTCAACGCACTGAGAAAGATGTGGAACCAGGGAGACACCAAGATCTGTTATCCCTTTGGACGGAGGACTCTATCCATGCTAACATTTGTGGAACAGTGAAAGACAGGCCGACTGGAGAGGTTAGCAACAGCGCTATACTCTGGGTATTTCCGACGTGCAAGTAATACGTCACACTATACGCCGGGCTGTGTCACTGCCTCTTTGATTTCAGGATGCAGGTCCTCAGTGTGAAAGTCCAGCCTGTATCATCTCTGTTACTCCTTTGACTTGACTGGAAAAATTGATCAATGTTGGAAAACAGTTGGAATCACCATCTCGCCTTTTTTTCCGGGATCTGTGTAAAAATGGCTTCCGTCTGCCATCATCAATACAAGATCTGGAAAGTGGAAGGAAATAATATTTTATTGTGGCACTGCTTAAGCATTGTATGGCATAAACAATGACACAATAAATGCGATCTGTTATCAGAACTAAAAGTGTTCCTGTGAAATATTGTGTGTGGACTGTTTTTCTGGTCAGGCAGTGTACATATATGGACAACCAAAGACCGCAGTCCAAAGCTAATAGTTCTCCTTGTCTTCTTTTTTTTTTTCTTGGTGCTACTTTCCTTAGTAACAATAGTCCCAGTTCTAATCTTTCAAAATGGGTATAGTTTTTCCATAATTCTGCAGACAGACTACAGTGATCACAGAACCTCCTTGGCGGTGGTAAAAAAAAAAAAAATCACAAATTTACACACAGACACAGAGAATGAGTGTGTGTGTCTATGTTCATCTGTGTTCTCGTCTCATGCAGACACAAGCTCCAAGGCTGCCAATGCTGACAGCATTAATATTTCAACTACAAGGTGGAACAAAGTGGCTACTGGATCCCCATAACAGACTCACTCACTCATTTAGATACAAGACACACAGACACCCAGATAGGCGTAAAGACACACAAATGCCCGTGGAAAATGCTCTTGCACATGCTAGCTCATGACACAGACACAAACAGCTTGTGGCCTGAGAGGGATCGTAGTTGCTATTAAAAATTGATTAGCTGTCATAGTATCATTTTCCCCAAGGTCAAGTCGCAATCTGTGTGTGTGCAAAATGCTCTGTGCAGAGATGAAAGGGGTGAAAAAAACTCCCACAGTCCTTCATTGTCATTCAGAGTGGGGAGGAATGAAGGGATGCAAAGCAAACGATAAAACTCATACATATACAAGAACAGAGATGAGGTGGAGAAGAAATACAGCATATATTATGTAATTATCATCCCTGTAGAGATATGATAAACTGATTGTGGTTCATTTATGATCTAGATCTGTGGTTGAGTTTTCAAAACTGCCATTAAAACATATTTAGGATCCAATCATTTCTCAATCAGTTCAATTTAACTCCGCTCCTCAGTTTTTTGTTATCTTTACTGAACATCTGACAGCTTCAGTAGCAACAAGTGACACTTATATTCTCTATTTCTAGCACACCAGCTGGTTTTCTTAATGGTAATACATTCACAGCTTAATTTCCTTGACCGAGATACATCTCCCCCCTCCTGTTAGTGGACTGAATGGAAGGCTCCAAGCTGGTTGAGTTGATTAAAGTCAGACAGAGCTTACCAACATGTAAAAAGAGGAGCGTATAGAAATAACAGAAGGGAGTCTGAGATACAAACGTCAGTCAGATGGATCCACTGGGAGATTTCTATTTAATTTGACGTCCCTTGATAGAACAAGGCATTACCCTCCCTCTCTGTGTAACATATACCTTCACACAACAGTAGTACATCTGACCTGTGCAGGCTGATTTCCCCTGGCTTTAAATGTGATGTCTCAATCTGTTTTCTGCCATATTAACATTGGGGAGAACACTAAACCGACCCGCTCCCACTCTCACACACATACAAGCTTGTGCATTTTACAGGATGTATCATACTTCCACCAGGGGCTTTGCTGCTTCCTTGACATCTTTCATTGTAAACTATAATCCTGTGAATTTGTGCACTTGTGTCGGTGCATATGTGTGCAAATGCCATTTCAGTGGGGAGTCGGCCCCCACTGCAGGTGACATTTTTACTGGAGAAATGTCACCACAGCCATATTTTCTCCTGTTTGTGTGATTGTAAGCGTGTTTGTGTGCGTGTGCGCGCTTATGTTTGATTAGCTCTCAATGAGCTGCAGCAATCCAAAATACAAATTTACATGAGTAATGAAATGCCACAACAGATTTTACTAGGAAATTAGGTAATATTCAAATTTTTATTGTAATATGTCTAAATTAGAATGTCATAGGAAACGGGCAGCAAAGATCCTGGTTCAGACCCAAACCATAATATTTTAGGGTTGTGTAATTAAGATGATAAGCAAATAATGTGCATTTTCTCGTCTTCCAGTTTTTGTTATGGTTTGTTGAGATTGATTTTCTATATCGTATTACATATTTACATGGATTTAAGTGACTGCCGGTAAAAAATTGCAGTGACCAGAAATATTAACACATACAGACAGCTCACAGGGGTGTAACGCACTCAAACAAAGTGTATGTGGACATCTGTGTACAGTAATGGACAGTGGTGTTTGATGTCTGTTTGATTTTGTCCACCATAGGCATTCATTTTCTAGGAGTGGGGACACACACACAGACACACAGTCAGTGAACCTCTCAGTCAAACTGTGGAGGAGGGGGCACTAAAAACTCATTACATGGACGATCAATATTGCACACACTTGAGAAGCATGAATCCCCCCCACATCCACAGCACACACACGTACACACATTTCATCAGCTGCTGGCAACAGTGACAGATGACTTTTGTCAGCCTGAAATGTGTTACCATGGTAACTATTAGGCTACATTTCGGGATGGTGCAGCAGGGGGGGGACACATGCACATACCAGTAGACACATTTAGATAAACTGGCCAAGGTCATGATAAAATACCACAGCCCAACATTTCATCAATGTCCAGACCTGTACAAAGCCACGTTAAACCTGAGGTAACAGAAGACCTGGACTACATGGAGGCACAGGAAACCAGTCAAACTGCACTGAGGTGTCATTAAAGTCAATTGAAATAGAAAGCACATCAACAGACAGATGCTGGTTTAAGCTTCAGTGGTTCGAGCAGTGCTACTATTCATCTTAAGTCATTTTTGTGTCCAGCTAAATTAAAGTACAATATGTTGTCTCAATCCATGGGTCAGTCTTAGATTTCAGCAAAATAAAATCCATCCATCCATCCACTGATCCATCCATTCTGTCTGTCCTTGTCATCCATCCATCCATCCATCTGTCATCCATCTATCCTTTGATCCATCATCTATCCATCCATCCATTCTGTCTGTCCTTGTCATCCATCCATCTACCGTCCATCCATCCATTGATCCATCTGTCCGCCCATCCATCCATTCCATCTGTCCTTGTCATCCATCCATCCATCCATCCATCCATCCATCCATCCATCCATCCATCCATCCATTTTTGGTTTTTGGCCTCTAACCTAATGTCCAAGCAGTGTACAGTGAGTTTTGTTTTTTTTTTTCACTGAAAGCAGCTAGTTGTCGTAGTTGAATTATGTGACCATGATCCACAGCAGCTCATTAAAGCCAGTGTGTACGGTGGAGCTGCAAATTCAGCAGATTTATCACCACAACTGATCTTTTACATTAGCATTTCATTATGTTATCTCTTCTCAGATGTCAAATTCTTTCTTGTGGATTTGCTTGATACGACACAGATCGAACTGTAAGATATGAAAGTCATAGCAGACATCTAAAAGACCCTGAAAAGGTGTAGGAGGATCTAATTACATGAATGGAATATAATTTTTGTAGTTATGTTTTCATTAGGATATAATCACCCAAATATAAGCGATGAGTTAACATCCCATTACCTAATAGTCTAGAAGAGATGATCCGAACACTGGGTCTGATGACTGTGTGGTGATGGGGATTTAGCTGGGTACAATTTGCAATTCAACCATTAGAAGTCACCAAACCAAACATTTAATAACTATAAAATTAAACTATATGTATGTACATACAGTATAGGATGTCCCCATTAAAATATTAACAAGTGACATGAAATTATTAATTAAAGAGTGTTAAGAATAAATATTTCAGAGGCTATACCAAAGAGACTAATGTATTGGATAGATAAACACTGAATGTACTTATAACAAGGGACTGGGGAATTTATAAGACTTGGAGTAGCGAGTTACTCTGCTGAGCTCCCAGTGTGATAAGAGTCAAATCTAAACAGAAACAAATCAGAAAAGTGATAAAAGCTAGACATTTTGCGATAACAGTTGTTTTCTCCAGTGGATGCTGCTCTAAATTACAAAAATGGTGTTTGATGCTGAAATCTGGTGGGGACTATGGTTCAGACTCAACTTTGACTGTGCTCTGACCTTGTTTGGATGATTCTAAACAGATCTCTTGACCACACAAACTGCACAGTAAACGGAGGTGATCTGTGGTTTTACTGTGACAGGCAAAGCTAACTGAGCTATAATGTAAACTATCAGCTGATGCAGCGCGTTAAGAATATGACAGTGTTATTTTGACTGACTTTGTCTCAGAGCTTCTGCTTGAATGGAATAGAATAGAATAGAATAGAATAGAATAGAATAGGCTTTATTGTCATTACACCTGCTTTTCCAATGAAATTGCAGTTGGTTTCTGCCAGCGACAGTGCACTTACATCTAAATAACTAAGAACAAACTTGATGATACCATAACACATAACGCGAAGAAGCAGTGGAGTGTTAATTGTTGGTATTTTTTGTCGCTGTGAATGTGTCAGGATGCAACTTCCCCCTCCCATTGGTAGTCAGGAATATCAAGATTATATACACACATAACTTCTTTAACCTCTAGCCACTAGTTAAACATATCTTGTCTTATTCTACAAGTATATAAATATTGATACATAGTATGTGTTATTTCATTGTGGCACAAATCAAGTGCAGCAACCAATATTACATGTACTTATTTTTGTACAGATCTGAAATCAGGAGAAATTATTATTATTCAGCCAAACAAAGAAGACCACTACTAAAGCAGATAAATACGTGAAATTAATACGAATCATAAAATCAGCTTTGTGTTCATAAGGAAGATGGATTTGCTTGACTTTACCTTTCCAAGACCTGGGGTGTCCTTGATCTTGTTGGCTGCACGGAGGAGGCAGGGAGGGGCTGGTGGAGGGGCCAACAATAAGGCAGAGCTAAAATTAGTGGGGAACATAGGTGGATCACATGATGGAGACGCTGACGTCACCGGGGCTGTGGCTGCGGCGGTCTTCTGCTTCTTCTTCTTGGATGCTAGATTCAACTTTTGTGCAGCTCTGAGACAAAAAGCACAGACAAGGAAAAAGAATCAAGTAGTGAAATTAGTACACATCTTATACCAAACAACAAAAATCAGGTTTAGGTATGGAATGAAGGAAGTTTAAATGAATGATTATAAGGATGAGGATTGGCAGGGAGGACGGTACCACATGTGCACGCACAGATCAGTCTATAATTACATCCTTATAGTTTACCACAGTACAACCATGACAAATATGCTAATTGCAGAATAGAACTCAATTACACACCCTTCAGCACATGTCCACACACTAACACACACACACACAAACACACACTGCTGTTTACATATGTAGCAACATCTGGATGGGGAGTGGTTCATTTGCTTTCTTGCAGCTCAATTCCCTGTGGCATACAGATCCACCAGGAGCCGCCAACACATTATATTTATTCATACTCTACTCACTTTTTATTTTCTGCACTCAGACTGGCTTTCTCTCTTCTGAATTCCAACTTTTAAACTTCTACATCTTGCCTCCTTTTCCTTTGAGCACAATTCAGAACTCAGAACTTTCTCCAACAGAGGATAAACACATTATAATTCTACAATAGTATAAAAGTCATTCCAAATAAAATGACAGATGAAATCAAAATGTAAATAAAATATAGGAACAAGAAGTAATGAGAGTGAAATTCTTGTTGTGAGGCTTTTGATAGCAGTTAATGACTAAGAACTCAAAAAGTCAAAAAGATCAACATGACAGTGACAGGATATTATTTAGGTATTATTTAAGTATGTTCCAATATTAAAAAAAAAAAAAAAGCTGTCCAACAAACCAGGCATGAGCTGAATAATTAATCATATGAATCATCTTAATTTTAACTAGAAAAGCACTCGGAGAGCGTAGACCTCCGCCAAGATAGTGTTTGTATTTTTTTTAAGGTAGTGTTTGTACTTTTTTTTTAAGGTAGTATTAGTACTTTCCTCCACTAGATGGCGGTGAATGACCTCATGCAACTCTGTACCACCATGCCCTATCTCACAATGATAAAG
>JAQQZY010000019.1:21911474-21923762 GCA_030068375.1 Ostorhinchus rueppellii | reverse complement strand
ATTTCATCAAAATCCGTCCATAACTTTTTGAGTTATGTTGCAAACAAACAAAGTCGGATGGTAACAAACAAACAAACAAACAAACAAACAAACAAACAAACGCACAGTAAAACACAACCTCCTTGGCGGAGGTAACACAAGCAGAGTGATATTTGTGTTCTACTTAATAAACCACAGAATAATGAAACTGCGGGGAATGTTCCACATGAGTGATTCACTTCCTTGTAGTCTATGTTTAAAAATAAAAAAAAAAAGAATAAGAAAATACAACCATGCAATTTTACTTTGGGATTTATGAGGCTACAAACCAAAGAGGTTTTCCTGACAAGTTGCATTGCACAGAGCAGATGTACTAATAATGTGATAAAATAAAAAAGCTCTAAAACAGCAGTGGCAGGCATTCTTGTTGTGCTCCACTTTAATTTACTCTCACATATATTTATAAGATGTTATAAAGAGACTGAAGCATAAAAGAGAAGACCTTGCGGCCTGACACACTCTCTGTCAAAGGGCCATATTCTCACACCATTGGCTTTCAATTAACTGCAGCAGGTTACAGTAATGGGAGGGCGAAAGAGAGAAATAGAAGAGAGGGGGGGACAGTGCAGGACGAGGGGGGGAGAGAGAGATGTGGACTCAGTGACCCATTGAACGACGAAACGTTTCAGCATTTGAGTTGCTCTCCCTGGAGATTTGTATGTGAATCTCTGTGGGTGTGTGTTTTAGTGTGTGTGTGTGAGTGTGTGTGTGTGTGCTATATGAAACAGGCTCCACAAGGCTGGTAATTGCTTCTTCACTGTGTGCAGGCTTAAGCTTCAATATTGCAGCAAATGCGATTAAAAGCAATTACAGGTTTTCTTAAATCATATGATGCATAATAGGTAGCCGTTCAATAAATGTTTAATATTCTTCATTAATGTATGAAAGATGTAAGAATTTCCAATTGAAGTTGAAGAAAATGTAAGAAACAAGCATGTAACATAAAAATACATTATAAAATAAAAAATGTGATAATCCTACAGTGTTGATTTGAATAAATATGTGTACCAAATGTATCACTTTACTGCCAGTAATAGTTATCCTATTAAAATATAATGAGTAATGTAACTTTTATACTGTAACTCCATAAACAGAATTTAACCTACGAGAGAATATAATTCAAATTGATTAGTTGAATTTTTTTGCTTTCTGAAGACCAGAAAAATCCCATAATTGAGATTACTCCTCAGGAGACCTATTTTGTGCGACAAAAATTATAAATGCAACCAAATTGCTTCTTGTAATATGTTCTGTGTGAATTCCGTTCACATTCCCTGTGCTGCAAAAAACTTCCTTTCATGTTAGGTTCATACAAGTTGAAAAAAATCTATTAAAGTCACGAATCCACCTCACTGCCATATACCAACCCTATAACCTACATTTGATTACTTTTGTGACAAATGGGAATAAAGTTACAGCATGTCATAATATATTAGTGGCCTTATTTCAGTTTCAGAAGAAAAACTGAGTTAGATTTGCAGTAATAATATAATGCATGTTCTTGTCCAGCAACTATTGGTGTGGTCCAATAAAGTTCATAGTGTCTATGTTCTTATAGTTGATTTGAAATTCTTCTACATCAGACACGGCGGTAAACTTCTGTCTTTGTCAGAGGTGTCACAAGATGAGTGTGACGTGTTTATCACTCATTTTAAACACGTCACACTCCATCTTGTGGACACCTCTGACGAAGACGGAAGTTTACTGCATGTCAGGTATGTTTGACATATCAAGTGTCTGATGTAGAAGAATTACAAATCAACTATTGGTGTGGTCTGTTGTTATATCCGCCATGTGAGGTTTTTACTAAAAAGAATATAGTCTGAGTTTAAGCCTTACATCCCCGTTATATTCAGTTCAGGACAAATTTGACCTGAGTTGACATTTGACAGGACCAAAAACACCTAATATTTGTTATCTTCCTTTTACAGTGAGCTTAAATATGTAAAAACTAAAATATAGAACAGGGGAAAACACTTCTTTTTTTTTTTTTTTTTTTTTTTTTACAGGCGCTACACATTTTTCTACACTGACAGATCCACCACTGTGGCTCCGGTCAAGAAGAAATGTGAATATTTATTGATGTGAAACTGAATGAAGCCAAACTGATCCTTAAATAGCTTAAAACAGCAGATATAATAAGTGGTCAAAGTTAATGTTCAAAATGCTGATGATGAGTAATTATCGCAATTCCAGTTTCATTAAAAATCAAAATGGCTGCTGTCCCTTAGATTAAGTAAAATAACATATTGTATGAACATAAATGGTTTCTCATAAACAATTGGTATAAAACCACCAAAAAATATACTCTTGCTCCACTTGGAAATGTTAATTAAGGATTGATCACGTATGTATTGATGCACAGAGGCTGCTTATGTATTCTAAATAGAGCTGAGGTTCTGATTTTGGTGCAGATATTTGTTTTTGAGGTCATTCTGTGTCCAGCATTTTAGAAAATGACCAGCGTTTTTTTTCCTGTTTGACTTATTGGATTAGAATTACTTAGATTTTGTAAGTGAATTATGTAAAGTTGATAGATATGACTACTTATTCTTAAATATTATTTTTCATATACATAGACTGAGCGATTTGCTTTCCACCAAATGTGACAGAGGCCTCGTTACAGGAGAGCAAAGTCTTTGAATCAAAATCTTTATCCCTATCCTCTTGCTTTCTGGCAGTATTTGTTGCAGCGTGGCTCGTTGGACAAGACACTGATGGATCCAAGCGCATTTCCTGTGCTGCTGGAGTCACACAGCGTTTCCACCACCGCTCGCAGCGAGGCATTTTTAGATTTCCTCTGTCTTACCATGAAAGCCTATTTCTTGCAGTTGTGTTTATAATACACGCTTAAAATCTATGTGTGTCTATTATGTGTCTGTGTGCAATTACCCTGTTATTATGTTCTTCACCCTGACTGCTTTAATCTATGGCACAGTTCAAGCATGTAGACACACACAAACACACAAACACACACACACACACACACACTAATGCAGGCTTCCTAATTGGTAGGGTTTAATGACAAGTGGCCTGGGATTTGGCCGAGTGGATCTATTCCAATCTAGCCCTAAAGTGAAGGACCCTTGTTTTCCATCCATCTTCTCTCTCTCTTTCCATCAGCAGTTCCATTGTCACCTCATCCTTTTATTTGCCGCCATCTCTATTCCATTACCTTCCTCATCCTCCACTTTTCTTGCTCCTTCACTCCACTGCTTGCCTTTAGTCCCTCTAACTCTATGATAATCCCTTTCCTTCTATTTCATTCCCTCATTATTTCATCCATCCTTCGCTGTCTCACACTGCCCTCCCGCCTGCCCTCCACATATCCACCCATCCATCTCGCCATCCATTCGGCTTTCCTTGCATGTATCGATCCTTTTTCCGTCCCTCACCCCTTTTCTGCTCAGGCCATCCATGTGTCTCCCTCTTGTTAAAAAGCAGGAGGTCACAGACAGACACTAGTCCAGTAACTAACAAGCTGCTGCGTTGTTTTCACCTCGTCTCACACAACCACAAACACTTTCACTGACATAAGCACAAAGAGCCACTTGAAACACACACTGCTGATTTATGAGGGGTGTGCCTCGGTGGTGTTGTTGGCTCAGTAGCTAATTATGTTCTATTTAACAGGATGTCAGCAGAGGCAGATAGAACGACAGACAGAGAGTGGTGGAGGACGTGCTGATGTGTGTTTCTGTGTCATAAGGTCAACACACATGGACAGAAGATAGGTCACACTGATAGAATCTATCTAACTATACACTTTACATACCTAGTACTTCATACTATCACACTATGCTGCTCTTTAAATCACCCTCATACCAACTGCTACTATAAATACTACAACTGTGCCAATAGCTGAGAAAAAGTGTTTAATTAAACTGGCATGGAATAAACAATGCTTATCGCAATGGACAAATTGGAGTAAATTAGCTCTCCTCTTTATATGTGAAAGCTAAATTACTACTTCCCCATTAAAATCACAGTATGAAATTGCTACAGCTAGGGAGATGGGAATTATTTTGACTACAACTAATGAAAAATGTAAGTGACATGATGTGACTCAGGCAGAAATAATGTTTACAAGGTAAGATATTACATTTATCTTGTGACATTTCATTGTCATGAAAAAGCCGCATACAGATGATTTAATGTTAAATATAATAAGTCGGCTTATGCAAAGGTAAGATTGTAGTCCAATTCATTTTTACTTGAAAAATCCAGCGATATCCATCACATCAGAAATTCATCATCTGCCCTTAGATTCTCAGTACGAGTGAGGAAAAACTTAACCAAAAGAACCTGTTGCCAAGAAAAACAAACTTCAGGAAGGGTCACAGAGGAGGGATACTTCTTCCAGGATGGAAACAAAGAATGCAGAGGATTCACAAATGTCATGTACATATAGCAGAAGGCATGAATGAACATAATTAGCTTTACATTGACCTACACATTAGGTTGGTGCATTGCCACTGGTCTAACATAATATGTTACTACATCAATACAAAAACATATAAACACATAAGCTATCTACAGGGTTGGTGTAAGATGCAAATACTACAAAATACTATCCATAGTGATCAAAATGACTGTACTTTTACTGTTTATATTTACATTATATTAATGTTTTTCTGTTGTTTCATCTCAGTGACCACCAAATTCAATTTCAGATTTCTCCAACTTTAACATTTAATGTAAGGGAAACACTCAAGACAGCAAAATATATAACATGCTTTGTTGTTTTAGAATTTTTTTTGTGTCAATGCTACATACTATAGCTTTAAAGGCCAGAATCAAAAACAAAAATGCCTTCAGTCCAAATGTATTCAGTCAGGTCACATCCTGATTTGTATCCATGACCACTCACTTAAGTCATCAATCAGTTTGATTAGTGACTGATTATCGTTACTTCTAAAAGAGAAGAGATGCTGCGAGAGCTAAAAACAGCCCGTGAAAGAGTCACCCCCACCACCAACCCCAGCCATCCTCAATCCAAAATAACAATGCTTTCCCAATTCAGCAATCCACATGGGACCAATTCATTTACTCTTCTGCACACACACTGAGCCAGGCAAATCCCCAAAGATCCAATCTTTGGAGCATGCAGTAAAAAATTCCAGCACTGATAGAAATTCCCTTCCCCCAGTGTGAGAACATACACACTCGTGCACACACCCACACACAGACTCCTAACATGTATAGTATGTCTCTATCCTCCAGCCCTGCATCCCCAAAGGGCCACTGCAGCACTGAGAAGACCGAGCATACAGTGTAAGTGTGACATATTCATAGACAGATTGGTACTAATGAAAGATATTACTCACATGCACATTAACAGAGGTAAAGGAAAGGTCAGTGGTGAGACAGAGCAACTGTTGGAGGGGAGAGGACACAAAGACAGAAGGGGGTAGGTGAAATAAAGGAAACAAATGCATGAATACAGATGTGAGGAGATGGTTAAAAAGAGGACGGAAAATGGATCAGGTAAGAGGAGACCTGGTGGACAATGGGATTTTGTTGAGTGGACACGGAATGGAATAAGACTATGTGCACGGACGTGTGTCTGTGTATAATAAGAGTGTCTGTATGCAGTCCACGTAAGGACAGACAGCCATGGGATTTACCGGCAGTGCATGGCTGCATCCATTGATCATAAACACACATTTGCATTTGCACATACACACAAATACACAAGCCTATCCAGACCCAGAACAAAAAAGTGACGGAGTGTACACTGTTTTTTTTTCTTGCCAATTAAACTGAAATCCTTCAACATACACACAAACAAGAAAAGGAGACAGCTGGACACATACATCTGCACACATACCTACAGACAGTGACACCTGCACCATTAAAACACCGTGTTCTTTCATTTAAGGGGTTAATGCTCATAAATCGACCGACAGACAGCTGGCTGTACATGTGGAATGTCAACCAGACATTGTGTGTGTTTGTGTAATATGGCCTTGTTAGCTGTCAGTTCAGAGGTCACACAGAGAAAGCTGTGGAGAGTGTGTGCATGTGTAAGTGCATTCCTGTATTTACGAGTGGTGTCTGGTTGATGGACATACGGCATTGTCTGCTACAGTTAAGTGTGTTACTCACATATCAAGAAGCACGCACAATGAATCATCTGTAGACTTTAAGGCTATAAATGTAACATTTCCACATAAATAAATAAATCTAGGGCAGCCTCCAAATTGTCAACCAAAAAGGATGGCTGGTTGGATGATTGGTTGCAGGTAGAAAATAATCAAACAAAAAGAAAACGACTGAACAGGAAATAGTGAAGGTCGGCCACAGACATTATTGTTGACATGGCTGGTTATTAACTCATTACATATGTGAGGCAGGAAATTCAATGAATGAGGTCATTTTAAGATGTTAAAGGATGACCCCAAGACAGTGAAGTGCACCTTTTCAACTTTGAAGGAAAACATTCACCGGTATGAACCTCAAACATGACTTAACCTTCTGAAATGCCTCAGGTTAGCCACATGCACAAGCTGCAGGGTCAAACTTTTACATAACCCAGATTTGCATGTGCAGTTAGTCTGGTTCAGTCATTATTGTTTTTAAAGGTGTTCTGAAAGCTGCAGTACTTAGATACATTTTAGTAACTTTAGCAAATATTCCATTATTACCTTTGAGCGTATCTTAATTCAAGTGATTTGAGAAAACTAAATTTTACAACTAGAATTTCTGCTCCATGATGTGGATCTTGGCTCATCATGGGTGTTTCACAAAGATGTGTGTGTGTGACGGACATGATTGACAGTTTTAATTACCAATCATTGATGAGACTGTTAGATGTGAACCAGATGTCACACTAATTTGTGTTCTACTTAGTGTTCTTCTTTGGACTAGAGCTGTAGAAGAAAGATATGTAATTTTGTATTTTATTCTATTCTGGTGTTTTTTATCCCCACACTTTCAGCTCTGAGGCCTTAATGAGCAGCTCCCTTTGTTTTACATTTATATTTTACAGGTTTTGTATTTCTTTGTAGTATAGCACAGTGTTGACAACATCTTTTATCATAGCCCCACAAGATTATATAATAACATAATTAAATAAATATAAATGTGCCACAAATAATCAACTAATTCCCAGAAGTAATGACTTCTCTTCATACAGAAAAGTCATTGGTTGGAGAAACCCTTAAAATATACCAGAGTATCTAGATCTCAAGTGTGTTGTATTATTTCTATAATACTAGCAATTTCTGCACCCACATCAAATGTTTCCAACATTTTTAGAATTCAGAGGAATCTGTAATTTTACTCCATGTTCTTGTTTTGTTTAATCCCCTGACATTTATAAATGTTAAACTTAAACAGGACTTGTATCTGTTACATTAGAACTAAATTATATACGCTTAATATAAATGTAACATGCAAAAACTTTCAATACACTACTTTTTTCATGTACAATAGTTTGAAAACAACAACTCCCACAATCCCATGCAAATCCACACCATTATCTACTATGACATCTTTTATTGCTTTGATTCAGAGTCAACTAGTGACAGAAATTATGTTACATAATGTGTATTTAAAAAGAGTATAGTACAAACAAAGACAACACAACAAAGGGAAGATGAGCTGGTACACAGAGAAAAAAAAGCCAAAGGAAATGAGGTGTCATTTATGAACATGACTTAAAGCATTTTGTCTCAGTGATACTTCAGACAGTGTGGCACACTCATGGCTTTGTGTTACCCATGAATAATTTATACATTCATTTTGAGCTTACCATGTTTATTCATCAATAATTTACCCATAATACCCGTGTCTTATTTATGTTGTGTTGCTCTGTATTTCTCAGGATTTGATTACACAGCTCATTGATGAATGGATTGTTGATTCATATAAAACACATCAAAAGCTAAGTGGATAAGCCACCAAACATGAGCACAGGAGCGAGAAAGGGAGGGTGTCAGTTATAGGATTTGATATTTAAACCCAGTATAAACTAAAGAGGGATTTTTCTGGTGTTAATGCTCTTACCTGGCAAAGAAGGAGGCAGCGGCGGAGGTGGTGGTCGGTGCTGTGGTGGTAGCGGTGTGAGAGGGCGAGCTGGTGTGTGATGGCGAGTTGGTGTGTGATGGCGAGTTGGTGTGTGATGGCGTATTTGTGTTGTGGCGGTTCAGGGTAGTTTCAGTCACACCGTCTCTGGAGGCCTCGGAGATCACCTGTGAGATCTGACAAGGACGACAAGAAGAAACAAGAAGCAGCTATGATTTAATGTCAGTACGTTGTCACCGCAGCGACATGTGTGAATACATTCTTTTTTTTAATGGCAGCAGCTTTTATCTGAACAGCAGCGGGATGTTTTCTGGTCTCTGACGGACAAACGCACCCCTCCTCTTTTGACCTAATAAATACTTCTCCTCTCCTGCGCTTCCTCCCTTTTTTGTCTTCTTTTCTACATTGCTTCCACTTGTATTTATTGCACGGGACCACTTTAATCTTATTCTCTGTCCCTTTAGTCTCCATTCTAAACCTGTTTATATTTGCTTTTTTATTATTGGATCATTTTTGATGGTATTTGTGCTTTATTAGATATTATCCAGGAAGGTTGACAAGGACAAAGTGAGAGACCTCTGAAGTTGTGACACAATGAATATTACATTTCCTGACCGATCTCATGCCCTGTGAGTTAGTTTTTCCTTTCTCATTTTTTTTTTTTTTTTTTTTGACAACCTGCCATGCTGAGAAAAAAGTTACCATGATGTTGAAAATGTCTTGATCACATGGCTACTGGGGCTTCGATAGTAAGAGGTTTTAGTTGATGGTTAAATGCCAAATAAAGTATTTAATCAATCTACAATTTACAATGAGTACACCTTATGAAGGAAATGAACCCTTTATTGTAAGACAAGGTTTTACACAAGGAAAATCTGACTTAAATAATAAAATGATAAATAATAACCTTATATAATACAAAGCACTAGTCAGTGTTTTGGTCCTTGTGTCCAGTAGAAATACCTATACTGTGTACTATGTATTTACATTGTCTGCCCATGTTTTAATTGTTTATGTGTTAAATCTCGAGCAGCGATTCTCAACTGGTTGGTTTAGACTCATTTTCCCTTAGTTGTGCTTTTATTTTGAAGCGTATTTTTAATGCAGTGGAATTCTATCATTATACATTTTTTTCATGTTGGTACTGGGATATTCTGTACTATCCACAATTGAAACTCCTTCATCTTTTCATTAAATACATTTGAGAAGTTGAACACTGTCCTCAATTTGAGTCGTGGGTTGTCATTATGGGGTGGTGGTGTATCCAAAACCAGACCAGCTGACAACCACTGGTCTACAGAACGTTTACCTGCCAGTTGTTGAAGCTATTATTGTCCAGATTCCTGTCACACTTCTGAGAAAGGATGGGACTGTGCCAATCAACAGAAGCTCTTTTCAGGCTTATATCTGTCTTTCTGTCATTTCTAAGACACGGTTTCTGAAATTGGCTAAATCAATGCAAGTCTATGTAACTTGTCCCCACAAGTGATATAAACAAAGCTAGTGTGTGTCTGAGTGTGTGGACTCCATTCATGCAGTAGGTATGGATTATTGATTATCGTTCTTTATGGGCTGCCAGAAGCCAGACAGCACAGCTCTTAAATCATCACTACACTCTCCAATAAAGGCACTATGTTGTGTGAAGTAAATCTGAATGCACACGTCTATTGTGAACATGTCTGTGTCCTTTTGTGTGCATGTGTCTGCACTCCTGTGCACCTGTGCGTGAGTGTGCATAAATCCGCTCCACTGAGTGTATATTTACTGCTGAGGGCTCCTAGGGTCCAAGCACGCAGCCCAATGCCTTGATAAATTACCCATCGTAAATTAGATGCCTCTATGTAGTTTATATTCCAAATTCCCTGTGCATTTTCATCCATTTAAGATGCTCCGATGTAACTTGCTATCCAGGCAATATTAAAAGATTCCCTCACTGTAATAAAAATCCAGTGAGTTACCCAAATATCTGTGCATTTTACTGGTCACTCATTTCTCCAGATAGATTGGAAAAGAAAGTACTTGCACAGACTATAAAAATGTCCCAGTAGAGGGTTATTAGGTAAAGGGGGAGGAATATATCGGTCAGTGATAGTTCATGCATTCAATCTCTTGGGTCAGATAGACATTATGTGTTTCACTACACCTGCATCATTTCCTGTCACTATGATAGAGGCCGTTACAATATCATTTTAAGTTCATTTTATGCAGTTATGAGAGTAGCCATGCTGTGTTGTAGACAGTGGTATACTCCACTGAATCCCTCACAACGCTCATTAAATCAACCATTGTATGAGATTTCTACTCTTCCTCACACTGAGATTATGTGGATGGATATCAGGGTTATATCTATTTAGCAGCCTTCCTGCAGGGTCACCTCGAAATAGTGCACTTTACTGTTTAGGTCATTATTTTGTAATCGAGAGCATGCTAATATGCAGCTAATGCCTTCATAAATTTCTAAAGAGAGGCTAACACATTTCATTCTGATTCTCATCCACTCTACGCAAAGTGTAGAGTGTGTGTTGCTATCTGCAGAATTTCACCATAAATTAGATTAAATAACATCACATGAAACTTTAATGATCTCTGTGGGGATATTAGGTCATAGCAGCAGGAAAGAAAATGATTTAGATAATACCAGGACAAACACAGAAAACCACATAAAGAAAATAACACAATACCACAGTATTTGACCAAGTTTTCATAGACTTCCCTGTCATGCCACTGTACCTGGAAGACTTTGATAAATGTGATATCAGATTTCCCTGGAAACACAGAAGAAAATTACACAAATACACTTAATCTGTCACTCCCGCTCCTCCTTTTTTTGACAGCACTTATCCACACCCCTCTCCCTCTGCTCTTAGAAAAAGGTAAAAGCTGGTCCATTCATCTTCATTACAAAACAAATGCCATTTTCCCAGTATTCACCATCCTCATCTGTCTCACTTACATTTATGTTATTTTTCCACCCTTTTATAACCACATACTATAAGCAATCTGTGCCTGAATAGCAGGGTTTGCGTGTGGAGGGTAAAAAGGGATACGGTGTATTTGTGTCTGTGCATGTGTGTGGTCTGGGCTGTTTTTCTTTTCTTTCTTTTTTTCTTTTTTTCAGGGGGAGAAAGACAATCTGTAAAACAATCGAAGTGCTTATTGCAGCAGAGAGGTGGGAGGGTAAAAGAGAGTGAGTATGGGTGTTTATTTCATATTGTTGAAGTATGAAGTAAGTATGCTCTGTAAACAAAACAAACAAGTGCAGAACACAGTCATGTCGGGTATGCAGGGGGAAGTATGAACACGTGCAGAGAGAGTGAGGAAGAAAGGACATGGAAAAAGAGTGGGAGTGAATGATATGAGAGAGGAAAGGTGAGGCTGAGGAGGTCTCTCCTGTATTTATATCTATATGTTTATTTATATCTGCACTCCACTACTCTGCATCTTAACTGTTTATTTATTATCCATTACCCGGCACCTTAACTAGCTTATATTATTTATTATCTATATATTCCATCCTAGGTTTATATACATTCACACTGTTTTTTAGTTCATGCTAACTGTCCTTATCATGTATATACTTCAATTCCATCTGTGTATTTTATATTCATTACCACCTGTATATTTCGCATCTTATATCCCATTTTCTTGGTTAGCCTTTATTGCAGGGATGTCAAACTCATTTGATGTCAAATGGGCCGGAAAAGTAAAATAACAGCAGAATACCTTGTAAATGACAACTTTTCCTCTTTCTTTTAATGCGATAACAAAATTAACTGTTACAAAAAAAGATGTGAATAACCTGAAAATAAAAATAACAAAATCCTGCTTCAACTTATCATTTATACATGTGTGTTACACACAATGTTACACAAACATTTTGGTAACAGGCAGACTATTGTTCATATTTCAATAATTTTCTTTAGACATTTCAAGTTACTTACATTTTACTATTAAAGGATAGTTTAAATGTATATATTTTCATTGTGCAATGTAATTTTTTTTCCACATTAGACCAAAAAGAACATTTGTACTTGTCATTATTTATAGATTTTTATGTTATTATTTTACTTGAGGGGCGACACGGTAGTGCAGAGGTTAGCACTCGTGCCTCACAGCAAGAAGGTCCTGGGTTCGATTCCCGGGTTCGATTCCTTTCTGTGTGGAGTTTGCATGTTCTCCCCGTGTCTGCGTGGGTTTTCTCCGGGTACTCCGGTTTCCTCC
>JAQQZY010000019.1:21858391-21872210 GCA_030068375.1 Ostorhinchus rueppellii | reverse complement strand
ATACACACACGCACGCACCAGCAGAGTAGACACAGGCCTTAAATGAGCACAGCTGTGTAGCCAGATGTGCTTTTGAGACCTGTGGTTACAAGTTATGTGTGTGTGTGTGTGTGTGTGTGTGTGTGTGTGTGTGTGTGTGTGTGTGTGTGTGTGTGTGTACATGTAAACCTTTTTTGCCCCCAGCAACATGACCTGCCTGCCTCCTTGTCTCTCCGTCCTTTATCCAACTGATTGAGCAGCAGCACAACACACAGTGCAATGACCGAAAATGCATTGAGTGCTATTTAAGAAGAAAAATGTAAGTGATATCAGCTTTGATTTTTTTTATCTTCCCTTCAATCTCTGGATGTCTATATCCACTCACAACCACTAGAGACTGTACTTGTGATGAAAAAAAAGAGGTGCTTTATCTGAACAGCATAATGCACTTTTAATAAATAATTCCACTTTGTAAATTAGCAGTGTTTTTTGTGTCCGCATGTGTGTGCTCACTTACAGCTTTAGCATGATGATGTGTGTGGCAGTGTTCTGTGCATATATAAACACCAAAAACACACACAAACACAGCACTGCAGACATTGAGACGGCCAAATATTCAACACTGAGGCCGCTGAAGGTCATCGTTAGCATTAACTGCCCTGTGTGAGAAAGTGTGTCTATGTGAGTGTGTGTTTGTGCACTTCAGTGTTAAAGTGTATGTGTGTGTGTGATAGTGTCTAGCACGAGCATGACCCGTCTTGTATTAATATCAGACAGGTATACATAGTTCGAATTTGTGTGAGGGGGGGCATATCTTTTTTCTCTGGCTGTGTGGGGTCACATATGTCCCAGTATCCTGAGGGAATAACATGGAGTCCCCTGCTGACAGGAGACCAGGAGGCATTACACACAGAGAGACACTTACAACTAAAATGAACTGCTGCTCCAGCACATTTGGTGAAGGAGAAGAATTATTAGGTCACATTACTTCAGTAAGGACGTTCGGTCAGCTTTTCCCTGACACAGAACACCTGCGCAGGTCAAGTCACACTTGTAACATGAGTCTGAGGTAAAAGCTACATTTAAAGAAAGAAAAGCAGCCATGGAGTCCTCACTGGCTTGTTAAAAGCACAGGGCAATACTGCTGAATGCTTTTATAAAGACTCTGGAGGATTTTTTTTGGGAACACAGCTTGCTTTTGCTGCTGTTTAAATGTGGGTTCTTAAAGTTAATAAAAAAGAATAAAGGTAAAACTTGCCTTGAAAAAAAAAAAGTGTTAACTGGCAGCAGAGCTAAATAAAAACCTCAATGAACAATGCATTAAAATAGAATCACCTGTCAAATCAGCTCAGTTTGTCCAAATGTTAATGTTGGACGAGAAGAAAATAGTTATCTGCTTTAAATAAACAGCGGTTCTATTAATTTTATTTTGTCAAGTGTTTGATTACCCTCTCTTTTCAGCTTCTATAAATGCTTTTCTCACCTGAAAATCTCCAATTAAGACCCAAACTAAATTAAAACTTAACAAAAACTGGTCAATACTCCAAAATAAAACAAATAAATAAATCAACTTGTGCACTCATATCAGTATTATTATTATTATTTTTGTTACAGGACTAGTTAGCATCAATAATGGCCAATAGTGAATGTTTGGCTTCCAAACTGGAAACAATTACTTTTTGGGGTGGGGGTCCAAAGGTAAATATCAGACATATCAGACATACATATGTAAAGAATTTTCAGTGTGAATGTTTATAGAGAGAGGCATGATGACATTGGTTAATCAATTGGCTTTCAAATTCTTCCTCCGACAAACTTTATTTATTATATCTGTCCTTAAAATCCACCATAAATCAGTTCAAAGACTAAAAGTAAAATTAAATAAAACATCTACATTTCTGCTATATTATTTTTATGATACATTCTAATACCTCTGGGGTGCTCTTGTTTCATCTACTGTATGCACATAAAGTATGAATGCAATCATTAGTGCTGTGGAATCCTTAAGTTATTCGTAAGTTTTGCTTTCATTCGAGCTATAATTACAAACACTAAAGTGATTAATTAAGAAATAAATGCAAGAAGTTCATCTCCTTTGGCTCTACCATTCTCATGCTGGGTCAACAGACACACAGGGTTCACAACCAAGATCTGAGGAGGAAAATATATCTCAACCACTGACAAAAAACAATACATTTTAAGTCAACTCAGACTCACATGTTCACTCCTTCAACTGTGAAATTAGTATGAAACTATCCATTGAGCGGCACATATACATACATACATGGTTTACACACTCCTGTACACAGCCCTGCTGAGTCTTGCTCTGGCTTCTTTCATATTTTCTATGGCTAAAAACTCAAGCAAGCAGATAAAACCACAAAAACATACAATATGGTCCATGCTGTGTACTATATTCCTTTTCATAATAAAGGTAACCACAGAGGGGACGCTTTAATTAGGCTGAAATAAACCCAACCTCATGAAAAACATTTTAATTAGCAGCCTGCCCACTGACTATCCCTATTAACCCTCACTGTTCCCTACAATTTTCAAATGTCATGTTCTTGTGCTAGATCTCATTATGTCTCCTCTCTGTCTGCACAAAGACTCCACAAAGTCTCTGCTGTAGTCTTAAATCCAACTCTCCCTCGCTGGTTGCACTTTATAGGCTCCATGATGTAAAAACTCTGTGCATATTTGTTACTAATTAACTGAATGTCTGAAGTGTGACCCCACTGTATTCATAACTAATCCAGTCAACTCCAACAGAAGAACATTGTAGCTACAGGCCACATGTTAAACTAATGTGCATCCTGCCATGGTTTGCTTTTCATAAACCTTTTCTGTGTGTAAAAAACAATGTTCACACCAAATGTTTTATGGTCTTTGTGATCATTTTAATTCGACCCATACTATGTAAAAAGCCTGCTCTGGTTAATGGAGCAGTTTTTCTTCTTTATTAACACCAAAGGCTGGCCTCCTGCTGTTTAAACATCACTTGTTAATGCAGGTTTCTCATAATAATTAGTCATACCTAAAGAGACAGTGGAATATTCATTTATGGCTTCTATTTATGCCTTCTATTCTGCACATTAGAACACTGTAACAAATCCTTATTTGATCCCATATTATAAATTGGCTCCAAATACTCTCTGGGATTCATGATCTGCCTTCAGAATCCCTGTAATAGAATTACAATTGATTATGTGGATTACCTAGAGTATAAATAACTTACCTGTTCCAAAAAAAAGAAAAGAATTGACAGCAATCTATATGGATTAATATGGGTTTAAGGTTATCAATATTTTTCAGGAATCCATCATGCTAATTCCTTCTAATGTAGAAATGCAATACATTTGTGTTCATTGATTCCTGTTTCATGATCCATCAGTCAGAGAAAAGTCAAAATAGTCTTCACTGTGTTTATCATTTTGTTTTTGGCATCCCGTCTGTTATTGATTAATAGTTTCCAATTCAATTATTCTCACACTTGGAGAGTAAACCCTAATCCCAGTGGATGTTTGGTCTGTGCTTCTTTCCACAGCAGGACAAATGAGGGTTGGATAAATTACTGGATCCATATGATTTATGACAACAATAACTCTGTGATAACACAGCAACACAATAAGCAAGCGGCTGATGAGCAGCTCAATCTTTCATGGGCAACCGAGTTAATGAGTGTCAAATGCCCAAATGCCAGAGTTAATAAAGGCACAAGAAATTTCAGAAGGCTACTGCAGCTCACATACTCATACCACCACTGAAAGGAAAAAGAAATCAGCCATTCATACACCATGACATTGGATAGAGAGAAAATAACTCTGCTTTTTACCTTGCTGGAGTAAGGCCCAGGGATGAGCAGTTTCAGTGCTTGTCTTTTCAGCTCTGCCAGCCGGGCGTTGCAGTTCTCACACCATATAACTCTTTCACTTCCGGGGGAACTTCCACTGCCTGAGGCTGGAGACCCAGTCCCAAAACCAGGGGAGCCACCAAGAGACCCTGGAGACCCTGTTCCAATCCCTGGTGAGATGGTCCCCGGTGATCCAGAGAAAGACCCTGGAGAAGAGATTCCTGAGCCTGGGGACGGAGTACCAGTAGAGCTCGGCATGGAACCGGCACCCTCTGGTGCAGGCCGTGTGCTGGAACGACTGGTTTCATCGTATGCTTTTCGATACCATGTTTCCGGGAAAAAGGAGGCAGATTTGGTTGGGGAAGTGTCAGGCATCTGAACGTCAGAAACAAGAGAAGAACACTTGACACATTGCTCTTCCTGGGAGGTTTTAACAGAAAAGAAAGATAAGTCATATTAAAATTTGAGGGTCATACTTTTGGCTCACTGGTAACAACACAAGACACCAAACATGCTGTAAATAGCAATGATAACTATCATTAATATATGAATTAATATAAGTAGTTACTCGACATACCAATGTTTTCTGCCATGAGATGTCAAGTGTATACTATGAATGCAGCTAACAATAAATTTCACAGGCAGTTAATTTGTAAATAATTCTCTTAATTAATCAATCAGCTGTTTAGCCTATGAAATCCCCCAAAATGGTACCAATTGTCTAGGAACCCATACATAGAGAACTAAGAAACCAGCAAATACTTACATCTACATAGCTAGACTCAGAGAATATAAACTTTTTTCTTTAAAAATGATTTTAAACCAATTAACTGATCAATTATCAATAGCTGAGTTGGACTTTTATACGGGCCTAGAGAAGTAAAGAAACCAGAACATATTTAAACTTAAGAGCAAGGATCAGACCACTTTAACTTTTTTTTTTTTTACCTAAAAACAAACAGGCAAGCTGAGTAGGCTAATTTGTTCAAATAATCAATTCACTGTTGTGACTCCAAAAATGTCCTAGTCATATCACTCTGTGCACTGTGAAAAAAGACACTGTAGAGACAGTGTTCACAACAGGTTGCACTGAAACCAAAAACAGTGACGGAAACTCTCAACTAAACACCCAGTAGAGGTATTAGATTAGGTTTTGTGATACTCATAACACATGCATTTACACATTACTATCCACTGGACCGATTAGAGATTAGAGAGAAGGTCAACACAGTCCATCCTGATTAAACAGAAATAGACTAATATCAACACCTATTTTCCCCTATAGGCAAAAGCAGTCTGAATAGGCAAGATGAGACGGCTAAGTGAGAACATCAGATGAGCCACAAAAGAGTTTAAAATAGGTTTTCTGTGGCTGGATAAAAGCAGTCAAAGAGCAAAAAACCATTAATGTGGTGGTAGTAGGAGAGGTTGGGCACTAACGCTAATGTTATCCCTCACAAGAGCTATAATAAGGCAGCAATGAATAGGCTGATGGATGGAAATGCTCAGTCATCTCAGTGGGTTTACTGAGAACCGACCCTATGTTATGAATGAAAGCTAATTAGCCTATAGGTGGGAGGTGGTGAAACACTGTCAAACATGGTGAATATAATACCTGATGTAGGTCTGTCTATGGTCTGGGATAATTACAGATGTAAAGGTGAGGATGCATAAACCAACTGCTGCTGCTGCATCCAAAGCATCAATGTGCAAACGTATGAGCTTTAAAAAACAAACAATCATCAGCCACTGGAAAAGTAGACAAACTGAAATTTGACTGTGTGTAACTGAATGGATAAGTTTTTGCATTTGCCAGCTGTAGACTCTAGGTTCGGAAAGGTGCGCCCATGCACCTCCAGGCTCCTCAGAGGAATAACCTACCCCATATTTTCGGCTCCGGCTGCTCACAGACCTCTCCTTGGTCCCCGACAGTGAAGTCATGTTGGAGGTGAGAGGAGGGGAGGAGGAGAGGAGAGGAGAGGAGGAAGAAACCTCTGCAGCTTCACATTCAAGAAGAGACCACCGGATCGATTTCAATTAACTACACGCCCCTGCAGTTTGTTCTTCTCAATCTGGACGCAACCTTACGCACTTCCAAACGCATGTGGAAACCGGTTACATCCCCATTCCATCACAAAAAGAAGAAAATAACCGGTTGTTTTTCTTCGCTTTTCCCGTTGCTTACTTTTTTTAGGAGAAAGAAAAATGAGTGGAATGACTCCTGCAGATTCACACAGGTCGTGGAAGGCGGACCGCTCCCTGTCAGCAGTGGGCTGTGCGTGGAATGAGGCTGTGCTCAACAGCGCTCCGGACTGGCATCACACGGAGCCCTGCCTCTCCCCATCAGCCCTGCAACGGAGGCTGCACAGGTACAGCACAAATCCCACAGGGCAAATTCCTGCGCGCGACTGAAGTCTCATGGACCAAGTCACGACCCATTAGATGGACTGTGACGTGGAGGGAAGCCAGCAAAAGCACAGCTGTGACAGTCAGCCGTTTACACCTGAAGTGTTGCTGTGCCCGGACTCTCCCGTGGACTTGTGACTCCACACGCTGCTACAGACACCAGTGGACTATAGAGACAGTAGAGAGGAGAACATCTGGATTAGGGGCGGGGACTCCCTGCCCTCACCAACCACAAGTCAGAACACATCCACCATCCGGATGAGTGGCAGGTGAACTGATGCCTGTTTGACCCCACACAGTGTGTGTTTTTTAGGAGGATAAAAACTGATGTGAGCCCGTTTACCAGAATAAGGTCTACAAAATTTCGTTGCTCTGAAATATTGTGCAATGACAATAAAGACAATTCTACTCTATTCTAAAGTCTACATTTCTCTAGTGTAAAGCTAAAATACATACAACTGATCATATGGTTGATTTAACCCATAAAGACACAGTGCTACGTTTGTGTTTGAATTTTTCTTTCTATTTAACTTTTCTTAAGTGATTTGTCACCATTTATTTTAATATCGTCTTATTTATTTTGCCTTTTTTCAGTGAAAATCATCTATTTTCCTATATTTAATTTACTGATCATGTAGATGTTCATAAAAATCAGATTAAATTGAGGATTATTATATCAAAAACAGAGAAAACTGTAGATAAATGGACTTTTTCAGCAAATATATCGATAACTGAACACAAAATATGTGTGTCCATTCACTGTCATTGATTCAATTCCATGGGTTTTACTGATGAATCAATGTTGTAGAAGATGACAGTGTTTCCACAGTAACTATGGAGCCTCTGAGGGTCATATCTGAGGACCACGAAAAGATGGCAAACTGTATTTTACATGAATTATTTACATGTATTAATAGAATTAAAGGATCAATAGTTCAACATTTTATGTAAGTAGATAGTTTTGTCACCAGTGGATGTTTGGGTCTGTATGGTTTAATGTTTCTGTGTAGAATAAGCACAATTTGCTGACTGGGATTAATTTATCTCGAACATTTAAAAACTCATATATACCTTACTATGTACATTTATATATGATATATAACTATATAGATTCTACACTGTTGCCCATAAAGTTGGAATAAAAATATTTTTACCTCTTCTGTGATTTATTCTTGACAGATAAAATGTAACTGGGTCTCAGCATGTAATCATTATACACTCAAAAAAAATGAGAAATTGACTTTAATTAAATGTATTTTGTCAACAGGTTCCATGAAAGTGTATTATCTTAATTAAAAACAAAAATATTAAGCTCATCTAACTTTACGAATTTGTAAAGTTAGATGACCTCAACGTTTTTGATTTTAACTAAAATAATACACTTTAGTGGAACCTCTTGACAAAATAAATTTAATTAAAGTCCGTGTTTCATTTTTTTTTAGTGTACTTGGTCAAAGGTGATTGGTACAAATAAGAAGAAAAAGAGGAATGTGTCTGAAAACTGAATTATTAGTTCAGTAGTTAAGTTTACTGTAACATTACATTTAAGTGATAAATCCTGAAAAGATCCTCTCTGTTGCATCTGGTGGATCATTTACAGAGTATGGTGGTGTGTCTTTGGGTTGGTAAAAACCTATAAAATCATTATACTGACTCTTACAAGGCATAGAGAGAGGAGTCTGGATGTGTTTATAGACAAAAAAAAACAAATGGCATCATGATGTATTTGACCTTTTCACCCTGCTGTACATCGTTCCCCTTTATTTTGGGCTCTCAGAAAACTCTATTTACTGCATAAAATAAAATATGATACAAGAGTGTTGTGTTTCAGAATTAACTTTCAAAGACTTCATGTAATGAAAGAGACAAAGCCTGCATGTGAATACAGTCTAAGAGCTGCCATGATCTAAAACTGAAGATAAGTGGATACACAGTGCCCTCTATTGTCAGCATGAGGTTTTTCCTGGAGATCCTCAACATGCTGCAGTTTACTGCTTTAATGTTACAGTGCTTTATGACATTGTTCAGATTATTACCCCACCCCCGGAGAGGAGGCAAGGGGTATTGATTGTGGTTTTGTGTGTAGGGGTATCCTTCAGAATATGCTACACTTAAGTGATTCTGTCTATTTGAATAAATATAGGATTCTAATAAAGAGCTGTGGGGTATAACTGTATAATTGCTATTTCTAATTAGGATGGTGTCTCCTGTCTACTTGTGTTTTATTCTATATAGACATTTTTAATTTTATTCATTTTTCAGAGACTGTTAAGCCTTCTTGTCCAATTGATTTTATTCTCAAGGAACTTCCTAGTTAACTAAAAGGATATCAAGAAGTGTCGGGCACAACAAACCCCACCCCTCACACGTATTGTAGTTTTTGGCATGGATCCAGCTGATGTCATCATGTCTATGCATTTGCTGATGTCAGCTGATGTTTGCTGATGTGCCAAGATTGAAGTAAATTGAAACAAAATTGATGTTTTTATAAACATTTGAAATTTTACCCATGATAAGTAAAAAAATAAATAAATAAATAAATAAATAAAAAATATTTTTTTTAATTCATAAAAAAATGGAACTTTCCCAAAATGTAATCACATCTTATATGGGTCACTACCAATTTATAAAACCAATATGGTATGAAATGAACCAGTAGTTTTGCTTCTAGCGTATTAACAATTAATCAATCAATCAAACAAACTAACAAAATTAACCAAAAACAATACCTCTTGCCTCCCCTTCAAGGGATCTGAGGTAAAAAAAATAAAAAAAATTCCTGTTTCATATTGTGTTGTAGTCACACATCTCCTTACCAGGTGCTAGGACTCATTATCTTCAACCCTCAATGACCTAAACAGCCATGAGTGACCAAAAGCATTTACCAAAGTAAACTGCTTAATTATTTTTGATCCACTAATCCTATCAATGAATGTAAATAATTCAAGCCAAATAGAGTTTCACACCTTCTTAGCATCATCAGATATGACCCCTTTGGATGTTCAGAGGCTCTGTAGTGAACATGGAAATACTGTCATGTTCTGCAAGATTGATTCACCAGTAAAACCCATGAAGTATGACATATGACTGTGATTGTTTTTATGTCCATTTAATGATATATCTTACAACATTTGAATTTACTCTGAGTTTTTTTTTCATGTAAACATGGTCAGCAAACCACATACATAAAAAAACTGATTTTTACAGAAAAATGCAAAATGCAGAGGATGATTGTATGATAAATGGTGATAAATAATTAAAGATAGGTTGAATGTGGGGGAAAAAAATTAATTTGGTAGTTATCACAAAAATAGTTTTTGGTCTTTAGTGGTTAAGTAGCTTTTTTAATAGATGAGTAAGCTTTCAACTCTGTTCTGACACTGGGATCCACTATTGCTTTGATGGTCTTGCACATATATTTACAAAGAGAAGACAGAAGGAGCCCAAGACTGGATTAATAAACAAATGCCAACAAATGTGATCATTTGTGAACATGCTGAGAAGTAGAATTAGCAACAGCAGACAGTAGAGAACACAATTTCCAGAGCCAGTTATAAAACACAAAGCAGAGTGGGAACTGAATCCAACTTACTGAAGTGCAGTTCAGGCTCAGTCATAAAGAGCAGGTCTGTGAAACCCAACAAAAGTAATACATTTGCACTTTATAATTTGAGATCAGATATTTCTTCACTATGAAAGGAAAACAGGATCTGTTATTGAGGAAGTAGCCCACTGTTAGTTTCAGTTAACCAAATACTTCAAAGACAAGTTTTGATCACTTACAATACCTAAATATTTGTACATAGTAACCAGTCTGATCTCATCTTGTTGAGGGGTTTCAGCCTTAGAAAGATTAGAAGTAATACGATAAGATAAGATCCTGCAGCGGGGACGTTCACTGATTCTATTATGTGCACACAACAAAAAAGTCTTGCAAACATACAATTAAATCAATCAATCAATCAATCAATCAATCAATCAATCAATCAATCAATACACACATACACACATGCATATATACATACATATACAGGCTATATACATACATACATTGGAAGTGAAATTAGAGTGTCCAACAATGAAAAAGAATATAAAACACGCACACACACAAAAGATGCCAAATATGCACAGGGTAGCCTATGTGTAATAGAGGGCTGTACTTTTAGTGCATTTTTGGAAATTTATTTTAAGACCTGCTCCATTTGTGCTCCAGCTCATAAGGTGGCGCTAATAAACTGCATTTTCCCTCCGTCAAAACGTTAGAAGGAGAAGGAAACGGTAAGAAAAAGTAGGAACCAACTGTACGCATTGCCTTCATGTAAGTGGAGGCACGTAGGACATTGAAAGTATGCACAAGTTGTAGTCAATAGTCCAAACGAAAAGCTGAATTTCAGATTTTAAGGTAAGTGATCAGCTGCCTCTTGACCCAGTGTATGTCGATCTGTTTGTTGTAGTTTCCCTTAATCAATCACATTTGCAACACGCATCTAAAAAGCACAAGTGGGTTCTGCAGCCACATCCCTAGGCTATCTGTTGATGAATTACTGACCTGTATACAGTTGAATAAATTATATGATGTCCCTCCTTGTTTGCTTTAGCGCTACCTGTTAGCATTAACATGGAGGCACCTTTTTAACACCGTTTCTAGTTGTACAATCTGCAACAACGCACAAAATGTGTTCGAGTCTATCGCTAAATATGCTATAGCACATGAGTGTCGTTGTTTTCTTCGCAATTTCTGCAATACGTGGTAACCAGAGTTAAATTGCCAGATGGCAGTAAACTAGGATAAACTGAGGGCAGTTCCACTGTCAATAATGCATTGTAAAACAGTAACAATGTGTGAATGTACAGTTGGGGGTATCAAACCTACTGCGCGCGGGCTAAACGGTCCAGTCCAAAAGTGTAAAAAAAAAAAAAAATAATAATACACTCAAGACATTAGCAGTCAATGATATCGACTTGTTTAAGTTCAGGGGCCTCATACAGCTCATTTTCATCTGCAGCAGGTCGGATTAATAGCATAAAAACCTGTAAACAAATGGTATCAGGCACACTAAACCCCGCCCCTGGCGCGTATTGTAGCTTGTTTTGATCCGGCTGACGTCATGTATATGCGCGTGGTGGTCAACTGACCACAAGTTCACCCCACACAACACACCAATATGGCACAATAGGTATATCACAATCAGAAGAAAATCGTTGTTTAACATGGAATAGATGGAGAAAAATATTTGGTCTGTGATTCATTTGGTTGAGAGCAGTGGAAATATTGTGTTTTGTTTTTTGTTTTTGCCAGAAACATGATTTTGCTTGTAGCAACAACACTTTTGATCCCATTGTTAAAGCCATTCTGAATTCCAATTTTCTGCATCATCAGAGGAATCCTCATGGATCCAATACTAGTGACGCCCTATTTACCTCAGCTTCTGATAGGAGGATCCAGCTTTAAAGAGCTGAAAATAATTAGGAAAATCCTCAACCACAATTCAAATCCCATCCTGCCCTACAGAAACTCTTTCTCAATTTCATTCACATAAATCCATAAGAATCTTGAAAACCCAATATTTAGTTTCCTTCAAATCCAAAAGCCAAAGAAATCCATTATAAAATTGTGAATGGAGTCTATCCCTCCAATGATATGCTAGAACAACGATTTGGGTTTGGAACAAATAACTGTGTTTTCTGTAATGAGACTGAAACCACAATTCATTTATTTTTCCATTGCATGTATGTAAGCATAATTGCTGGACATTTACGATTGGCTTCACACAAACGTTTGCCTTCCTGAAGAATTTTCTGTGATGAACATTACTAATGGACATGTACTGGACAATGTCAAAGATAGCTTTTTAATAAATAACATCATTATTTTAGGTCAATTTTACATACATAAATGTAAACATTCGAAGATGAAACCCCCATTTTCAAGTTTCCATAATGAGTTTCTGCTATATATGAAAACTCTCAATTACAGAGTAATTTAGAGAGTAAACCTGCATTGAAATGTCTTTCAATTATTGAATATAATTTGTATAACAAGTCTGAGCCCCCCACCTCATTTGATTTACTTTATTTATTTATTTTTAATTCTTCCAAAAAATTTTTAGTCTCCATGGTTGTTGACATCTATATATGTACGGTGCTTAACAAATTTGTTAGACCATCTGTCATGAAAACATAAATAACTTCATAGTATATCAAAAACTTTTCAAATTAGAGCTGCACAATATATCGCAACAATATCGTTTTTGAAATGGTGGAGTGTACAATATTCATATTGCAATGACTTGAAATAATTTATCTTATTTTATTTTTATTAACATTTTGTTCTGGGGTACCAGAGTGGTTTTCTCCATCACTCGAACATGCTAGTTTTTCTATTAAAAAAATAAATAAAAAATGAAATAATGTTACTGCTGCTGGTTGAATGCAAGTTTACATGTTATTAATGTTGAAAAGATGTGAGTATTTTCAGAGCACACCTTTGAGCAAGGCCTGAAAAACTTATTTTTATACGCAGTATTTACAAAACCAGGCCGGCAATAGAATATTGTTCAGTTAAAGCTGTTACATGGTGATACTCTGGCACTTTTGTTATTATGAAATACATCTATGTCCATGTCTATACATTTGACTGTTTGTGTCTGAAGGTCTGTGGTAGCAGCATCAGTGTAGGTTTTTGGACAGAGTTATGGAACTGATTGTAGTAGTTCAGTATTTTGTCTTAAATTCTAAATAATTGAGTCAGCATACAAACAATAGGCTCATTTTAACATTGTTAAGGAATGCTTTTCTTAGGTGAACTTAAAACAAGAAATATAAAACATTGCGATTGCAATAATATTAATATTATTATTATTGTTATCGCAATGTTGTACATCCATATCACATATCACAAGTTTTGCCAATATCGTGCAGCCCTAGTATGAATGGTATAATTATTATAATTTAATTATTTATTAGTTTCCTCAACTGATCTGGTAGCAACAGCGCTTTCTCAATTCATCTGTCTTAAATATTTCTTCACTGTCGTAAAAAGGAAAACATGTGATAGCCTTGCATATGTGTGGTACTTCTGTCTGTCTGGTACTGTCTGGTACTTCCAGAACCAATCGGGTAATGATAGGGCTGACTGGAGAGGTTAGCAACACTGCTATGCTCGGGGTATTTCCAATGCGCAAGTTATACATCACACTATATGCTGTGCTGCATCACCACCCCTTTTTGGTTCCGGAATGGAAGTCTGCTGTGTGAAAGTCCAACCTGTCTCACCTCTGTTAGTCCTTTGGTTTGGCTGTGGAAATTGGTCAATGGTGGCAAAAAGGGGGGAATACCATCTCCCCTTTTTTCGAGGATCTCTGTGTAAAAGTGGCTTTGTCTGTAATATTGTGCGTTAAAGGTGGGGTGGGAGATCTTTTTTGGCATATATTTTACCATTTGGCTTAAAAATCTCCCCACAGTCGTGTTGCGAGCAATAAAATAAAAGGTTTGGAAAAAAACCCGAAAAATTTTGGTTCACTCTACAGTGTAAAATCAACGAAAAACACCAACCAATTGCGACGAACTGGTTTTGGTTCC
>JAQQZY010000019.1:21835004-21855121 GCA_030068375.1 Ostorhinchus rueppellii | reverse complement strand
GGAGGGAGTGTATATTTTCAAAATCTCACTTGTGTTGAATTGCCGGAACCGTTTTTTCCAAGATCTCCCACCCCACCATTAATGGGTTTTTGTAAAAAAAACTTTCAGATATGTAATTAAAAAAATAAAAGAATTTGCTTCTTACTATAGTGTTACCTGGCTTTATACTATGAGTTTGTCTCTTTGTAGGTTAAAAGTGTCTGAACAGGTAATGGTACTGTTCAGCCTAAGACGTACAGTTGTAGTGTCACTCCAGAAAAACAAACATGAATGTAAACTATTGCCAAGCCCACACACTCACCTAAACTCCCATAAACACAATAGCCCCCTGAATCTCTGCACATAAGACAGAACATGGTACATAGAATGTCAAATACCTACAGTACAATGCACTAATATACCTGCAGCATGCTGCACTAATGAACACTAATAAGTAAGTGCAGTTTTAACAATGGCATACCCCTTCCTAAATGCATTGTGTCTTTGTAGATCCACTGTGATCTCTGAATTGTTGGCATGCATGTGTAAGTGTTAAGATGATGCATTTCAGGTTGTTCAGGTCAGTGATGTTTGTTGCCTGTTTTTGAATTCCAGCACCCCTACGTTTTAGGAGAATTTTTTTTTAACCTTTTACTTTACCTTATGTACATTTTTATCAAGCTACAAAAATATCAAAACCATATACAGTACATGGTTGAAACATAATATTTTAATGAGTGTCAGAGGGGCCTTTACCCTATGGGCTCGGTCCCTAATAATAACCATACAGCTGCACCCCTGCCCCCACATCAAAATGGTTTAATCCACCAAATGTCTCCTACCCTCCTATTCTGACCCTGAGCCTTCATCTGCTCAGTGCAATGCGCTGATGAGAGTTGGTGAGATACACTAGTGGTGTAAGTACCTGGCTTAAACCAGGATATGCAACACATTTGTTTACTTCTACCTCTCTACACCAACACATTCTTATCATCACTGATCCTCATTTTTTCTTTATTCAAATGTAGATCGCTGTTTGTTGTTAGGTAGGAGTTAGCTGACATTTTTTGTAGCTGCGAGACGTTCCAGGTGGTCAGTCAACATCTGTCCTCTGTTTGAATTGGAGTGAGAGAAGCTACTTTTGTGTCATGTGTGTGTGCGTTAATATTAAAGACAAGGTGCTGCTGTCTGTATATGACCAGCTAACTGACCAGATGCCTATTAACTCCTATTGTGTATGTTTGTGCAGACAGAGAGCCAGAATTATCATGGATATATGATTTTTTTTTTTTTTATTTTATTTTAAAAGAGCCAGGTTCAGGTAAAAGTGTAAGATCAAATGGTGTGACATTTTCTACAGCAACCAAATAGAATTACAATGATGTTTTAAGTTGGATAAATGTAATAGTTTATATCTCTTATTAGATATAAAAGACGTTTGATTATTTGCATTTTGCTTGACAATACAGAGAAAGAGAGAGATGGGAGCAGAGAGAGGGCTTTATCAGTATTCTTAATATTTTTTCATATTTATGTAACTTTTCATCTAATTAAATACAATATATTTGTGTACGATTGTCACTGCAAAGAGAGAGAGGGAGAGAAAGAAAACAGGCAGAGAATAGTGGCAAAACAGTAACTGTTAAGTGACAAAGACAAAGATTCTATTCCCAATATAATTTTATGTCCATCATGGAAGTTATGTGTTCTCTCCACATTAAATGCTTTCCAGAAGCACATTTAAACTTAACATACATAAGTGGACTTCATTCTAAACAGGACATTTTCATTACATTTTCCTATTTAACTAAAAGCTTTACTATTTGCTTAATTTTACTATACAAGGAGAAGAACAGGGAGATGAGATGAGATGAGAGAGAGCAGTTTGTATTATATAAGAGAGACAAACGTTGAAAAAGTCCAGCTCTGTTACTGTATTTTGCATGTTGTGCTTTGCATTTCAAATAAAAGTTGAAAAAGAAAAAAATAAGTCCAAGTTCTGTTTTTGGTATTTTTTTTTTTTGTACTCATTATAGGGGGGCTATGTTACTCCAGAAACTTGCATATACTGTTTATGTTTATGTGTATATGTAAATGTTAAGGAGCTGCTGTATCAAAATGAGGTGTCTTCCTCCAGAAATTAGGGTTAGGGTATATTTCTTTTATGATTCCAATCAGTTCTTCTTTTACTGTGGCTCAGCATTTAAATAACTTCTATCAGATTTGATGGTTTAGTTACAGAGTTCCTCTACCCAAGAAATGTGATGCTTTTCTTTCATAAATGTGGGAACAATGGCCTGATATTGCATTAAAATGTACAAAACAGTAATATTTCTCTTACTCTCTGAATACCCAGCATCCCTAAACCTCTGATCTAAAATCACCCCTGGTTCAGGTTATTCATATTTTTTGTGAAAGGATAGTTTGTAATTATAAACACTTTTTTAATGCATTTGCTTTTTTTTTGTACCAAAACAAAGAGGAAAATTTGGAGTTGTGATTATTTGTAGGTTTTTATGCTTTTATTTTACTGGTTCGTCCCACTTGACATCACATAAGGCTGCATCTGGCCCCTCTACTAAAATAACTTTGACACCCCTGATGTACACTAAATACAGAAGAAGCAAAGTAAAGCTCATTCATTGTGAATTATAAAGCATATGTTCTGCAACTAAGCTTTAATATTGCATATTGGATGATGATTCTGACATTACCTTTCCACCTGTATTAAAATACTTTTGAACCTGTTTAATCTGCCACATTAAACAGATCTGTTGAAGCTTCCAGAGAGAGGACATCACCACCACCAACTATAGTGTCTTGACTAAATCTGAGTCCTGCATTCCAGACATCGATGCCGGCGAAATCAACAATGAAAGGTAAACCAACATGCAATCTTGTTTTGTTAGCTAAAAGTGACGGTATGCAGGTGACTACTTAAGTGAGATAAAAATTACTGTAAAAAAAAAAAAAAAAGCACCCATCTTGTGATGCTCTTTCAGGTCGAACTCCAAAATCAAGAAAAAAGAAGCCAACAGAGACACCAGTAGATAAAGTTACCTCAGACAGTGTTTCATCTCCTGCCACAGAGGACTCAAGTGCTCTGTCAGGCCATGATGATGCTGCTGCTGTCAGTCAAACTATTCCTAGTCCATCACAACAAACTCCAATAAGATGCCGGCACCAAATGGGTCAAATAGAAGCACACCAAACCTCCACACCAGTTCACACCACTGACAGCCCGTCCAGCATCTCAGCCTCTGCCAGACTGAAGAGTCGACAAAGAAGACAGTGTCTTCAAGACTGTGAACTCTTCAGTTGTTTAAAGGTGTTTCATTTTTTCTCCTTTAACTTTGCTCCGTTTAAAACTAGTGATTTTTATGCCACACACAGTTTCAGTTAAAATCTTCAAATATTCTTTTAGACGTCAGAGGAAGATTCACCCTGCAGCAAATCAGCATCTGAAAGCAGATGTCGGAAGGGACGCGCTGCTCAGCTAAGACGAAGAGTAAAATCACAGACACAGACCTGCAGTAAAGGCAATGGTGCCCAGACCAAACAACGTAGAGGTGGCAAACGGAAAACACGGACGGGGAGTTCAGAGCAGGATTCTGCCACTCAGCCGTCAAAACGATGTAGACCAAGATTTGAACTGAAGAAGCCTGATACAGAAGAGCCAGGTCATTTTCATTTAAATGCTATTCTTTTTTTGTTAGTTCATTCAGAATATAATAAGTATTAATTAATGAGCACAATCCTCAATTTCAGGGTAAATGTGTTTAATATTCACAGTATTTAGATGTGTATCAAACGAAGGGGTTTCAGTTTCAAAGTTAAGAAATGTAGATCTTTTTTCTCCAGAGGATCATTACCTTCATAGTCTAAACCAAAATGAAGTGAGTACAAAATCTGTCTAATTTGTCTTGACTGCATATTAATATTAGTACATAATTATTTAGGCAAGTAAAATTTTCTTTTCTAATTCTGTGATATTTGTCTCCCCTCTCCACTCCACAATAGATGATTCTGTGCTGTCTTCAGATTTATCTATAGAGCTAAGTCACCATGAGGACCAAATACCATATGTATCCTTCCAAGAAGATCAAGAAAATGATTATGAAGAGGAGGAGGACGATGATGATGAGCTTCCGAGTTTCTTGACACAGTCGTATAATAGTGAGATAGTGATTTTTCTTCAATAAAAAAAAAAAAGGTCTCAATGTATTGTGTGTGATAATACAAGTCAATTTTATTGTTTCTTGTATGTTAGAGCCCTCGTCCATTACAGATGGAGCATTTGTCTGGCACAAATTCCGAAATTTCCCATTCTGGCCTGCATTAGTAAGTACAAACAAACCTGCAAATACTAACAATGTTTGGATTTTGCAATACAATAAAGAAGCATTTGCTCTGTATCTGTAGCTTCTCTAACAGTTTCCTAAACTATAAATTTCTTTTATATAGATTTCTGAGCACAGATCAGTAGTAATCTTTCAAAAGTTGATGGTATTTGTTTATTTGCACAGGTAAAACGTGTGAACCATAAGCTGAAAAAAGCCAGCATCATGTTTGTGGATGATTCAATTAATCAAGGAAAAAAGGGGTAAGAAGAAAAACTTTATTTCTTCTCATAGAGTATCCCACAAATTAAGAAAGGCAATGTGTATATCCGAGATATTTGCATGATGTTTGTGTTCATGAAGGTTCACGGTGACGTTGAAAACTCTGAAGCCTTTTGACTGTGAAGAAGCTAAAGAACTTGTGGTAAGAGTTGCTTGAATCTACAGTGCTTCACAAATTTCTTAGACCACCTTTCCCTTTTTATCACAGATCATTAGCATCATGAAGTGCTTTAATGCGAGCGCTTTCATTTTCAGTGAGCTCCTGAGATTTTGTGGCTCACTGGGTTTGTCTGAAACGTCAGAAATTAATCAAGCATAACATTCAACCACTGAAACTCACTTTCTATTCAGGAATGTAAATGGATAACTATATTTTTACATCTTAATCAAGAAATAATGTGCTTTACTGTTTATTCCGGGGATTTTTTTTTTTTTGTGAAGCACTAAATGTAAAATTTCAGGATTAAAAGTGCTACATACTGGTGTATTTACCATTACAGAAACCTAAAATGATTTGGGTAATTACCCCTGCTGTTAATTTAGAGAAGCTGGGGCATATACCTTTCATTCGGGGGGTGAGCTAATTAATTTGTTAAGCACTGTATTTTAACAATTTTTTTTTTCTTTCCTCACAAAATTTACAACCGACAGTTTCACACTTTGGTTTTGTTTCAGTGTCAAGCCAAAGAAAAATATGGTGTTGCCATAGAGTTGTCCATGGATCTGATTACAGATTACAGAATACGAAAAGGTACATGGTATCCATGTTTTTCCCATGCAGGATCCTGTTTTTTTTTTGTTTGTTTTTTTAATACGGCTGACTTACTTATTAATTAATCACTCATTACTTAATTAATACTGGTCTCTCTTTCAGCATGTGGCTCATTTTCTGGCTCCTTCATCGAGTACTATGCTCATGACATGAGTATGTTTCTCTGTTTAATATTCTCTGGTGTAGTATAGGAGAACATTTGGTGACAGTATCATAAAAATCACACCCTCAGTCCAACCTGGTACTGATGGATCCATTTCACTTTGGTATTTAATTTCTCCAGGCTACCCTGTAAGGAGGAAGTACCCTCAGGCAGCCTCAGAGATGCTATCTATTGGCAGCGATGCAGTGATGGATGACACATTCGATGATCATAAAGAAGACTGCTCTGGTGAACAGCTCGAGAAGGTCAACAGGAGTTCAAAGAGGCTGCTGCCAGACCGGACCCACGCTGCCCATAACCGTGCTAATGAGAAGCTTGTGCATTTCATTGTGAAACAGCACATGGTGGATGAACACATTCTGGTACGATGGAAGGAAACCATTGTATCCACTTTTTTAACTTTTCTTTGACCCTAATTAAAAAATCTTTCAAATTATAGCAAAACTCTTTCATATAAATCCATATCATCTGCTAAGGCAGTACAAAATCCTAAATATGCAGTATATTCTATTAAAAAATTAAAGTATAATAACAGAGTGTATATCAAATGAGTTGAAATGTGAGACGCCTCTACTGAAGATGTTATGTTTGACTCGTGCTTTTACTTTTTCTGTTAATGTATGTAACAAATAGTGAGATAATAATGCGGTCAAAATGTAAAAAAAAAATTCCCATCAGTGCTTTGGGTTTAACAGGCATTGTAAATGGGATTATAAGAGCATCGGTCCCTGTCTGTTATATCTTTTCACGTATCTCTTCTTGTACCAGGCTGTGATTCGTGGACAGCAGCAGTCCAGGTGGCTGCGCTCCTTCTTGAGTGCCAATCAAAAGCGGGTGGTGGACGTATACCTGGAGGACGAGAAGCAATTGGACCAGGTGTACCAGTACTTGAATAACCTCTACACTACAGCTGTGGACAATGCCGTTAGCTCGGTTAAACTGAAATCCCTCGAGCATGTTCCCTTCGTCTTAGATGTGCTTCTACCTGAGGTTAGCAAAGTCTATTGATAGGAACTTATGTAACAGAAAGTGTGTTATTATATCTAGAGATGTCCCGATCCAATCTAAAGATTGGTGTTCGTTGCCGATCTGGCTTTTTTTTTTTTTTTTTTTAGAAAATTACATCTGATTTAATCACGAGATGAGGCTGATCCTGGCCCAGTTCTCAAATTAAAGTTTCCAAAGACAGGGAAAAGGAACATGAGCAGCACAACAGCGGGAGACTTGTAGAAATTAATGAAGTGTCATAAGTTTCACTTTGTATGGTCTGCGCATACTCATTGTGAGGTGCGTACAGCACAGAACGCACCCCTATATAATCCTTGGACAGACCTATCTGTAGATGTGCTATAGCAGGAGTAGCAAACATATGGCCTGTGGGCCAAAACCGGCCTACTAAAGGTTCTAATTTAGCCCACAGTATTAATTTGGAAAGTGCAAAAAATTATACTGAAGTTATTAAGAATCAAAGGTGTCATACTTGAGTTCAGGTTGCACATTCAGCCCAATTGTGATCTCAAATAAAAAATAATAGCATAATAACCTAGAAATAACGACTCCAAATTTAAATCAAAATTTAATTGTAAAAAAGTATCATTACTGGATCAGTATCGGCAAAACTAGTCATAAAAAATGTAATCAGATTGGAAGCCAAAAAGAAAAAAAACAGATCGGGATATCACTAATGATATCTTTTACATGTGTTGGTTACAGTATTTGGTACGATGTGCTACAGTGAAAGAATGTTTTACTGTTTCACAGGCCATCATTTATGCTATAGCTGGAGTGGAACATGTCTCCATAAAAAAAGCAGAAGAAAAGTATCTAAAAGGACGATGTGCAAGTCCCAGGTGAGCGTTTAAACAATTAAGGAGTCATTATATGATATCACAATAAGTGGCAAACATCATCAGTGACTCTTCCTTTTTTTTTTTTTAGGGAAAGACAGGAGTTTGAGCTGATGATTGACCAGCACATGAAGATAAAAGCTGAGAAGACTGGTCTTGCACAGCTATCTGAGCCCATGAAGTAGTTGGCTAAAGGACTTTGCCTCACAATGTGTTTTGTTTGTTTTTTATTACTTTTTTTATTTTCATGTCAGAATATCCTCCTCAGTGTACAAATGGGATAATAAACCATTTATAAAGTGAGATTGCTACAATCAAGATGTAACTGAATGTAATTTTTGGCTAAATCTATTTTTTTGCATTATTATTTAACTGTTGTCTATACCAGTGCACATCATATTGCACATCATATTACAAAAATAAATATTTGTTAACTCCTTTTTTAAATTATCAGTATCATTCATCCAAGAATAGACAAAACAGACTTGAACATGGCACAATGCAACAAACACTTCACAGTTCACTTATCATCTGGCACCAAAGAAATAAGGAGCCGTTTGAGCAGAATCTCCCATTTTACAGAGATCTCTTGCATTAACATAATCATAGTCAAACACTCTATGAATTCATACTATTTCCTCAAATAAGTTTGACTAGTGACCCTCCTGCAGGACCCCTTAAATTATGATGAAATGTCTACTTTATCTATCAGTGTTAACATAGTATTGTTGTGTACTTATTTTAGACAAACCACACTAGTGGTCAAAAGCTTTAGAACTCCATAATTTTTCTGTTTTGTTTTTTTTTTAAATTGAAATTCAAGCAGTTCAAGTCCATTGAACAGCCTCAAATGGTACAAAGGTAAGTGGTGAACTGCCATAGGTTAAAAAAAATAAAATAAATAACCAAAAAGTAAGGTTAACCAAAACTGAAAAATAATATACATTTCAGAATTATACAAAAAGGCCTTTTTCAGGAAGCAAGAAATGGGTTAACAACTTAAAGCAGTTCTGCAGCAATGGAAGTTGATCAAGCTTCGAAAGTTAGTGCTACCAATTCCTACAGGTGTCCCAACGATTCTTAATTACTCCCAACCCCCTCTGCCTGCATAAAAGTATTATTGGACCACACTTTGGTACCATGCCATTCTGTGCATTATTTGAGCAGTATTGTACTGCTGAACATTGTGTGTTACTATAAAAATGGAGAGGAAAGGCATCGGTAGAAGAGACAGACCATCATAACACTTAAAAATGTAGATCTGTCCTACAGAGAAATTGCCAAAAGAGTCAAGGTGTCAGTGATCGTGGTTTCCTTCATCATCAAAAGGCTCTCAGAAACTGGGGGAAATGCTGACAGGAAGAGGTCTGGCTGACCCAAAGCCACAACAGCATAAGAAAACAAGTTTCTGAGTGTCAACGGCTTGTGTGATTCAAGTTACAGCTTAACTGCAGTTGTAGTAAGCAACTCTCAGTTTCAAGTGTGAAGAGAAGACTTGGAGTTGCAGGTTTGATGGGTCGAGTTGCAGCAAGAAAGCCATTGCTGAGACTTCAGAATAAGAAATTTAGGCTTGCCTGGGCCATGAAACACCGCCAGTGGACTATTGAAGACTGGAAGAAGGTGTTATGGACTGATGAATCCAGATTTGAACTCTTCAGTTCATCCCACAGATATTTTGTAGGTGAAAGGACAGTTCTTCAGTGGGTGACATCAACTGTCAAACATGGAGGAGGAAGTGTGATGGTCTGGGGCTGTTTTGCTGGATCCAGGGTTGGTAAGTTGTACAGAGTGAAAGGCACCCTGAACCAAAATGGCGACCACAGCATTTTGCAGCTTCATGCAGTACCCTCTGGGATGTGCTGAGGTGGTCAAAGGTTCATCCTACAGCAAGATAATGACCCAAAACATAAGTCTAAGCTCTGCCAGAACTACCTTAAGAAAAAAAGAACAAGATGATAAGCTTGAAAACATGAAGTGACCAGCACGGTCTCCAGACTTAAACCCCATCGAGCGGGCAAGGGCCAATGAACTGGACAGAAGAATGAGAGCAAAGCAACCTACAAGGGCTACACATTTATGGGAATTTCTGCAGAATACCTTTCTGAAGAATATTTGATTTCCATTGTAGAAAGAATGCCACAAGTGTGGGTTCAACTATTATATCTGCCAAAGGTAGCTATTTTAATGAGTCAAAAGTTTAGAATACATTTTGGTTTGTAAATTGATTCCATGATTTCTTTTTTAATTTCAATTGTTTATTTGTTTTATGCTTTAATTCCAGAGTACACTGAGACAAACTGCATCATTTTCAATGAAATTCTGGGGGGAAAAAATAGGGTGTTCTAAAACTTTTGACCAGTAGTGAATATTGCACATATTAGGATTTGTCTATTTGTGTTTGATTATCTAATACGTGTAGACAAGTTTCACTTTCACTAAAAGTATCAGGGCAACTTCATTCTTTAGTTTAAAGACAGTGTTGAATATAAGACGGTGTCATTAAAACAGGTTTCCTTATGTTTCTATTTACATAGAAACCCATATATGATGATGGCACATCTAAATATTAACTGAAGTTTCTGTCATTAATAATAATTATCAATAACAGAAACTTCAGTTAAAAAAAAACTAGGGAGCTTTTTCTTTCTTATTCTAGTAAAAATTACTGATGTTTCTGTAAAACAATACCTGTCTTCCAAAAAATGTGAGACATTTTAAAGAAATCATCCACATTTTAATCGATTAGTGGACCAGTGACAGTACTGATATCTCCCTTTTATTCACTAATATTTCCCTTTAAATCAGCGCAAAAGCAAACATCACTGGAATAAAGCTTAATTTAGACAAAGAGTCTCTGATGATGATTTGGATCCAGAAAAAGAAACTACATCCACCCAGAGCAAATCATAAAACAAAAAAAAAGTGACATTACTCCTGTCCTGCAGGGGGCAGCATCACCCCATCATTGTGTGATGCACTAGTACCACGTCGACAAAGAAGACAGACATGGAGCAGTTTCCAGCGGTGGAAATGGCGCTTATCGGTGTCGAAGCCTGAAGTGTGAAGGAAACAATTCGTGTCTGTGTGGTGAATTGCCTAGTGGGCTCCGTATGACTTGTGGTTCGAAACGGAGTTGATTATGACAGAAGGGAGAAGAAATCGGAAGATTCGTCAAGAAACACAAAATATTCATCGCACGGATAAAGCGGTTAACATCTTCGGACAGGTAGTGTACGTTGACATCGGTAGCAGCTAGCGGCACATTGCATCACGTTTCCAAATGTAGCGCTAGTTGGCAGAGAGCTAAGTTAAGTCAACGAAGTCACCCATAATGCCCCAAAAGATGTATAATAACATCCCCACATGCGCTTAATCAGTGCAAGCTTCATTTAATGATAAAGTAATGCCATACATACTAGGCTAACGTTACAGTACGAGTGAACTGTGCTAAATACAGCTAAAGCTTCCTCACTTAACCTAAGCTAAATTGTCCTAGTTTAGCCAAATTTACAGATTCATATAAAGACAGTATTTGTAGCTAACGTCAATCGGACTATGTTTTAATAAGTGAAATGCTGGCACTGGATGACATCCCCAAGGAAGGACGCTGTAAAAATAAAAGCACATACTTGATCTGACTAGTTACTGCTAATCTCGCTAACTCAATACATTAGCGAGTGTAGCAACGTACTTTATGCTAGACTAGCTAGCGGCACCCACCACGACTTCAGTTATTTGCGAATGACGCGGGTTAATTTTTAGCAAGGCAACATACATGTTAACTGGTTTGTGTTTTGACAAAAAGCTTTTCATTTTGGCTTGCAGTGGATTTGAGGTTAGTGGTATATGGTGTGTCCCGCGTCTAATATAACTATGCTTGCTAGCCGCTTAGACTCAGACGTAACTCCGATAAGCTTTAAGCTATTCCAGCGTGACCTTGTAAGCTAGCAGGGTAGCGTGCTAATGTAACTGAGGAAAGTAAAAAGTAATTAAGAGATACAAGTCAGTATCTAACACTAGATAATGCTAGTATATTCTTGAACGTGTTGTGAACGCCGTCTGTGTCTTAGAGGACATTACACTTCAGGTATGCATCGCACTTATGTTTGTTTACATCCCATCAGCCTGGCTTAATGCTAACAACTTCAGAGAACGAAACTAATCCATGCTGAAGAACGAGCCAATTTAAGGTTATCTAAGTTGTTTAATGCTTAACGTTGCATGCAGTTGACTGGCTGGGGAGTAAGAATTGGTCAAAGGTTGTTGTTATTTTAGTTTTTGTGCTAAAATGTCACACACATGCTTCAAATGACACACGTGTGCTAGTTATGGTAAAAGCATGTATCTGGCCAACTTAGTGAAAGATTTGCTTGAGCTTCTAAGATATTATTGTGACAGTATTGGATTAAATATTGTCAGGATACTTGAATTCGTAAATTCTGTCTACCGTTTCGCTCATGTCATGGCATGTGGCTGCCTAGTGAGTCATGTTGCGCGGGAGTTCACTTGAATCCACCGTGGTTTGTTTCCATAGTGGTCGTAGAGGGCAGTATTGTGTCCAAATTGGACTGAATGATGGGCATGGTCTTAACATAAAGCTGGAGTGAAAATGTGTTTTAACACTAGTACTGTAATTTGCTGAAATATTATTAAAAATCTCAGTTGAATATATTTGATAAAGATTATATTTTTTCTATCCTCAAATAATTATATAAGAGCAATATGAGTAGAAAGTCCTTGTCATAAGCATTGTATCAGAGTTTACGCCACAGTATTTTTTTATGTGGGCAACAGTACTTTGGATAATAACCTTGTGTATTGGCTTATTAAAACCGACATATTCACATGTGTAGCAAGGTACCACCTGTTGTTGCTGATTATTATGCAAACACAGTAGCAAGCCCAACTGTTAGCAAGTTCACTGACAGCATTTTTCCCGACAACTGGGGCAGCAACACTGGTTTGAAAGAAAGACCTCTTTTGTACTGTAAAACCCAGCAGAGCAAATGGACAGGGCTGGATATATAGGTAGCAGAGGTTTGTTTGAGAACAGTTATTTCTAATGGTTATTCCATTCATTTATTGATAGTTACTGAAAATGTCTTCCACAAGCTGATGTCTAACATTGACATTAAATTTTTTGTATTTTGGGGGATTTGTTTGTAAAAGGTAACTGGGATAGTTCTACTCTGTAACATACTGTGTGTCCTGTATTGTTTTATGCAGTGAACAATGCATGACTTGACAGCTCAAGTCACCAGCAGCCTTCTGCCTTTCCCAGAAGTGACAATAAATGCCTTGGGAGAGGATGAGATCACTCTCGACTCTGTGCTACATGGGAAATTCACTATTGGTGAGACTGTGTTTACTTATCCATAATTGTTAGGGATTAGTTTATATGATCCATACTTGCATGTGAAGTCGAAGTTTGAAACCACATTGCTTCCTCTTTGATGGAACCTCCTGCACAACTCAGCATCACAAACAGCAAGACCTTGGACTATCATAAAGAGGTGGATTAAACTCAACCAAAACTTGGCTCGCTTACAGAGTGAAAACACTTATTTTGGAAGGTGCAGACTGTTTTGCCAGTTATACAATGTTGTGTAAGGTCATGATTGACAGTAAACAAAAGAAACAGAAATGTAGGAATTTAAAAATGAACTGTAGTTGCACATGGGCAGCTGAGGAGATGGGGTATTTAAAGATATGATCAAATGAAGACATTAAAGTCACTTAAAATGACACAATGTTTTTTCACTAACACTCAGTAATAACAGTATAGTGACAACAATATGAATTTATTCATACATGCACCCTTTGGAATTAATACTACATTGATGCCAGACAAACACCCATCTATAAGTTTGTCAATGTCAGCGATCTGGAAATGCATAATGTATTGATTGGAGGTTTTGCTGTAGGTATATCTTGCAAAAGTATTTGTATAACTGTCAAAAGTGCAGTGTGAAAGCACCCTAAGTGTCTCTTACAACAACCCTATACAGCTGGGCCAATGTCTGTAGTGTAACCAGAGCAAAGTCAGTGCAGATTATTTCTTTGAGTAGTACTAAGATTTAAATTGAACAGTTTCATCATGTAATGCATTTGGCTGCAATCTCACATTTGGATGAGTGTAAGATGACAAAGTAAACATAATAACCCCCTGGACAAAGAAGTTTGATTTTAACATGTAGAACTTTCATCAAGTAAATTCCTGTGTTAATAACCTCCATTTTCCTCCGTGTGGAAGGCCGTAGTGGGCTTGCCTGGCTTGCGTGTGGACCCCATCTGGAGGCTGTCCATGCAGTGACAGGAGAACGACTGTCTGCATACAGCTTCAGTGGTGGTGGGGAGCATCCACCCACTGTCCTTGCTACCAGGGATTTTAGCTGGCTCAAAAGGTAGGACATAATTTTAGAACTTGGATTCTATTTTTCATTTGTTTACAGTTTTGTTAAGTGGAAAGATTGTATGCTCATTCATACTTATGCTGTGGAGATATCTGAAGCTATTTGCTTAACTGTATTATTCCAATAGATCTGGACTACTTGTTGGCTTGGAGGAAGCAGAGGGCAGCGTGCTATGTCTGTATGACTTGGGACTGTCGAGGGTGGTCAAAGCTGTCGTTATACCTGGCAGGGTGAGTATTCTAAATAGGAATGGAGCATGGTTGCAAATGTAATGCTAAAATCTGGAATGGAGAAGAATCTGGGATTGACAAGTCAGTATTAATGGTATTTCTCTAAGGAATTGGATGGGGGAGCTTTTGCTTCTCTAAATGGCTGTAATTATGTTTATGTGTTGCAGGGTAAAATACGTAAATGCCATTTCCTGATATCCTGGATCTGATATATTCCTGCAAATTTTAATCACACATATTATGCTTAGCTGATATTTATTCATACATATGTTTGCTCTTGGATATCTCCTCTTCATCTTTCATTTGATATTGTGTCACTAGTGTTGGAATAAGTACTTGTACCATTTGAAGCTTTAGTTATGAAATGTTTGAGGGTTAAAAGAAACACACACAGATTGAGGCAAGTAATCAGTTTGTTATGCAAGTAATGGACAAAAGAACAGCCCCATTGACATATCAAAACCTGAATGCATCTGTTTTTTAATCTAGATAACAGCCATTGAGCCATTGGTAAGTTATGGTGGAGCAAGCACCTCAACTCAGCACCTCCACCAGAGTCTGCGCTGGTTCTTTGGCATCGCTGCAGTAGTGACAGACCTTGGTCATGTTCTGCTAGTGGATCTCTGCCTTGATGACCTATCATGCAGCCAGAGTGAACTAGAAGCTTCAGGTGAGGAGAAATCAGTTGCTGTGTATACATTTTCACGCATCTGTGTCAGATATTTGTTAAATTGTGAGACACTATCAGCTACAAACACAAAAAGTGTGATCTTTCTTATAGTTTGGCTTTCTGATATATGAATGTCATCAGTGATGTGAGCCTGTTTTCCAAGAAATTAATGGACTTGTTTTTCTGTCTTTAATAATAACCTCCAGAGGTTCTAAGCTCATCTGGTTTTTAATGTATCTTTCTATGCCGTAGCCTGTATCTTACGGTTGAGATTGGGCTCACTGACACATACAGCCAGTCTCCTGGTGTTCCTTTGTTTATTTGCTGTTTCTTTCTCTATCTTAACTTCTTTTTTTTCTTTGGGCATGTGTTCTCTATTTTCAGATCTGCAAGTAGTGACCAAATCTCCAGCAGAGATCCCTAGGCTTAGAGAAGTCAGTAGCAGACAGGGCAGACATCTTTGTCTTCAGCTGAATGCACCCACTGGAGTTGGAGCTACAGCTTTGCAGTACATCTCCAGGACAAACCAGCTGGCAGTGGGATTTTCTGATGGTTACTTGCAACTATGGAACATGAAGGCTCTAAAGAAGGAGTGAGTCTATTTTTTGTTTGTAACATTCCTGCTGTAAATTTGCTTCATTAATCGCATATGCTCAAACCTAGTGTGAAGATGCCAGTCAGGAATGCAGGTCATCTTTTTCTGTATATAAAGGTAGCTTCATCACTTTGGACACCAGTAAACTATAGGGGTGTTAGAAAATATCAGTTCTTCAATATATCATGATATCTCATTTCACAATACTGTATCGATATTAAAAAGTACTATATCGATATTTTTTAGATATTTATTCAAATGCAGATGTAGCAGAAGTTAATTTTTGTTGATTGTTTTTCTTTATTGCTTCTATTTTATTTATTATTATTTAACACTGTTTTATTAAATAATGGTTATTTGAAGCATCCTAAAAGCACTTTTTACTGTTCCTCTGTTGGGATCACGCAAAAATAATCTTATGACGTAAGTTATGAACTAATAGAATATGAACATTTGAGCAGGATCTTTAAACTGTAATGTCTGTAAAATATAGTTTTAGTTTTAACACAAACATTTTGTGATACAACATTAGATCCAGTTGTAATCAAATAAAACTGTTTAGTATTTGTGCATATTTCTGGTGTAATTCAGTTCTTCAAGGAAATAATCTTTTTTTTTTTTTTAAAAAGAAACAAACAAAAAATTGCCTTTTTAACAGTATCATGATATATCGCGATATATCGTATCATGATCCTAGTATTGATTTGTATCGTATCGCCAGATTCTTGCTAATACACACCCCTTGTAAACTATATGTAAACCTGTGGTTTCAATAATTAATTTTAACTCATGAGCATAGTTATAGCACACCAAAGTGGCTGCAAATGTTTGATTTCATGTCTAAAGTATACGCTTAAATGTATGTTTTTATTGACAGGTAAATTACACTATATGCATTAATATATATTTAACTTTTGATGTGTAGGTACCACTCCCAATTAGAGGGTGGCAGGGTGCCTGTGTATGCCTTCACTTTCCAGGAACCAGAAAATGATCCTCGGAACTGTTGCTACCTCTGGGCTGTCCAGTCTTCTCAGGACCTGTAAGTAATGCATTACTCAGTTTTACACTGTTCTATTAATAAATGTTGCCATTCGATTTATTAGCATTTTAATATTTGTATTTCTAAGCCAATTTTTTTGTGGTTCTGCCTCCTTGTACCCTACACAGTGATGGAGATGTGGTCAGCCTCCGCCTGCTTCAGCTGGCCTTCAGTGAAAGGAAGTGTCTTGCCTCTGGGAAGATCCTTTACGAGGTGTGTGGACATTTACAGGGACGCCACAAAATTTACTCACTGCTGTTTCAGTTATTGTATTTTTCATCGTCCGGTATTTTTGTCAAGCTATGGACTTTTTATTTACCTGACTTGTTTATTTCCCATATCTCTTTCTCTTTCTGTCATTCAGGGCCTGGAGTACTGTGAGGAGCGATACAGTCAGGAGTTAAGTGGTACATCTTTTCCTCTCAGGGCTCAGGCCACCAACACCCGCTTGCTGAACTGCCAAACCATTGAGAAGTTCAGGCCCCATCCTGATCGTGATGATAGTATGAATGAAGGTTAGCTGGCTTCTTATCTGTGCTGTGGAAGATAAAATGTGTATGCTTTACACTGACATAGCCCAAGGGAATTAATGCTGAAACAACTGTACTATTGTATAATACCTTTGTAAAATATCGCCCATATGTGTTCTCATTTTCAGTTGCATCTCCAGACACCAGCGTGTCTATCTTCAGCTGGCAGGTCAAGGCCTATGGTCAGGGAATGCCAGCAACCTTCATTGGGGTTTTTGACATCAACCGCTGGTACCATGCTCAGATGCCAGATTCTTTGAGGTAGAGTGCAGACTGTGTTTGGAATTACTAGTTTGAGTCATTATGTGTTATTTTATTTTGTCTTGACTCATTGGGACACAGCAGTAAATGTTTTATTTTTGTTTTTGTTTTTTTTTTGTCGTCCGTCAGAACTGGGGAGTCTCTACAAAATTGTCCTTATCTGGCAGTCTGGTCCCTGGACCCAGTGATGCAGATGGTGTCTCCCCATGTCCTCTTGGATGTGGTGGTGCATGACCGCAGCCTGAGCAGGGGTCTGCCATTCACCTGTCCCCCACCAGAACAGTACTTCAACCCCACCACATACAACTTTGGTAAGTCTTAACATTATACACAACATAATTTTGGCATGAGACTTTTTTCTTAATAATCTCTTGGAGAAAAGATCAAAAAGGTCATTTTAAAGTATTTCCCAAACCTATTTAATTTTCCCAGGTTTTGTCGCTCTACAATTCTATTTCTTTTTTATATTTCAGATGCTAGCTGTCTGCTCAACTCTGGAATTGTGCACTTAACCTGCTCTGGGTATCAAAAAGAGGTAAGTTTTCTCTCAAACATATATTTAACACAAGTGTCAGTTAAAAAAGTTGAATATGTGACTGCACTGTAAACACATCAGGAAAATATTTTTAGTGTTAATTACTTTTGGAATTTATCCATTCCTTTTATTTTTTTGTGTATATAAGCAAATGCCATGTAAACATGTTTTGACATACAATAACCTTTTGCCATCTGATCCTTGCAATACCAGACCCTGAGCTTTCTGAAAAAAGCTGCTCCTTGCTCCAGTGATGTCATCTCCACTAGCTATTCTCGCTGCCTCATGTCCGGTCTACTGTCATCTCGCTTGGCGGACACCCAGGCTTCCAGCCTCTCTCAGGTATGTACACACTTGGCTGATGCCTAGGTCTCCAGATTGTTAATTCCTCAACATAACTAACATGCTCATGCCAAACGCCCTCCTAGATGCTTTATAATAATTTAAAATATCACATTGAATTTAGTGTTTATTATTATGGTGGATTTGTAATATGTGCTTTAAATATGGCCTTTAGGAGGAGCAGCTGGATGCCATCTTATCCACAGCTGTGGAGACAAGCTCTTTGGGACTGATCACTGGCTGTATCAAACAGTGGACTGCAGAGGGTGAGGAATCTGGCCTTGAAGAAATATCCTTTTTTTCCCCCAGTATTGATAAATTACATATGTCAGTATATGGAAGGTCAGTTCTAATGCTCGTCACTTTGTCTCTCAACAGAACAACCAGGCTCTGCTCTGAACCTGCGCTACATCCTGGATTGGGCGTGGAATAAAGTAGTCCAAACCAAAGAGGAGCTGGATGGCATCTGTATGTGTGACTTGCAGTAAAATATTCATAAACTTGGTGATATAAACATATCCAATGTAAGCTCAATTTCAGGGTAAATTAGATTTTAAATGATTTTTTTTTCTTCCTGTGTGTTTGCTCCTCAGGTGCACCACTGTTTGACAGCTCATCAAACTTCACAGACCCTCAGACAATGCAGCTGCTACAGCACAGCCAGAGACTGCTCAGTAACCTCAGCACCATCTTCCATTGTCTGCTCAGTGAAGCTCAGGAACTCACTCAGAAAGGTACAGACTCTCCCCAGGCACAGTTACCAGTCCAGCAGCTTGGACAGTTTTCTGTTGTTTTGATCCATTTTTAGCTCGTCACAGTGTTTGGTTGTATTTTCTTCTCCATAGGACTGGTGGGTCTGATGAACAAGAACATGGTGTCCAGTCTGATTTCTAAATATGCTCAGGTGGTCCTCTGGTTTTGTCGCACTGGTCTGCTGCCCGAGGGACCAGGTGAGAAATTATTAAATGTAAACATGACCTACATGGAAATGTATTGGGGGTTGGGGACTCTATTAGTAGTCTTGTACATTTCAGTGAACCAGAAGCTATTATGTCAATGACCAGACTCAAATCTGGTTTAATATTAAAGTAATGTTGGCACATTCACAGCAAATGAGTTTTTCAGGATTCAAGTCAGGACTTTTTTTTTTTTTTAATTGGATAAGGACAGTGGCTTATAATTGAAGTTAAGAGCACACTTTGTCAAGGGATGCCCAGACTTGTAGTCATAATTGTATTCAGCTATTTTTCTGTCAATCAAATTTTTCCTCTGTCTTTGCATGTTGTATCCTTCTTCTCCACCAGATGATGATGCGCTTCAGATTTCCAGGCCTTTCTACACCCACTCAGTCATCAGCAGTTACTATACTATACGCAGAGAAGAACTCACCAGACTGGCCAAGTGAGTAGGCTTTACTAGGAATATAGCAAAACAAATCAAGCCTGGACTATGTCTGAAACTTGAGATGACAGTTAACCAGTATTTTTCATCAGTTGTTGAAATAAAATTTCAAAGTGGAATTACCCTGTAATCTTACTGTTGATTGATGATTGAATAATAATTATCTTACACTTGTTTATAATATGATGAAAAATGCTGACACGCTTTTGTTGGTTTTGCAGAGGCAAGTGGTGTGCAGACTGCCTGATGATTGATGGTTTGGTTGGCCAGTGTGGAGAAGGCTTAGCCAACCTGTGGAAGAGGGATGAGGGTGGAACGGGCCAATACCCACCTCCTACTTTACATGTAAGAATTAGTTATTTTTATTTCTGTGTTACTTATGTACTTATTTTGTAGCTTAAACTTTTGTTTGTTTGAGAATGCATCCTCTTGAGCTGAGTGTTATCACTATCTTTGATCCACAGGCCTTGCTGGACATTTATCTACTGGATAACATTGATGAACCTACCAAACATGCAATTGTATCCTTATTCAATAATTGTTGCTATGTTATACCTGTCAACATTAGCTGTGAGTGCTTACTGTTTTAGATGTTGTCATCTGTGAGTTGCAAATACTAATTTATTTGTAATATGTTAGAAGTTGCATATGAATATTAGGATTTAAGGTTAGACTAATTAAATAATGGTATGTATCCAGTGTTATGTCTGAAATG
>JAQQZY010000019.1:21811056-21834904 GCA_030068375.1 Ostorhinchus rueppellii | reverse complement strand
GAAGTTGCATATGAATATTAGGATTTAAGGTTAGACTAATTAAATAATGGTATGTATCCAGTGTTATGTCTGAAATGGATGCTAAATCTAATGTTATTACAAAATTTCTCCTTTATGTTGAGTGTATGCATGAGCCTTGACCAGTTGCTTTCAGGTGATTTACCTTTTGTTGGATGTCATGTACTCCTTCCCCAATAAGGAGGGAGCATCAGTGGAGTCTTTCCCCACAGCTTTTGCCATTCCTATTGGACTGGTCAAATTAGTGCAAGGACTCTGGCTGCTGGACCACCACGACCACCAGGTTCATAAATATTAATTGATAGTCAGTGAAGCATCAATGTGCCCATTAGTGATGCTGAGCTTCAATGAATTTCAACTGCTTTTTGTAGTTTTCCTGTCTGTATTTTACTGTTACCATTCCTTTGTTTTGATTTGTCAGAGTTCATTTGAGCTGCTCCTACATCCAGCTGCATCTCAGTGTCAGTTTGAGTGGCAGCATGAGCGTGTCCTGCAGGCGTTGATGTGCCAGGGTCAACACTCTGTGGCGCTGAGATACTTTCATGTTACAAAACCTCCAATTTCCTCCACCACTCAAGCCAAACTCTGTCTCTCTGTTCTGCTACATAATAGGTAAGACAAAAGATGGAGGAAATTTCATAGCTGTTGCAAGAACAAACATTTTGGTTTAGGAAATGAAGCATAATGATGATTGTGTCCTCTACCAGCTGCTGACTGGCCTTTCTTCTACATGAGTTGGCTTGCCTTTTATAATCAGTATGTGCCCTCTTCCAGATGTCTCATAGAGGCGTGGTCCTTGATTCGGCAGCACTCAAGTCGCCTCAACATGGGTGAACTTCTGGGCTTTCTTTATGAAAACTGCCAGGAACTGGGCCTCATCAAAGAGCTGCTCAAACTGCCCTTGGGCCTCCCTGAGCAGGTAGTAAAAGAGTCAAATGTATTATTAGACTTGACATTGATTTTCTCTATAATTTCACTTAACAGTGAATTTGAGGTAGATTCAGACACTTTGCTGGGGACCATGAAAATGTTTTGTCATGTTAATGACAAGAAATTAATATACATCTTAAGATTAAAGCACCTGATTCTTTATGTAAAATGTTCCAGTCATTTTTAAATGTTTAATGTAGTCTTAATGGTAGCTAAAGTCTCAAATTGAGGAAAATAATTTAAGAAAGAAAAATGGCATAGGAAAATAACGTATTTTGTATGGCAAGTTGTCCGAGATAGAAAGTTACTCAACTATTAATCAAATAATGTTTCCATTGTTTTTTTTTTTTCTTGTAGAATGACTAATGGTAAACAACAATGACAACTGGTAAAACTAAATGTTTTACCAGTTGTCAAGAGAGTTGCATACTTCAGCTAAATGATTTGTCAATTTATGTTTCAGCGTTTCATGTATTGGGATTTTAAAGGTGTCTTTCTCATTGTAACTATGACGTGTACATGGGAATATCAGGATTATTGAAAATTTAGTCTGAGTTGCCGTCGCTTTTTCCGTCTTTTTTATTTTGTTTTGTTTTGTAAAACATACATCCCAAGCTATAATATATAACCTTCATAAGTCCCTACACAAGCCTCATTTCCTACTTTCTATAAATGTATAAAATTTCAAAGGGATTACAGATAAATTATTCTTTCCATATTTGGTTTTGAAATTCTGTGCCTAAATGTTTGCTATGTGTTTCAGGAGTGTTTGGAGAAGTTTCTCCAGGGTACTGGGGGTCTCCAGAACAGAGAGCTGCTGATGGTGCATTACCTTCAGCAGGCGAACTACATACCTGCCCTGCAGCTCAACCACAGCCTCAAAATGAACCTGGTGGTATGTTTGAGTCGCCACCAAAGTAAAATATCTCCAGTACAGTATAAACAAGATACTGTAGTTGAACCCCATAATGTTTTTGATTATGTGTTGTTCCTCTATTTCTAGAATGAGAGAGACCCAAAGCTTAAAGAGCGGTCCAATACTAGGAACTCGATTTTGGATCAGTATGGCAAAGTTTTGCCCAGGGTCCAGAGGAAACTAGCAATGGAGCGAGCAAAGCCTTACCAGCATCCTGGCACAATCCACAGAGAAGGTAAGAAGAACTTCAATTATGCTAGCTGAACATTGGTTAAACATAGACAGATTTCTCTACTAAAACAGAGTTTACATGATGCTACTGTTTTAAGACACCCGCTCAAATATTTTGATCATAAATGTAAGTTGCAACTTAACTCTTGATAGAGGCAAAGGCTGAAGTAACGATTGGCAATGTGCAGCATTTTAAAAGGTGGGGAAAACTTTGAGAATGAGAAGGTGTGAATTACACTGTTTAGTGTATATGTTGAACCCCTCTGGCATTTGTGATGACATTTATGATATATACTCACACTTCCTGGTTCCAAGTAGAAGTACTGAGGACTACTCGTATATTACCTGCTGGAGGCAGACTTGCAATATGATACAACCAAATCTGGATGACATTAAGCAAACTTATAGCAACATGACATTAAACTATGTTGTACAGGTTCAAAGCTGGTAACTCGATTACATTTGACATGACACACTAATGTTTTAGTTTTGATAAAGAAGCAGGAGACAAGTCCCTACTTAGCAGCTACAAATTTCTAGCAATTTGCCAGGATGTATCACGTATTTGTTATGGCAGTATGATTTCATCTTTCTAATAACAGGGTACAATTATGTTACCCTGTGTAAAACGGTTGTATATTTGATGGTTTCCCCACTCGGTTTTACTGTCTAGTGATTTGCAAATCATTACATCATTAGATATGGATTACAACAACCATGGTTTTGCAGTTTTTTTCAAAACTGTCAACATATGTATTTCCGATTCCAACCACAGGTGCAGTCATTTACTATTTACATTCATTTCCACTCTATTTACTTATGTGCAGCTCATTTTCCCCAGTGTCTGGCTTAATCATGATGTTTCCATTTTCTTTTCTCAATGTGATCTAGTCTCTCGGCCACAACCACTATCAACTATCACCAAACGCTCTGCCGGTGAGAAGGTGATGTCACGGGCTGGTTTCATTAACAATCTCCTCACCAAAATTGAGGAGGTGTGGTTAGGCAAAGGAGCCACCCCACATTCTTCCCCAGCCAAGAGGTGACCAGAAAATATTGGATTACTTCAGAGAAATGTTTTTTGTTTTTGTCATTGAAATCTTAGCATTTACCATTGGCTTATTCTTGTAGCCCTAGGGCAACAGACATCTGCAGCCCCAGCCCTAACTCTTCCTCCCTGACTCTTCCTGATCCGTTCCTGGGAACTCCTATCACCATGACATCCAAGCAAAAGTCAAGGTACTCTTTAAAAAAAAAAAAAATACACAATACAACTGTGTGTTACTCTGTTGGGTTGATATTGGTCCTCTAGTATAATATCTTGTTTTTTAGTTGAACTTAACTGTATAGCCAAGATGAGTCTGACTTTATAAACATGTAAAACTGAGTTCTTGAGCATCATAGAAAGGTCCTCATTTATTTTCTAAAGAGTGATGTGTACCATATGCATCATGATGTTTTTAAAATTTTAAAGAACTTGTCAAAAAAAAGTGTTTTTATTCCTTTTGAATAATCTTTCTTTTCATTTTCTTTACTTTGATCAGGCTAATGGAGTTGGTGGTTCACCCCTCTTGTCAGACCCCTCGCCCCATCGTCAGCCCCCCAAGACCTCCCACTTCCTGGGTATCTCCAAAGAGCATTGGCAAGGCTCCAGAGCTCAGTCTGCTACAAACTCCACAGGTTGTCAAGGTGAATAAACAGATGTGCACTTCTTTAAAATTATAAAATGTAGTTGTCATATCTTATTATATTGTTTTAATATCCTAATAGGATAAATGTTGTTTTTCTTACTAATTTGGCCATATCTGTATTATTTTTCCTGCACCAACAGCGAGCTCGAGCTTTGGCTGCTTCAGGTCCAGTGTTCTCAGCCTTCACTCCTCAGTCCATCCTACGCAGCAGCCTGAGGCCCACACCTGTTGCCACCCCATCAGCCTCCCCTGGGCGCTCCATCACACCACCTCTCCGCAATAAAGAGAACAGAATCACCTTCATTGAAGAGGCAGAATCTCCTGAACCAGAAAAGAGCATCCGATGGACCAATGGGGTACAATCAAACACTAATAAACTGATGATATGTACACACATTCCACAGAGGAACGTGTGCCACTCCTCTGCTCTCTCTTCTCCCTCATTTCATGCCTCTCCACTGAAGCAACCAAGTAAAAACTAAATGACCTACAATAATTCATTAGACAGTTGAAAGCTGGTGTGCAAAATTATGTTTGTTTTTTATTATTTAATTGACAAATGAAGGAATCTGCAGTAATAATTAGAACTTGTTTCATCTAAATCCTCATTTTTTGGTATGTTTTCTTTTTTGAAATAAAATGTTTTCTGTTTGAATTTGTTTTTCTTTTTAGATGGCAGCAGAGAGTGAGATTAGTTTGCTGACTAGAGGAACTACATTGTCCAAGGCAACTCATAAGACCTGGTCCCCACAGCCTGCTGAGGAGGAAGAGGCACAGCCTCATGTGAAGTTCCTTCCTCCAGAAGGTGGAATTCCTTCTCCACAGCTGAGATGCTCTGAGAGTGAGTCATCCTCTATCCATGAAGTCACAGAAGAAACAGGACCGTCAGCATCATCACATGCCCAAGTTTCCATGAGCTTTGAAACCAGCCACACATCTGTACGTTCAACAGACACAACTTTAGAGTATTATGATGCACCTCTGTCACAAGATGAGGAAGGGGAAGAGAGCCCAGTGGACAAAGATGAAGATGATGGGGTAGTGATAGTGACTATCAAAACCCCTGAAGAAAAAGAAGAACTGGAGCAAGAACCTGCATCAGCAGCTGAACAGACCCCTCTCCTATCAGTGGATGAAGGGGTTGGGGTGAATGTGAGTGAAACGTTTGAAGATTTAGTGGAAGCTTGTCCTGAAAAGGAGGACAAAAAGGAAGAAGCAGTCGAGTCTGAAAAGGAGGATGAAGTGGATATTGAATCAAGAACAGAACAAGAAGATATTGTAACTCCTGATCCAGGAGAGCTCTCCAGTCACAGTAAATAATTCTCTCTTTCTAATGGTGTTAAAACTTACAATGAAGTTAGGGAAAACAACAAAAAAAAATGTCCACACTTACCTAAATCCTCACCTGTATTATTTTTGTATTCCATTAGGTTACAACCAGGTTCTGGAAGGCACAGAGTCGGTCACGGAGTCTTCCCCAGATGTAGAATCACAGGATCAGTCAGTGAAACCTGAGGTCCAGAATGACCGGTCAGAGGCCACGGAAGCTCCAGAGATCACTGAAGACATGAAACTATCTGAACCCACTGAAGCTGCAAATGAACCAGAAGACGATCTGGAGCAACCAACAGGTTTGTCCGACAAGTTGACAAACGTTACCACAGGAGATGTAATGCAGTGATTTCATATAAAGGGAGACTAAGGATAGTGATTGTATGATTTATATGGGTTTAACTGGTTGTCTGTCACATGACTATGACTTGAATAATGTCATTAAATGGAGTTGTTTTTTTTTTGTCATTAGATTTGACAGATTTTGTCCAGCAGCATCTGTTTGGCAGTGATCTGTCTCCCCCTCTAACCCGCTCAGGAATACACAACGCATCAAAGATTGAAGTGTCATTCAACAGGTATCCTACTTGTTTTTTGAAATGAAAAACTCTGCCTAATGTTTCTGCGGTTTAATCTTTAAGAAGCCTTTTCTCATAATGTAGCATTTTATCCATTAACTATTTTGGGATAATGTGTTTTTCTTCCAGTGAATCACTACAAGTGGAAGAAGAGGAGCTCACAGCTGCTAAACCTGCACCGATCCTCACCACCCAAAAATCTATCACCTCTGTAACATCCTCAGAGCCAACTGGCACCGACTCTCATTGTGAGGACAATTTCACACATAGCAATATGCTTACAGTAAACACTCTCCTCTTTTTGTCTTGCACATTGTCACAAATCTGCTCTTGTGTTTTATCCTTCAGCTGTTGTAAGCGTTAATGACAGTGAAGAACTTTCTAGTCCTCCCTCTGAGGAAGAAGATGATGAGGAAGAAGATTCTGATCAAGCTGAAGAGGAGGAAGAGGAAGAAGATGAGGAGGAAGAAGAGGAGGAGGACTCGGGCAGTGAAGTGGAGATAATTGAGGAAGTCCAGGGTAATGGAAGGCTGTCGCCCCTCCAGCCTGGTTCAGTATTTGTACAACAGGGACAAGCCCACTTTTTGCCACCTTTGTCAGAGCAGGAGCCTAACGTGTTCTCTGCAGAGATGAAGGTAACTTGACTACACGATTAATGTCATGAATGTCAATATCAATTCTTTCTGTCTCTCTCTCTCTCTTGTCTCTCTCTCTCTCCTAACGTGACATGCCATTACAAGGAAATGCATACAATAGATTACCGTGGCATTTCTATACTGCCGTTTGAATTTATTTAAAGTAAAGCCCCGTTTGGGCCTTATGTATGCATGTGCCTGTTTTATACAACTGTGTACAAGTAGTCAAGGATTAACAAAGGGTTCTAAAGTTCAGGACAGAAAGTGCTATTTTATTCAGTACAATGATAGAATTTGTTCCTACTGTGAAATTCAGTTTTTGCTGACGAGCAAAATAAAAATATAATTTTGGGAGAAAAAAATGTCTTTATGCACAAAACGCGTACCGAAACCATGGTTCCATATTTGTGTCAGGACCACCAACATAATCCGACCCAGTTGCTAATGTTGTTGGTACCTTTGTTTGTGTTATGGATGTGGAATGGTTATGTTTTGAAAAGAAGCTGCTCCATGTAATGTTCACTCTGTAGGTGTCTGTGTATGGAGAGAGATTCTGATGAGCAAGTTTTTAAAGAGTTTTAGGATTAATTCAGTGTCTTTTTCTTGCACTTAAACAGTTGGTAGAAGAAGAAATGGAAGGTGAAGTGGTGATGGTGAGACTTGGGGCTGATGAAGGAGAGATGAATCCAGATGAGGATGATGAACAAGGATCATCCTACATGGAGCTCAAACCCTCTACCACTCTGTTGGTACCTCTGGAGCTCGTGGAGGAACAGGATGGCCTGGTCCATAGTTCTCAGCTAGCTCTTAATGAGCTTCACCATACCCGTGTGCCAAATGACCTGAGGCCTGAAACCCACAGCACCTTCTCCCTGATGCTGGATGTGGATGTGGATGAAGATGGAGAAAAAGAGGCAGATGTGCTGGACAATGACCCACTGTCCTCCAACACTTACCAATCAGAGGTCACTGATGAACCAGCAGCCCCACCAGAGGTCATCCTTTTGACCAAAAATGATGGAGATACTCCCCCCTCAGAAGAGGGCCTACAGGAGGAGCTTGGGGTAGAGGTGGCGGAACTGAGCAGAACTGAAGTAGATAAATCAGCAGAGTTGGAACCTCAAGCTGATCTTCAAGAGGAGCCTGGGGTAGAGATGGAGGAACCAAGCAGAACTGAAGTAGATAAACCAGCAGAGTTGGAACCTGTAGAATCTCAAGGTGACCTTCAAGAGGACCCTGGGATAGAGATGGAGGAACCAAGCAGAACTGACACAGTTAAATCAGCACAGTTGGAACCTGTAGAAGCTCGAGGTGACCTTCAAGAGGAGTCTGGGGTTGCGATAGAGAAACTGAGCAGAACTGAAGTGGGTAAGTCAACAGAGTTAGAACTTGTAGAAACTCAAGCTGACCTTCAGGAGGATCCTTGGGTAGAGATGGAGGAACTGAGCAGAACTGAAGTGGATAAACCAACAGAGTTAGAACCTGTAGAAGCTCAAGGTAACCTTCAAGAGGAACCTGCGGTAGAGATGGAGAAACTTAGCAGAACTGAAGTCGATAAACCAGCAGAGTTTGAACCTCAAGCTGATCTTCAGGAGGAGCTTGGGGTAGAGATGGAGGAACTGAGCAAAACTGAAGTAGATAAACCAGCAGAGTTAGAACCTGTAGAAAATCAAGTTGACCTCCAAATTGAAAACGATGAAAAAGACATTATAGAAGATGAAGAACATAAGCAGGAAGTGGAGTTGGTAATGTTGGCTGAGGATAATGAACCTCCAACGGCTTCTTTGTCTGAGCCAACAACAGCAGAAGAACCCCCAGTTATTAAGGATGACAATGATATTGGAGACTCTGCAGCAATGACAGATGCTCTTGTTCAAGAGGAGGATGAGAAAGCAACATCTGCTGAGGATCAGAAGGAGCTTGAGGGAAATGTGCCTTTTGAAAAGGATGTACTAGAACTCCAAAGTGGAGAAACAGTGTCAGCCGTAGAGGAGGAGCAGGAATATACAGCCTTAACAAATGCAGAAAAGGACAACCAAGAGGAAATTCAGGAAAGGAAGGAAACAAAAAGGGCAGGGAGAAGGCTTAAAAAAGTTAAAAAGAGTGATGAGGAGGGACCCGTGCAGGAGGCTGTGGACTCTGATACCCAATCAGAGGAAAAGCCTGTGTTCGACACTCAAAGTTCTCAGAGAAAAAAGAAAGCTCCGTCTACACCAACAAGGAGGACCACAAGAACGAGGAGGACCGTTACCTTCATCTCCCCTTTGCTTGAGGAGTCAGATGAGACAGAAGAGGAAGGGAAGGTACAGGAAGTAGAGACGAGCTCTGCAGTCCCTACGTCCCCCGGTCGTACACCTAGAAAAGGGAGACGGGTCAAAGAAACCCCCGTCGGCACACCTCGAAGAAGTACCCGCAAGGTTCGGCCTGAGCCTCCTAAGCAGGAGGAGGCAGATGATGCAGGGGAGGCCATAGATAATGATACCACAGTTGCAAGTCCCTCCAGGGTCTCTTCTCCTGGCAGGCGACGAGTTTCACAGAGGGCAACCTCGACAAGAGCCAGTCAGCGGAACCAAAGCATCAGTGAGGAGGTTACAACGGACACAGATGTGGAAATAAAAGAAGAGGAGGAAGAAGCTGATAAGGTGAAGCATCCAAAGTTTTCTGGACGACACAGTTCCAAGACTCCCACCCCGGCCAAACACAGGACTACTCAGCTCAGTACTCCAAGGAGGTCTAGCCGGAGGATACTGAGTAACAGTGAGGAGACGCCAACACCGTTAGAAGTCCTGAAAGAGGAGCAGGAGAGCACCCCTCCTGTCAAACACAGCTCCAGAAAGAGGAAGACACTAGTGGCACAGCCTGTCCTGATAGAGGAAGAGGAGGATGGAAAACCACAGTCTCCCAGCCCTGGAAGAGGGACTCGTCAGTCGAATCGGATTACCCTAAATATTTATCCACAAGTAAGTGTAAAATCTACTTGTTTTGTATGTGATGTGATGACACAATCTTAGTCCTGTTCATCTACCAGGAGTTAAAATTGCTGTTTGCTATCATCTGGCCAAAGGATCACTTCTCAATATTTTATAGGCACAATTGCAGCAAATGGTCACAGTATTATTTTAAAGAGGCCGCTATTTCCATTGTACAGTTTTAGTTCTGCTTGTAAATTTTCTAATCCATTTTATCTGTTTTCTTGACATCGATGATAATGTCTGTTATGTTGTGCTTTGGCTAAACATTTGTAAAACCAGGTTTGCTGCAGTGTTGTGCACCTAGCCAAGCAACGTAAGTGCTAAAGTAATCCGTTATGCACTAGTGCCTGTAAAATGATTTACTCAAAGCAGGAGATCTGGACAGCTAAATTTAGCTGATTCTTTGGTATGGGATTGTCAGTTTTTGATGCATTTCATCATCCATTTTACCCATGATTGCCATGCATATATCTGTATCACACATTATTTCATACGATGAACCTGATCCATTCATTTCTTGCCACTGACCACATTTAACACTCCCAGGTGAAACTGGTTCCTCTGTCATATCCTCAGAGTGTAAAAAAGATACAAGGAGAGACCGTTATCGAAACAATTAATGCAGCTGAGGATCAACCTAAACTGGACGTGAACACTTCAGCCAGTCGAACCACCACTCGTCGGCTAACTAGAAGCAAACTCTGGGACCACCCCGAGGAAGACCTGCTTTTACTGGACTCTCCATTAGAGGTGGATTCTAAAATCCCTGTTGCAGATGCCCTCATCAAGCGGCTTCAGGATGAGGAGGAGAAGGAGGAAGGTAAGCATGAGGCAGCACTGACACTAAACACACACCCATGTGAACGGTGTATTCTCAGCATTTGGCACATTTATCATCTACCTTCTAATATATTAAACTTGGTCACTGATATTGTTGTGTTTTTATTGCAATGGCTTCTTCATCAATCCTTAACAGACCTGGCAAAAAGAAAACCGTTTGTGATTATTATAATATGACAGGTGGAGTTGTTGACTCAAAGACGAGAGCGAGCAAGAGACGTGCAAAATCATCAGTGGAGCAGGTTCCTTCACTGCCTCCCGTACAAGAACCTGTAGAGGACGAGTTGAGCCCAGACGAACATTCATTCATCTACTCACCATCACGAAGGAGAACAAGAGGTGTGCAGTCCTTTATTTCATTCACATTTTCACTAATTCACATGTCTGTTTATCATCTGTTATGGTGGTAACGCTGTGTGATTCTATCTCAGCCTCCAGAGAAGTGTCGCCTTGTCCAATTGAAGAGTCTACAGCGCCTGTCACTCGAAGCAGAAGAGTTGCCAAAGCTGCCACCGTTTCACCTCAGGTAAATGTTTGTGCTTAAAATTTTTTCCCATTTTAAAGTAATTATATTTAGCCTGTGTAATAAATATAAGTCTGTACACCCTTATTTAACTGTTGCGTGTCTCTGATTTGTGTAGGGAGGGGAAAAGAACAGAACTATTTATACCTTTTATTGTGAAATTGAAACTTATACAAAGAAGATGAAAAGGAGAAACAAAAACAAATATCTGTAAAATCTGATTACACAAATGTTCACAATAATCAGATCTGCCGGTTAACAGAGTCAACCGATCACATGCCCCGGGTATATCTAGAACACACATGCCCTCAATTTAAATAACCAAAGTTAACATGTAAGGTTATTCTGACTTTTTTATATATATATTTTACATCACAAATAATAATTTTACAGGGGGTGATGAGACCTTTATCCATCTTAGTCAGGTTTTCAGGTATATGATCCAATCTGTACTCTTAAGTTAAAGATTGATTTCTTAAAACTGAAAGCAATAACATACTTTGACTTCTTATAATAACAGCCATTTAAAATGGATAGAATTTCAGTGTAATTTCAAGAATAACTGTACTAATTTGTCTCTATGACTCAATCCTTTTTTTTGTTTTTTCCTCAGGATGAAATTGCCTCAGAGGAAGATAAGGTGGAAGTGGATAAAGTATCTGTTTCTAAAACCAGAAAAACTGGCAAGAGAACGGCCAAGTAAGAGCCCCTGTGTCTGATCATTTGACCCATTTGTATTTAAAAAAAAATATGAATATAAGCTCATAGTGTTTACTAAATAACCTATTAAATCTAGTAACTATCCTGATCCAAACTTTGTCACTGTCTTGCTTTAATTTTCATTGGAATTCACCCCTTTAGATCCAAGGTGGTTCTGGAGCCAGCTCCGGTGGCAGAGGTGGACCTGCTGTCCCCTCTGCCCAGCCCGGCAGAACCAGTCCTACGACCACAGAAGAGGACGAAGGAGGTAGACGTCCCGGCCTCAAGGATGAACCTCCGTCGCAAACGCATAATGGACACACTTTTAACGAAACCTCTCACACGGAGAAAGAAACTCTGAGGTTCAGTGTTGAAAATCATCACCCACCTGGTCCGACATAGTCCTGAGTATCTGAACTGACCAGAGCCAGTGATGTCAAAATAAAGGCATATGGTCATAACGGTTCTTTGTCTCCAGATGCCTCACCACACTGCAGTGGTCTTTGTTTATTAACTCTCCCCTAGGACAATACAATAAATCTAACGTCAGCATGAAAAATATTTTTGGGACAAAACACACCGTTACATAGCAGTGTGAGAGAGGACTTTATTTTTGGAGTTTACATGTCCCTCTCCTATTAACTTGGTTATCTGTGGCCATGTTGTGTGGGACAATGGACGGTCATGCTCATAATCAGCTTTTCTGGGACGAAATGGCACAAGGGATGGTGATCATAACAATTTTTAGAAGCTCCCATAATAAAACAGACTGGATTGAAATTGCTTGTGATAAAGAGGCTCTATTTACATTCTCTTCAATTTTATTTTTTTGTTGTTTACTTTTCCTTTGTATTGAGGCCTGCTGGTTTTTTTTCTATTTTAGAAGAAAAGCAAGCGACTCTGTGGAAATGACACGTTTCTACAGATCAATTTGTATATAGTCTTTTGTTATGTTCCAAATAAAGGTAATAAATCTTGAAGAATTATGTTCATTTTGAAGTTTTAAAGTGTTGAAAATGCATTTGATCATCTAATCAGACAGCCTATGTTGTAGTCTTAAACCTGATTGTTTTTGGGGGGAGGGGGTGTTCTGTGAAACGCACAGATTTGTACACTCTTGAACAGATTTGGACTGTTTGTATGTACATGGGGTTGTATATTGTGAGAAAATGACTTGCACAGTGGTTTGAGTTGTTGAATTTGGGACTTGTTGATAGGCTTGTTTAATTTTATGGCAACCACCATCACAAACATAGGCTATTTTCTGATGAATGTATGTAGAATGTCTTATTTTTGATGACCGCTCTTTGATAAATATGGTAAAGCTTGAATACTTCTCTACTTCTGGTGTGGAGTGATTGTGTCGATGCAGTTTCCTTTGTGAAGCCTGTGTTTATCAGTGTGACCGGTGTCTTTATTCAGGTTGGTGAATTGACTGGAGGCCAGAACTATGTACATTCACCCATTCTTCACAACAGTATCAACAACCCCCTCTGTTTTCAGAGTTGTTGTCTTTCACTTTCTTTTGATTAAGATTTATTGTTTTTTGTTTATAAGTTGCAGTTTTTATTTTTAATAATTAGTTTTTCTGAGCCTTTATTTACAGAACCTAAACAAGTGGTGTCAAGCACTACAAACCCCGCTCCTCACACATATTGTAGTTTATGTTGGCATCGATCCAGCTGATGTCATGTCTGTGAGCGTGTGATGATGTCAGCATATCAGTTGCTTCTATATACAGTCATGGAAAAAATTATTAGACTATCAAAAGTCATCAAAGACAATGGCTATGCAATTAAATGCTAACTCCTGTGTGCGTCATGTGACAGACAGAAAACATGGAATGCTTAAAAGCACTTTTTATCAGTACAATACCATAGATATCAATGTAAGAACTGAAGTGATTTTGGTTTTTATTTTGAAAACATGGAAAATGAATAGATATCAGCTCTGAAATTAAACTACTATGAGCTGTTTTTGTTATTATATTTGTCCAAATGTATCTTTAGTTGTACCAGGCATTAAAATGAAACAAGAAATTGAAGAAAACAATGGTGGTCTAATAAATTTTTCTGCGACTGTTTGTGCCGAGTCTGAAATAAAATTGATGTTTTCATAGATGTGATATTTCATCCATTAAAAGGAAATGGGAGAAGAAAAAAAAACATTTTAAAAATTCATATAAAAATTGAAACTGACCTATTTTTCACAAAATATAATGACATGTATTCTGGGTCACTAGTAATCAATAAACCAAATTTGGTATGAATTCAACTTATAGTTTTACTATTAGTGTTAACAAACTGAACCAAAAACATTACCTCTGGCCTCCCGTCATGGGAGTGGGGGGGCAACCATGACATTAAATGTGATTCACCAAACCAGGGGTGTCAAACATACGGTCCATGGGCCAAAACTGGCCTGCCAAAGCATCCAATCCAACCTATGGGATGAATTTTCAAAGTGCAAAAACAGACGGTTCACCATCTATAGCAGGGGTGTTAAACATACGGCCCCTGGGATGATTTTGCAAAAATTACATTGAAGATATTAGTAGTCAAGGGTGTTCTACTCGTTTTAGTTTAGGGTCCACATACAGCAGATTGAAGCGGTAAAATAATAGCATAAAAACCTGGAAATTATTACTTCTCTTTGTTTTAATATGAAACATTTACATTTGCAAACTGTCTTTTCAACAAAAATGCAAATAACCTATGAACAACCTAAAGTTTCTTTAGAAAAATACATGAAATTTTAGCAATGTTACGTCTGTTAATAAAGGTTTTATGTCTTTGTAGATCCACTCTTTTATTTTTAATGCTCATGCGTAAATTTCAGGTTGTTCGTGGTTCCCTTTTTTTTTTTTTAAAATACAGTTTGTAATTGCAAACATGTCCATAATGTAATTTCACTTTTTTGCACTAAAAGGAAAAATTTGGCGTAGTCATTATTTATAGGTTATTCTATTATTATTGTGCTGGTCTGGCCTCCTTCAGACCATAGTGGGCTCAGTGTGGTCCCTGAACTAAAATGAGTTTGACACGCCTGCTCAAATCAAACCTCTGTACGTTCATGTTCTGACTTTGTGCCAAAAAATGTTATTCTTGTTCATCATAAACCACAAACATTTTGGACAATAAACCTATGTATTGATTTGTTCATTTAAGTGTCAATACAATTTTGTTTTGGAAGTTTTAATTATTTTCTTCTTTTTTTTTTCTTCATCGCTAGTTTTCATGTTTTGCTCCTTTTTTATTGAAAGAGTAGTCTGTTTTTAGTTTGGCACATAATCAGAGTACTATTAACATGTGTAACAGCTCTGTTTATAGTCACTTGTATGTGTGTGTGTGTCTAGTTTCCCAGTGTTGTGTTTCTACTGTATAATTCATTGTGATAGACGAGGTGAAAGTCAACCCAGCCTTCTGTCTGCTCTGCTCAACTTTACAAACAAAAGCACCAAAAAAGCAAAAAGCCAATTCCAAGTACATTTTTCTTCATATCATCAAGTCTATCATCACTGCCTGTTATATTCTAGAAAACAGAATACGTGTCACTCAGGTTTTACACTAAAACACTTTAAAGATGCAGTGTGACATGGGCGCCTCACTCCTGTCCCACTGGCCTGATTGTATCCATGTCAACATGTAACGTGACTCTTGTTACTCTCCGTTGTCCTGAGTGTTGGAAGCGATCACTCAGTCTGCCAGTCTGCGGTGCTGATACCTGCCTGCAGCACCATGAGGCCCAAAACCTCAGACATGCACAGCAAGGACTGTGTCAAAGTGGCCGTCAGAGTCCGACCCTTCAACAAGGTCAGTATCCACCTTCTCCTTCCACTGTGTTGCACTTTTACACTTATTTAAATCCAGGTTTATCCCAGTTCACCATTTGATTTTGCCTTTTTTATTCTATTTGCCTCAGTTTTCTGTATTATGACATCTGTCTTCTATTATATATTCACTGATGCAGTTACATGACTTGTAGCAAATATACTTATTTTAACTATTTATCTCTATTTGATGATATTTTTCTTAACTTCTCATCCTTTATTTCTTCATTCAGAGGGAAAGGGATGCAGGCAGCCGCTGTATTGTGTCCATGGTGTCAAACTCCATCACCATCCAAGACCCTCGTGACCCACACAACCGCCGATCATTCTGCTTTGACTACGCCTACTGGTCCCACAGTGGCTTCATGCAAGACCGGAGCGGCCTCTACCTGCCTGAGGACCCAGGAGGACGATATGCTGACCAGGTGAGCACAGGAAACACAACCGCTTGAAAGTCAACAGTGGATTGGTACAACGAGTAGAAAGCATTACTGTGTTAAATATCTTGGCTGTGAAACGTGGTCAAGATAAAAAGTATCAAAAATAAAAATATATGTCATTCATCCTCAGGACAGTGTGTTTGAGGACCTGGGAGAAGGAATACTAGAGAATGCACTGCAGGTAATAAAAAGAATTGCAGAATTTTTCTTTTAATCATGAAAGTCCAATTCTTCTGTGCTACTTTAGCATAAAAGACTATTTACCATCTACAGCATCGCTGTTGAACACACGCTTAAGGTCCAATCCAGCCCAAGGGAGGAAGTTTTACCCCGACCCCCAAAGGGGAGGCAAGGGGTATTGTTATTACCTCTGCCAAGGAGGTTATGTTTTTGCCAGGGTTTGTTTGTTTGTTTGTTTGTTTGTTTGTTTGTTTGTTTGTTTGTTTGCAACATAACTCAAAAAGTTATGGACAGATTTTGATGAAATTTTATGAATATGTCCACTCTGGTTCACGGAAGATATGATTACATTTTGGTGGTGATCTGGATCACCGTCCGGATCCAGAAATTTTTTAAAGGATTCTTTATCATTGTGAGATAGGGCATGGCAACACAGAACTGCATATGAGGTCATTCAGCACCATCTAGTGGAGGAAAGTACAAACACTACCTTAAAACCAGAGCAGACATATACTGAAAATTTCATCAAAATCCACCCATAACTTCTTGAGTTATGTTGCTAACAAACAAACAAACAAACCCTGGCAAAAACATAACCTCCTTGATGGAGGTAATTTAAACAAACAAAAAAAAGTACAGACACTACCTTGGCGGAGGTCTGTGCCTCTGAGTGTTTTTCTAGTTTTTAGTTTGGTTTGTTTGTTTGTTTGCTCAGATTTTTTTATGAATTTTTAAAATCTTTTTTTCCTCTCCCATTTACTTTTAATGAGCAAAATTTCAAATGTCTGTAGCAGCAAAACTATAGGTTGAATTCATACCAAATTGGGTTTATAAATTACCAGTGACCCAGAAAAGATGTCATTACATTTTGGGAAAAGTAGTTTGGTTTAAATTTTTTTGGGATTTCTTTTTTTTTAATCTTTTTTTCCCTCCCATTTAGTTATAATAGGTGACATTTCAAATGTCTAGAAAAACATCAATTTTGATTCGATTTACTTCAAACTTGGCACATATACAGAGGCAGTTAATATGCTGACATCAGCACATGCATAGACACGATGACATCAGCTGGATCAATGCCAAAATAAGCTACAATATGTTTTTTAGGGGCGGGGTTTGTTGTACCTGGTACCATTTGTTGAATTTGCAAAAATTACACTGACAGTATTTACAGTTATGGGTGTCCACATACAGCTTTATTACATCTGTAAAGTATGTCAGACCAGTAAAATACTGTCATCATCATAATATATAAATAATGACAACTCCAAATTTTGCTATTTGTTTTAGTACCAAAAAAACCCTGAAATTCCATGAAAATGCTTACATTTATAAACTATTTATAAACTAAAAATATGAATAACTGAACAAATATGAACAACCTGAAATGTCTTAAGAGAAGTAAGTGTAAATATTACAATATTCTGCCTGTTACTAAATACTTACAGCATTTGTTAATATACTATGATCTGTAAATTGTAACACACGTGTAAATAATAATCTGATGCACAATATTGTTTAAATTGTACTTATTTTACTCAATAAAGTTAAGGTTGTTCATGATTGTTCCTATTATTCATATTTTTTAAAGGATATTTTGCAGATGTAAACATTTACTTTTAGTGAAATTGTGCTTTTTTCACTCTAAAACACAAAGACAAGTTTGGAGTAGTTATTATTCATAGGTAGTTATGTTATTATTTGTCTGTTCTGACCCACTTGACCTCATATTGGGCTGCATGTGCACCTGTGTCGCCCCTGGTGTATAGATATGACAGTAAATGAAATAATGTGCGCAGGGTTACAACGCCACTCTGCTGGCCTACGGGCAGACCGGCTCAGGGAAGAGTTATTCAATGGTGGGATACGGGACCAACAAAGGCCTGGTTCCTAAACTCTGTGATCGTCTTTTTGAGGCCATCAGGGAAAACCAGGATTCAAGACAGTGTCAGGTAAAGTGTGTGTTAGTATTTTCAATAAAGGCTGTTTTTATACATTACTAGCACATATTCAGTGGGTGGGAGAGATTCAGTTTCTTCTAAATGTCTTCATGGTGTCTCCACAGGTCTTTTTCAGTATGTTGGAGATCTATAATGAGCAGGTAACAGCAGGAGGAAGCAGACACCCCGTCTGGGCCCTTTTTCCTCCAGTGCTTTTGTGTTGACTCTGAACATTAGTGTCCTATCGACAGTGCTGGTACTATTGAGCAGCTGCTGTGTGCATCACCTTTTACTTTCCCTCTTTCGCGTCCAGGTGATTGATCTGTTGTGCAGGGGGTCTCGTACTCCTGGGGGGCTCAGGGTCAGAGAGGAGCAGCAAAGAGGGTTCTATGTGGAGGGTCTTCGCACAGTTCCTTGTGAAAGCGCACCACAGGTAGGAGGAGCAGGGAGGTGTATCAGCACACACAGATACACACAAATACACACATCTAATGTCATATCTGTGTGTATGTTGTGTTTTGTGCAGTGGTAGCAGCTATTTAGATCCTTTACTAATAAATACAAATATTAAAGTAGGTCTATGAGACTGAAAATACATAAATAAAAGTGGTAATTAGGTGTTTTTATTGTACAATATGCTCCTGTTTTTACTGATGTAGATGTTTATGGTTGAGCTCATTTCAAATACTCTGCACACTGCTGAGTTTTTTGGGTTTTTTTTAATTTAATTTATTTTGCACCATTGCACGTGACAATAAACAAACAAACACTCATCACATTATGCAGGTGCTGAGCAGAGGCAAGAGACCCAAATGGGCTTATACAAGGCCTCAACCCCTAAAATACTGTGCAACACAAGAGCTAAAATAAACACACAGCTGTAAAAGAGAGGAGAAAAGACAACAAACAAACAAATAGAACATCCACACAAACTTCACAACACTAAGGTAATGTTAAGGAAGCAATGACAATAGGAATAATCACAATAATAATTACAATAATAATAACAATACAGATAATGTACAGAACATAATAGAATAATAATAAGAATAAAATAAAAAAAATAAAAAACCAGTCATTTATATAATAAAAAATATTTAAGCCTGGACTTCAGCAGTGGAACAGAGGAACAGTTTTTTTTTTATCAAAGGTTTAGAATTCCATGTAGTAGGACCTCTGAATCTTATATTAAACTGGAGAGAGAGAGGGAGAGAGAGGGATGATGTGCAACAAAAGACCAGGCCTGGAAACTGGAAAAAGCCTCAGGCACAAAAACAGGCCTGTTTTCAGCTTCTGTTTTACACTGAATCCAACACTATTTTTTTTTTTTTTTAATTATTTAGTTTATGAAGCAGGAGAATTTTCATTGAACATGTCATATTACAGTTTATCACAAACATTCAACTTTTTCTTTGCACATTTGGAGGTGTTTGGTTTTCACTGAACAAGAAGGAGATGAAGCTTTCAGACGTGATGGAATAAGAAGTACAGCATTTTATCTGAGATGTAGTGGAGGATAAGAATATAACTGCAAAAAATGGAGATTCTGAATTCATTTGTGTATTTGTGTGTGCGTGCAACATGTAAAAATATGCAAATGTGTTGTTATTTTTAGGTGGAGCAGCTGATGGAACAGGGAACCAGGACTCGAACCACTGCTGCCACTCATATGAACGCAAACAGCAGCCGCTCACACATGCTCATTGTTCTGCAGCTTAAACAGGTTGAGCTTCCTGATCGGCTACTGTTTCTACTTTAATTCACTAAAATGATGTCACTTGGTTTCTAAAAGTAATCCAGTTTTATCATGCATGTACTGTGTTTTAAATACATTCATGCACACTCTGCTTTTAGATTCATGCCCTGTCCTGCTACTGTGTGCGTTTGTAAATGCCAGTGTATTCATAAAACATTTGACTTCATTACTGTGTTTTCCTCTCAGATCTTCTCCAAAGAAAGCATCACTAAGCAGTCCAACGTAAACCTGGTGGACCTGGCAGGCAGTGAGCGTCAGCGGTCGTCGGGGTCAGAGGCGGATCGGCTCAAAGAGGGCACGGCCATTAATCTGAGCCTCACCACCCTGGGCAATGTCATCAGGTCCCCCTGCTGTTTAGTTAATGTCTGACTTTATTTTAAGTGTATCATTATTTTCACATGCTCTTCTCTCTTCCAGTGCACTCGCTGATGTGGCGGTGGGGAAAAAGGTCGTCCATATTCCTTACAGAGACTCTGTTCTTACCAAACTGCTGCAGTCTGCACTGGGAGGCAACAGTCGCACAGTGATGGTGGCTGACATTTTGTACAGTCTGTTGTTGCTGTGCACTGATACATTTATGATTAGATTAAAAAAATTATTGATGTTCACAATTCATCTATTTTCTAGATTGCCACCCTGAGCCCTGCTGATATCTGTTATGAGGAATCCCTCTCAACCCTTCGCTACGCTGAAAGGTACAAGAAACCAGTGGTTCTCAACTGGTGTCGCCTGGAGATTTTCCCATAATCACTCACCTTATGATCCTCTTTATCAAATCAAATCAAATTTATTTATATAGCGCCAAATCATAACAAAGTTGTCTCATGACACTTGGTGGAAACCAGACTCTGAAGCCAATTTACAGAAACCCAACAGAATCCTCCAGGAGCAAACACATGAAACTGGTGACAGTGGAAGGAAAAACCTCCTTTTAACAGCAGAACCCTGGAGCAGACCCTGACTCCTGGAGGATGGCCGTCTGCCGTGACCAGTTGGGGTAAAAGAGAGAGAGTAAAAGAAGAGAACACAAGTGAGAGATAGAGAAAGAGAGATCAAACCATGGAATGCAGCCATGGTAACATATAATGGATTATTGTGGCTTTTTAAATTAAATATCTTCATCCAGAAAACATTACTTTATAATAAAGGTTTAGAATAAAAGTGAGCATTACACACAGACGGTAACACTGGCAAAGTTTTCACCCAACACACATTCATGGAAACCATTTTAACTGTAAATTATGTTTCAGTACTTTTTATTGTTAGTGTTTGTAAATAGACATTTAACGTATCTAAGTATAAGATCATCACTGATATAAAACATTTTTTATGTACACTTATTGATTCATTGAGAATGAATCCATGAGCTTGTCATTCCGTTTCTTTGAAACCTACATATTGCCTCTAATTGTTCTCCAGTGCACGTCAGAAACATGTTGAATTTAGATTAAAAACAAACAAATAAAAATTAAATAAAACTTTGGCAGCAAATTTTATAACAAGAAAACTTGTGATTCCGAAAACATTTTGGTTACAGTTGTCCACAGAGGTCATAACAAACACTAAATGTCATGTTTCAGCTTCTTCTAATTGCACTTTTCTTTGGCCCGTTATCAGACATCTCACTTTACTTGATCTTGTCTCTTTTCTTGTTCAGGGCGAAGCGCATCCAGAACCGTGCTGTTGTGAATGAGAGTCCCACCGAGCGTCTGGTCAAAGAGCTGAAGGCAGAGAACGCCAGGCTGCTGCAGAGACTGAGCCGACTGGGCCAAGAGGGACGGCGGACCAACGACGAGACCAGTGAGACTCAGCACTGACCTGCACAAACACACAAAGCAATGCTCAGATTCAGTCACACAATGTCTGTGTGTGTGTCTGTGTGTGTGTGTGTGTGTGTGTGTTTAGAGGAGCTTCGACAGCTTCTGACCCACAATGAACTCCAGATCAGAGCCATTCAGACTCTGTGGGAGCAACACCTGCAGGAGGCGCTGAAGGACTGGGAGCAGCAGTACGCAAGCATCACACAGGTACACACACAGGTACACACACACACGCAGTACAACAAATGCACAGGTAAATAATTACACACACATCAGCATCCACCATACTTTTCAGATGTGCTGCAGATTGCTCAAACAAATCCATCCATGTGTTCATTCCACTTTCCAGCCTCTCACAACAGCATGAAATGTTTTTATGCCTCTGTCACTATTAGGAGAGGAGGATGATGCAGATGCACCCCTACATTCTGAACATCAATGAGGATGCTCAGCTGTCAGGTGTCGTGAAGCTTTTCATCCAGGAGGGTAAGTCGATCGTCGTCTTTCTTTTTCTATTTCCAGATGAATGTTTGCTTTAGCTCCTGTTAGAAGAACCGGTGGGAAGTGGCTGAGTGTTCAATAGGTTCATGAGGCTTAATGTAGTGAAATACTGACTTCAGTATCAGTCATTTGTACGGTTTAATGTTCCTCCAGGTGAATGGAACATCGGTCTCTGTGATTCTTTCCCACGATCCATCTCTATAAAGGGTTTAGGGTGAGTTTTCACTAGGGTTACATCAGAGGGGGAGTGTTTATGGTTATGATTATTAACACAAAAAGTCGATGCAATTGATTGGTGACCTTTCCTTCTTGTTTTTTCTGGTGAAGTGCATGCTGGGATAGGCTCCAAGATGGTTTGTGTGTCAGTATAGACTTACGAGAAGGCTCAGAAATGTCAACATTCATGTGTTTTCTTATTAGATTTTTGCATAACTGTATTATTGCACATGTTCAAGGATTTTCTCTGTGTGTGTGTGTGTGTGTCAGGATCCAAGAGCGCCATGCAGTGTTCAGGAATGAGCAGCGCCGTGTTACACTGACTCCAGTGTCAGAGGCAAAGGTCATCATCAATGGAATGGCCATCTCCGACACGACTGAGCTGCAGCACCTGGTAAGACTCCAGTAACATTTAATGGCTGATGTACCCTTGAGCAAGGCACTAAACCAGCCCCCTTTGCTCTGTGGTGCCGGACATCACAGCCCACTGCTCTTAGTCTGCAGTGTGTGGTGTGTTTGTGCATGTTCAGCCAGTGAGAGGTTGAAGGCAGTGTGTGTGTGTGTGTGTGTGTGTGTGTGTGTGTGTGTGTGTGTGTGTGTGTGTGTGTGTGTGTACAAAATAATGACAAAAAGACTCTTCCTCTAAAAACAGCTGCACCTTTATGATGCATGTATGAGCATGTATAAGCACATTCTTTATTACAGTGGAATAGTTACACTTGTTTAAAATATTCTTGCACTGAAAATAGTTTAGATTCAATTTCTTGTGTAAAATTACAAGCTCTGAAATGTACTCAAAGACCGTATCTACATCTGCACTGATGTAATTGCTCCTGAACCTAACATCGCCCCTGTTGATATTATTGTTATTAAATGGAGGAGGTTGTTTCTGTGGGTGGAGTCTCCTTCCCTTCTCTGTTTAGTGTCATTATATTGTCTACGTTAGTACATCTGTTCTGCTCTGCACTGCAGGGAATCATCAGCTCTAACTCTTATTGTTCTGTTTATCAATCTTCAAGCAAAATTAAAAAAAAAAAATCCCCATAATTCCCCTTAAAAGCACGAAAAATAAATTAAACCCCCCCCCCCCCCCTTTTTTTTTTTTTTTTTTTTTAAATATAATGAGTAGGAAGTGTGAATATTTCTGTTCGAATGCATACTGAAAATTTGTCTGAAAATCTATTTGTACTTTTAAAAAATTGTATTCTATTACTTCCCACCTCTGGAGACATGATGCATTTCCACACAAAGACATGAACCTGTTTTCTTTTCCTTGTCTCATTTTTAGGACCGTCTCATTCTCGGGTCAAACTGTACCTACCTTTTCATTGGTTATCCTTCTGAGAGGGGCGGAGACGACTGGAGCCGCTACGACTACGACTACTTCCAGTCTGAACTGGCTGCTGCTGAAGGCATCCACCTGGGTGAGCCAGGACTTCAACAGCTCCAAGAGACATTTGTTGTATATGGGATGTTTTTTGTGTGTGTTTGTTGCTTTTATTCTCTTTGACAAATATTGTACAATTATATTGAAGCAAAGTGTATAAATATCACACAGCAAGAACACAATGTTGCTCGATATCATGTAAAACAAGAAGAGTGAAGGGTTACAATTTAATATTAAGCTGTGTGGGCCCATTATTATCCCCGCCAAGGAGGTTATGTTTTACTGTGCGTTTGTTTGTTTGTTACTATCAGACTTTTTTTGTTAGCAACATAACTCCAAATGTTATGGACGGATTTTGATGAAATTTTCAGGGTATGTCCACTCTGGGTCAAGGAAGAGATGATTACATTTTGG
>JAQQZY010000019.1:21772106-21795770 GCA_030068375.1 Ostorhinchus rueppellii | reverse complement strand
AAAAAATACAAACACTACCTTAAAAAAAATACAAACACTACCTTAAAAAAAATACAAACACTACCTTAAAAAAAATATAAACACTACCTTAAAAAAAATACAAACACTACCTTAAAAAAAAAAAAAAAAAAGTACAAACACTATCTTGGTGGAGGTCTGCGCTCTCCGAGTGCCTTTCTAGTTTGTTTTAATCATAAAATATCTTGATAAATTTGCCCAATTTGGAGCAGTAACTGTACAGTTTTCTGTAAAGGAGGGGATTACTCATGTTATAATGTAACCCATTAGAACAACTACTGATGTAAAACATTTAGAATAAACAGCATTTTAGTCTTTAAGAGCGTTTATTAGACTGCATGTAAAAGTCATCACAGTTCAAAACTGCAAAATAAGTTAAAAGGCAAATACATCTGTTTAAAAATTCACAATATTAACTTTAGAACCATAGTGGATAATGGGTCGTATTTCACAAAACTCACTCTGAACTTGTATCAGAATGTGACGTTTGAAAGTCCTCTTGTTCGACTGGCAAACTCAAACCAATAAATACAGACCTAGGAGACGTAACTAGAATGAAACATTCCATAGGTAGAGTCGTCAGTCAGGCTGCAGTTCCACAATAATAGTATCAACCATAGTGTCTCTCATTTTGATCTCCAGTTCAGAGGTGAGAAAAAAAAAAAAAATGTAGTGGTTATTGTTCGTAAGCAGTCAACACTTAAAACGGTACAGACAACTGCTGTAGGTCCAAAGAAAAAGAAGAGAACATTTACTGGAGCAGAGGCAGATTTGGAGTCAAAAGGCAGATGTGAGGCAGATCAGTCAGTCAGACAGACCAGGAAATGTTATGTACAACAGATGCACTCGACAGCAGGTAACGAGAAAGTAAAACACAGAGGCAGCAGTGAGGTTAAATTGAAGGCTGGAGAGTTAGATAGGTGTGAACTGAAGAGGTAGCCTGGAGAAACACAAAGCCAGCTGTGGGAAGGAGGGACTGAGCTACTGCAGATACACTAAATATAGGACTGTATGTGTGTAGAACCTACGAATCAATACTTAAAGCCTGTATGGTTCAGGTTAAATGTCACTGCAGGTACAATTTTTGAGGCTATTGTTTCCTTCCCACAAAGGCTGACGTACAGGTGAGGTAGGTTCTTAGGGTTTGGGTGAATAAGAATAATAATTAAAAAAAAAAAAAACATTCACTGTGACATTTACTCACAGACTGTCAAATAAACGTCAGAGATAATGTAACGAACAATGAATGAATGTTTCACTGCCAATCGTCTGCACCTCTTTGGGTGGGTTTTAATTTTCTGTCAACAGCAAAAATAACATCACAGAGCAGGTTAAAAAAAAGCAGTTTATGTACACAGCTGGAAATTAAATTAGAAAAGAAATGCACTTCCTCTCAACTCAACCTGTTGACCTCGAGATACAAGAGACTAACTGTAATTTTAATTCTCTTTTTGTGGCTTTGACACAGCAAATATACCCAAATTTGTTTTATACCGGTTATCATCAGTTGTTTGTGATGTTTTATTTGAGTGGCTGAAATCTAACTGACCTCTATGCAAAGCTGCCTTTTCTTTCTGTCGTGTGAATACCTTTGTGCAGTCAGTGCTAAAATTGTTCTTTGAGGCCAAAAGCGACCTGAGCTGAACTGTGTGTGTGTGTGTGTGTTAAGTGCACGCACATTTTTCCGGTTCGTTCGACCTAACAGTGCCCATGTATCTGACTTCAAGAACATCCTTTTTACATTCTTGGTCACACAAGGTTTCATCTTTCCCCTCCCTCTGGCTTGCAGTTGACCAGAGGGAGGAATCAAAGTTAAAAGACTCTACTATGTCTATTTCTTATTCATTTCCTGTCTCTCGCTCTCTCTCTCTCTCTCTCTCTCTCACACACACACACACACAGAGCTTCCAGCAGCAGACACACGATTTCACAGTATAAACATATTAAACTACAGAGGTCCACAATGTCACAATAGGCCCATATTTGTTAGTCTCTTAAGTCACACAGAGACACGTTTCATTCATTAAAAGCTGTAGTGCAGGATGAACAAAGGCTGGAAATAATGAAGTCTAGATGCAGACTGAAATTAGTCAAGTTTTATCGGAGATACAACTAAGGTAGTGGGCAAACTATTCAAGATTGTTACAAAAGCAATACTCGGCAGTGTTCACATATTCATCAAAATGTTTGTAGGCCCTGTATGAATGTATGAAATTAGAATTTACAGAGGATGTCCTGGAGCAGATGAAGACACTCCTTTGTCCGTATAAAAAAAATAATTGTCCCAGCTCTGAATCCACAATCACAGCTGTACAAACCCACTTCAGTCGGTCTGTTCTTTCCTACCTGCAGTGACTTCATCCCACTTTTCGTCAGTGCTTCCTGTCCAGTGCGAGCTCTGGTTCACTTTGGCTCGACTGAAACTTTCCCTGAATTGAGTCCATTTAGGTGGATTTATTCTCTATGGCTCAGCGTGTGAGTCAAGCAAATATCAGTTGACTATTGTAAATTCAATGGACCGAGTAAACAACACTGAACCTTAAACTGCAGGAGATCAGTCAAAGTCAGACTCCGCTGTGGTGGCCTTTTGTCACACTGCAAAACAAACAACGGCACACTGAAGACCACCCCCATAGCTCTGAGTGGTACCTTCACCATCTTCTTAGAGGAGAACACATACACTGTTGTGATCAGTGTGTGTGTGTTGTGTTTACTTTAAGCACTAACAGCGTCTTAGAAACTTCCAATGAAATCAGTGACTCCTTGAGACTCAGGCGCTGGTGCCTTCATTCTCCGCCACTCGGCTGTCGGTGTCGGTGGTCCCGTGGGTGATGAGGGTGGGCGGGGCGTCTGCTGTGTCCCGCTGGCTGCCAGACCTCGAGTGGCCATCAATCTGGTGTAGGCTGCTTCGCGCGGAGAGTGGGTGGTCGAGACGTGACGTGCTGCCATGGAAACTGCGCTCCTCAGTGCCATGGTGTGCCATAGTGTCGCTCCTAAGAAGAGAAGAAGGAGGTTTGATGAACAGATGGGGAAAAATATTACATTTCAACATGGACACAAAGTGGTGAACGCGACGGTCTACCTGTCGTCTCTGGTGCGTCGAAGGCTGCCATGGTAACTGGCTTTGCTGTGGACGCTGCTGGCTTTACTTTTGGTAGAGGCTGGATGTCCATGGTGGGTCCTGATTGGCTCGTCCAGATCATCTAGGACCGCTAAATGTGTGGAGGAGGCGTGGGTCGACGTACCCTGTAGTAACATGGGCAGACGTTAGACAGAACAGGGACATTAAACCCTGAAGCACAGCTCTTTGTAGATATTGATGACTAGGTGATCAGGATCTGCCAACATCCTCGTCACTGTCTGCAAATTCAGGTTGGACCTTCCAAAATAAAAAAAATAACAAAGAAAGCCCATATTTTATCCTGACTCAAATATTTGTTGTGGATATCTCTCCATGTTTGTTTTTACACAGATTTGTTTGGAAGTTATGTATATACTGTATGTACGCTACGTTTATTGGAATTGTCATCATTAGTACTACTGCTGCTGCTCAAGTACCACCAACACTACTACTACTACTACTACTACTACTACTACTACTACTACTACTACTACTACTACTACTACTACTACTACTACTACTTAGAGGCTAAGGGAATATTCAGAAGCTGATATGACAATGATTTTGAGCAAAAATGTGATTTGATGACAATAGCAATCATCACTGTCCATTCCCTAACTAATTATTAAAGTATTTTATGCCTTTCTGAAATTACCTTCACTATGGGATTAAATAACTGTTGAACTTAACGCTAACTTGTAATTAATCAGTAAATGTGGAACTGGACTCATAATGGCCGTAATAAATCTAGGTGGGAGTGATTTTATCTTTTAAGTTATTACTTCTCGTCAAAGCAAGTACTTCCACTTTAGAAAAGTAACATTAGCTAGAGGCTACATTTCTGCATCAGCCAGACCAATTCATGCAGTGTCCATTCCTACCTGAGTGGATGTTCCTCTGGACTTCCTAATGACGGGGGTGTTTGGTTCACGCAGTAGTGACTGGGCAAAGTCTGGCTGCTCCTGCAGCACCTGACGAGACTCATTTACCCCACTGCTTTAGAGACAAGGGAGATTTAGGAGATTCATAGATATTTGGGGTTTGACACAAAAGTGGATGGCAACAGCAGAGTGGGATATGAAATTGGGAGATGTGCAATGGAGGAAAAGGAAAATGGTAAACAAAGGACAGAGAGGTGAGCAGGAGGAAGAGAATGAGATAATTGTGCTGTTATTAAGAGTGAAACTATATAGAGTTTCCTGGTGTCACCACAGTGCTGCATAAATATTTGTATTTATTCTAAATGTACATTTTTCTCCGTGACCCTTGTGAGGATAAAAGCGGGTATAGAAAATGAATGAATGTACATGTAATAAGTTTGGGTTTAAACCAAAAACACACAAAATGAAGGTGAAAAAAAAAATTCCTTTTTCCTTACTCTTTCCTTCTGCGTCCATGCAAGAAACTAGCCCATTCAAAGCAGGTCTTCTTACTGCCCACCCAGAAAACTGAAGGAATGCCGACCACCAGCATCATCAGGTACTTAATTAAAAACAAAACCATGGCTGGATGACTGGTCTGCTCCACCTGAAGACAACAGAAACATTTCAACAATCATGAAAAAAATGCCAGCAGAGGATCATACAAATAGAGAATGAAATATAGAAGAGCAAGAGAAAAGGAGATGTTTCATTATTGAAGAGTTGAGATTTACTTTGTACGGAGCAGAATCAGAATTGTGAGCAGCTGTAGAACATTAAACGTCTAGTGCATTAACAGGACTGAAGGTATTCACTTCAGCCCTGGCAGGTGTTTTTATTCCATTCAGTCATTTTATATGATGGAAGAGGGACACCTTCCTAGAAGAACCCGCCTGCTTCAACAGCTGAATACAGCTGTCAGGCTTAACGGTTTTCTACTGGACTGATGTAGGATACAGTATCTTCCACCAGGGGGCAGGGTTTTCTGTAGCCATGTAAATTCTACATCTCTATCAATTTTATACAAACTTGGTAAAGAAAAATAAATGAATAAATCTTCTTATATTGTCAAACATCAGTGAGTATTACTGAGAAAAAACCTACAGTAGTTCAGCCGAACATCAGAATTTGACCTTTTATGACAGATTAAAAATTAAAAGCATTTTATGGCTGTTCTGACTGATGTGGCTGGAAGCAGATCATGAACAGATTTCCCTTCTGAGAAACAGATAATGTGATGTTCTCTCTGTTGAAGTTCATTGTCATCTTGTGGGAGACCCTTAAAAATGGGGTCTAAACAGTTAAAGTTACAGACTGGGTGCTGGATTTAAAGAAAAGGCACACATATAAAGACTGAGTCCTGGTAAAGATGCTATTCACATAGTATTTTAACCTTGTAACATATCTCTAAAGGCAGGGTGTCTTTGATTGGACCGAACAAGATACCAAAGGAACTTGTATTTGTTAGCATGCTTTAGTCTGTCTCACACAGCCTAAGATAACAGCCCATGTTTTGATCCCGAGACAAAGCCAGAGTCTCTTGGCTTTCAGTAAATTGCCACCAATGGAGACACACAATACCAACAGAATCTGCAATTATCAAAAAACATGCAATTGCACCTCTTTACACTCACACACCTCCTGGGGCAAAGATCGAATAACACAGAGCAATATTGAAATTCCAAAGCTACAATAGAACATAATGGGGGTCGCTCATCATGAGCTCACACACACACAGGCCTACAGACACATGCACACAGAGCCTCACAAGTAACATAAGCACTTGCACCTGCCTCGAGACTCTGAGATAGTCTGTCAGTCACACGTCGCTATTATGACAGCACTCAGAGGTCATAACCAGGAAAAATGGAACCATAAACAACCACGTTTCAAAGTTTTCTCATCATTGACAAAAACTGATAACAAGTTTTTATCGCGTTGTGTGTATGTGACAGGAAGTTGTAGTGTCTGTCTGTGTCTACACTGTGTGTTTATTCTGGTTAATAATTTAGCACTATGCTGGAAGAAAGTCGGACTCCCACCACTCTTCATAACTGCTACAAAGACCTCATAGAGAGCAGGCAGCAGTGCATGACAGAGCAAGCCCTGAGAGACACACAGACAGAACTGAGAGCAAACAGGAGACTGAAAGCAGCAGAGTGTAGAACCCAGCAAAGAGAAAGAGACAAAGACACAAAGGAGCAGAATGTAGTAGTTTTGTGTGGAGTTTTTCTTTGGCGTATTAGTTGAGCTAATGATGCATAGTCCACTCTGCTTCCTCTCCTTCACACAGACCTCAGTCAGACACGAGCAGATGTCTATTACTCACATAAAGCCCATGTTCGTTGGAGGATAATTACAGTCTTTTACACCTTTCATCTTATTTTTGTTTTCCCAGTAAAACTACTGTTGTCAGCATGTTGTTTTTAGAAATCCGAGTCTGTCTACATCACATCAAAGTTAATTATGACGGTAACCTTTCATACTTGGTGTAATTTTGTGCAATGAAAATGACTATTAGAGATTTTTTGCATGTTTTACTTCTAAATAAAATCACGCTAAACTGTGCTGTCATCTTTCAGAGAGAATGAGCAATTATCACAAAATGTAATATAGCAACTTATCTTTGAAGAAGTGGTCTCAGTATGTTATATATCTGACTGTGCGCACTTGTTTAAGGCACACAAATGCACACATGCATCTTTCCTTCCCCATACCTAAACCTATCATGGTGATTTAATGAGGAGAGAAAAGCATCACGTCCTCCACAGCAGCAACTGAACACTTCACACCATCTAAGTTTGGCATTGGAATAACACAGACTGTGTGAGGGAGAAAGGTTACAGAGAGTTTGCATGTTGAGTGAGCTGTGATAGCACTACAGCTAGATATTCTGTCAAGATTGCGCCTGCCTATTTGTGTGTTTTTGTCCACCAAAGATGACAGGCAGAACTTGAGAAGCTATCTGTTTTCCAACTGAACATGGCTTTGAGAAGTTTCTCAACAGGGGCATTTCTCTTGTGTGAGATAATTATATCAAAAATGCAGGTAAAATTACTGATTAATAGAAAACAAGGCAATGGATCACTCATGTTATGAACTGATGCATATTTATAATGAAAAATTAAGATCTTGTTAATGTGTAGAAAAACTCCAACACAAAACTTTGTTGAAAGGCCTTCAAGCTGACTGGCAAATCAAATCAGTGACAAAGCAATAATATATCAAAAACATTTATCGAAGGTTTTATATTGAATTGTAAAGACTAAAAAAAAATGTCAGATGTGATTATTTTTTTTTAAATACAACCATTATCTTTCCAAATTTCCCCTTGTTCTTCAGGAAGGTGGTGAGAAAGTATTATAGAAGTAGAAAATCCCTACATGTTTGGTCATGTTGAAGCTGCATAGACATCATCAGTGACTCAGAAGATATTGTGAAGAGAGAGACAGTTACAATGATTATGTCTGAATCTTTGGGGTGTGAAGTCACACCCCCTCATTTTTCAGTCTGATACTACAGCAAAATGAGACTTTCTTGACTTGTAAAATTATCTTTTAAATGGACAATCGCATGTAAATGATGGTGCAATTCAAATATTCGAAAAAATAGTTTTCTCTCACCACTGACTATGATTTTTTCCAAAATGAAGTCTCAGGGGCATGACTGAAAGGGGCAGGAAGTCACATCTCCATTAACTGAGCACTTAATATCACATGGTTGACTGCATTTACTGTGGCTGTACCTTGTATGGGCAGGGGATGTGGTAGAACCTGCAGTTCTCCTCCATCCAGGTTGTTTCCCAAAGGCTGCGGTAGGTGTGTTCGTAAAAATAGCACCCGATCACAGTGAGTAAGGGGACCAGGTAGAGCACGGAGAAGACCCCCATCCGGATCATGAACTTGACTAGTTTGGTCTGGTTCTCCTTCTCCAGTGGAATCTCCATTCGGACCCGGTTCAGAGCCACAATGCCAACTAACAATAGGGAGACACCCACCTGAGGAGAGAGTACCAGTGACTGATCAGGACCATTAATAATGAATGATTTGTTAAAACCTGGATGACAGACAGGCGGACAGGCCAAAAGACATCCACTTAACTCTCCATCGCTTATCGTTACCATCATGTCATCCACCCACCCATTAATCTGTTCACCCATCTTTTCATCAATCCCACCATCCCAGTCGTTGACTCTTTCATCTGCCCGCCCACTCATTTATCTTCCAACTGTACTCACCGCCACGTTAAAGCAGAGCGGTGCCAGAACAAACCACCTCAGGGCATCTATGTCATACAGTCCGATGAAACATACTCCACTGATCCCATCTCCTTCAATTTTGTTCAGGGCCAGCAGGGTCACAGTTAGGGCTCCTGGGAGGCCCCAGGCAACAGCGTGGAAGAGGAGGGCTTTCTTCTCAATGGCCTCACTGCCCCACTTAGGAACAGCAGCCAGGAACCACGTGATTGTCAGAATGACCCACCACACGCTGCCAGCCATGGTGAAGAAATACAGGACCATGAAAAAAAGGGTACAGACCTGCAGAAGAGTGAAACCAACAGATTAAGTGTCTGTCAATCAGCTGTAAGACCTCATTAACTCACTGGTAGCCTTTTACATTACCACCCATGGGATATGTGGTTCATCTCATAAAAATAACAGTGCAAAACTGCTCAAGGTAACAAAAAGCACACCCTTGATTACTTCAGTTTTAAGTAATAATACTATTAATAGCATTAGTATTGAAGCTATTCTGTCATATTTATTTCTAATCACATGGGAAAACAAAACTGAAAAGATCAAATGCTGATCAAAGATTTTATAACTGGATAAATTAATACATATAATTTGTTACATACCAAGTATCTTATGAAATGTTTTTTTCAATTGCATGACAATTACAATTAAAAGTACTCTTGAATACTAGATAGTAACTTTTGTGCTTGAATCAGTTTTTATTGAAAATGGTCTTCTCCAGTAAGTACAGGATAAAGAGGTAGTGCTGCAGGACAGCAAACAAGTTAATTGGTTGAACATTTATTGTTTATTTGTACTGTATTTTCCAATTATTATTAAAGAGTATGACTTTTGTTTTTCCCCCATGTGTGGAAATTGAAGAGACAAAAACCCCTATAAATCTGCAAAAATGCATATTTGTGTTTAATGCTGTATGGATAGGAATTACAATCTTCACCTTGTTGTGTGAGCCCTGTGTTATTGTTGAAGCTCGAAACTGGGAAGGGCTGGCAGAGTTGCATGCTACCCTGTCTTCTAAGAGGAAGCCCAGAAAGAACACCAATGAAACCATGACATAACACACAGCGTAGAAGATGATTGGTCGCTCAGGGTATCTGAACCTAAAGGGAAAAAAAAGAAAAGAAAAAATGGATAAGTTGTCACAGAATACATTGTTTAAAATGTCCTACATGCCAGTCTTTATCACATTATACTGTGAAGCAAGTCTAAAAAAAAAAAAACTTAGATATGCAAACCTGGTCACGTCGATGAGAAATGTCAAAAAAGTAAACAGTGTTGCAGACAAACAGACAATGGAAACAACTCCAATGAAGTAGCGCATGAAAGTTAGTTCCCTCTGGCTGAAGAACATGGTGGGGCAAGGAGCAGAACAGTCCTTCTTGCCCATGAAGGTGTAACCCAGGTCTGGCTCGATCTTGAGCTCCCTAGGGCACCAGAAGCCATAGTCTCTCTGGACGGCCATTGATGATTGGTCAGTAGGCTCAGAGTCTGTTTGCAGATCTTCTGGTCGAGGATAGGGTTGATCACAATCTGGAAACCTGAGAATGACAGCAAGTGTCAGAACAGGAAGACTTATCTAGCATTTCAATGAGATAGAAGCCTGTGGAAAGACAATGATCAGAAAGGACGATAAGACACAGCGAGATAACCAAATAAGGCAACTTAGGGAGGAAGAGGAAGAAATACACTGGTTGTATGCTGTTTGAAGAGGAAAGTTATGGTGACAGTTCCAAAGGAGAGTAGACATCCATACAATGAGTGTTCATTTCAGGTAAATTTGACTGAGTGCAGTTTTCGAGTTGTTTTTCTTATACATTTATGTACATACTCTATGTATATATTCCTTTCACCGTGTTCCTTTAATCGCTGCTGAAATATGAAATAAATTTATATACACTCACCTGCTGCACTCCATGTCATCGGGCCAGGCCACTCCAAATATCTCCATGAGTTTGTCACACTCATCCTTAGCTCGCATACAGAGGGATCGACATGGCATGGACACCCGTCCGTACTCTGTGCACACCGGGGCATACAATGCACACAGGAACATCCTCAGGTCAGCACTGCACACAAGATTTACCATGGGATGGAACGGCTGCAGAGGACACAACAGGAGAGGTAGAAAGACTTGAGAAAAAAAAACTGAGGAAGGAAAAGAGTGTGGAGTGATAAGAGTGTAGAGAGCATGCACATGACACTACAGCCGTCAGATGTCACTGAGTGGCAGCTTTCAGCAAAAACACAACGGCATGGAAATATACCTGGAAAATATATTTCAGCTGAAAATACCTTCATATATTCATTGCAATATAATGCTTTAAACGAACGGCATTTTATGTACTGCTTAGCTACAGGCTAACAGCCAGATACCTACTCACCTAACAACAGCTGCACATATCTCTATACTGCTGGCTTGGACTTAAAATAAACACTAAGTGTAGAACTGCAGGTTATGTGTTTTGTGTGTTATTTACAGCTTGTTTACTAAGGGAGAAAGTATAACTAGCATCTAAGTTTTGTATGCCTTTATCTGAAATAAGCAGCTCTAAATGTCAAGAAGCCAATTTCTCTCTATATGTGCAAGTCCATGTACTGCTGGTCCTTTAGCAGATAATTTTTTCTTTGCTCCCAGTTTTGTTATTTCCCATACTAAATGCAATTATGCTGCAGCATGTTAGTGAAAAACTGAGGGGGTGTTATGGTGGGAAAGTGGCATCACTGCATACTCTCTATACTAAAGCCACTGCAATATCACACAATGATCTCAAAGCTCTCTTGAAAACACCCACACATTGAATTCCTGAAATGATATTTGTCTGTATCAGGGGAACCAGCTTCACAAAGCCACCTTTCATGTATGTGGAAAAGAGTGTGTATGATATTAACACACATTCACTGTATTTATACACATGTGCTGAAGTGAAGTGCTGTGAGTGGCACACATAAGAAGGCTCATATTCAACCTGAAATAGCCATCAAAGAGGATGAAGGCAGAGAGACGAGTGTTCTCTGCTACAACTTACACTACTCAGTATCCCATAAATATTTAGAAGCTTATGAAATATGCATACCAGCAATCATATTGCCAAACATCCCTTTGAAGTAGAGTATGGCAAAAGTCAAACCTCTAAAGGTTGAGCCGTAGCCATGTGTCGACACACTGAACAAACAAACAGTGGGGTTCTGAACATATTAAGGAATACATTTTCTGTTTCCTGCAGTGCTATTTTAAAGGTTAAAGAGTCAAATTTGTGTCCTGCAGGGTGCTGATTAAAATCCCTGACATCACTGAGCAGAAGTTGCAGCTTCGCCTCTTAACTACTGCTGACATACACTTTGGCCTATGAAGTTCATTCATGAACTTGAAACTAGAGTTTCTAGAGCTATATCATGCATACGAGTATGTTTAGATCACAAAATATCTAAGGCCGGGGTGTCAAACTCATTTTAATTCAGGGGTCACATTCACCCCAATATGATCTCAGGTGGGCTGGACCAGTATAAAAATAACAGTGATTTAAAAAAAAAAAAAGATGTTATGATAATGTTTACATCTACAAAGTTTTCTTAAAAATCTGAATAACGTGAACAACTTTAAATGTCTTGGAAAAAAAAAAAACAAGTGCAATTTTAACAATGCTCTGTCTCATTTCATCAGTTGATCATTTACACATGTGCACATTTCAACATTAACTGCTTTAGTTATGAGTCAATATTTGAACCCCCAACAAACAAAAACAATTGTTAATTTTCATTAATTAAAAAATAGATAATTCAGTTTCATGCTAAATGTACAGCTATAACAAAAGATTTTGCCAACCTGCAACTGCCAAACCAGTGCATACATTGTGTGCTTTGAGGGTTATATCAAAAGTGCACTACGTCTATTCAGCTATATAACAGTTCATATCATCCAACTTTACTCAGCCTTGAGTTTTCTAAGCTGCTTTCATGAGAGATAACAGAGAAATCAGAGCAGAACCATCAAAGCAATGAATAGAGACTACAGCAATGTAACAAAACACTTAGCCTGACTGCACACAGCACCGCTATTGAATTATTGTATGTGTACATGTGACAAAAACTGTGCACTTGCATTGATGGCATACAACAAAGCCTACAGCATAAGCTTACAAACTGTATGACTGTATTTGTGTTGAAAGCCACGCATCAGTGAATGTGTGTGCCTGTTTTGCGGTCGTTTGTGAGTGGCGTTGGGCCTGGTGAGTATGTTTTGATCGTTCTCAATTGTGGTGATCTAGATCTGCACATCGGCGAGATGCTCCACCAGTAAAAGGGTGCAGTGGTGCATGGGTTGTGACATAGTTTTGTGCATTGCGAAGATACACGTTTAAGCATGTGAATACACACACAACTCAGCTTCATTCAATAATTCACATAACATGGATGTTTTCTCTTGTATGTCACACGCAAGGCTAAATTTATAGCAGTGAAGGCACAAACCATATGCATGTTGGTTGTGTGCATTAGTACTGAGTAGAATGAAATGAATTTATAGTACATTGACATTTACCCAACAGAAATGAGAATTATAAAAACAGTGATATTCATAAACTTAGCTCTCCTTCACCAAAGTATTTTACTAGTAATAATGGAATAGAAGTCTTGTGTTACTAAAAACTGACTGATGTCACTTCAGAGCACTACCTCTGTCTCTGTCACCACATCACTCCAGCCTGAAGCTTCACTTAACTGAGTGGTAGTTGCTTTCTGCATCAGTGTATCTTACTGCCCAGCAGAATGGTAGCTTTCTTCATATTACCTCACACCAACTCCTACAGTGAATGTGTGCGTGGTTTCCTTTGTGCTTGTCCCCATTCTGCCCATTCCCTTCATGCATGTGCAGTTATGTTTGTGTGCGCGCGTGTGCATTTTACCGTTTTAGCGTGTCCCAGTTATTGGGTGTGTGCACTAAATTCAACCCATGTGTGCAAATATCTGTGGGCAATTATTCAGACAGTCAGGGCAATTGCCCCCGAAAACCCATCACAAAGAGAATATTGATATTAAGTGGCCTAACTATGCCACCCAACAAGAAGGGAGGAGGAAACCCTCAGTTTTCCATGAGGGGCAACTGGAGTGCATTGTCTGGCATTTTGTAGTTAGTTGGGTGTTGGAAAAGCAGGGAAAGGAAAGCGGAAAAGCCTGGAGGCCTGGCCTAAGGGTGAACACAAAGCGATGCTGTAAGATGTAAAGGGATAAAAACATAGTAAAAAGAGGACAAAACAAAATCTCTTCGAATCAGCCTCCTATAGTCGATCTTTTTGTGAATCCTTACCTCTTTTTTTTTTTCTTATCTTTCATTGAGAAGTGAACAAAATCCACCTGATCCACGACATTTTTTAAAACTAAAAAGGCACCAAACCACCCAGTCCCACAATATGTCTAATTCAAAGCCTACAATCGATGCACTTCTGCGTGAATTATATTAAACCAGGGGCATAATACAACACACTAAATAATTAAGAGTCAAGCAAATGCACAATCAACACTGTTCATTCAGTAGTTGAATGAATACAAAGAGTAGGTGTAGCTGCATGAGAATAGAAAGACAGAGAAAGCCTGATAAAGTTGGAAACAAACAAATGTTGTATACTGTTCACAAATACATGTGCTAGGGGCACGATAACACTGGCATAAAGTCAAGTGTTAAGAACAATATTCCATATGAAAGGTTCTTTAAAATGGAAAAGTATGCTATCCAACAGTACTTAATATGACAAAGCAGCTTTTTATAAATTTTTAAAACATGTAGGACTATCCATTCAGTTCATCTTAGCAGAGAACACAAGGTCAGACCACAGGATGAAAGAAAAGAACATTTTCAAACATCTTGAAAAACACCATAATGCCATCCATCATGCAGCGCTTTAGCTTGACATCTCCCCTACAAAGCTTTAAAATGCCATGAATAGTGACTTGACCTTGGCAGTTGGGCAAATGAATTTGTGGGAAGTGACATTTCTATACTGTGATACAAGTGTATTCACAAATTTGTCTTTGAGAAGTGCTCTTATTTCTATACGAGTACTGCCGATTCCATGGCTGTATAGGGAAACTTGTTATACAAACCCTACAGCAGATTGCAAGGGTCATCAAATAAAAGCTACAGAAATCAAAAACCTACATATGTTCCTTTGCTACATTTAAGTGGCGAGTTTTAATTTGGCATACCCTGGTGTTTCAGAGGTGAACAAGGCATTCCTGTTCCATTTGAAGCTGGCAGATCTCGGACTGCCAGACTGACTAACACGGACAGATGCCACTATTGTCAGAGAACATGACAAGGACAGCACATAAAAGAAAATTACATGTTTTTTTGTCCGAGTGTGCGATTTAGGGCAAGTAATTGTGGACCTCCTGAAAGAGATGGGTAACGAGAAGCAGGGTGGGATTTTTGACACAGGAGAAAATGGAAAAAGAGCCCCTGACTAGTCCACCTCTTGTTCAATAGAGGGATTAAGTTTCTTTTTCTTCACTCCCTTTCTCCCAAGTAACCCAGGGGGAGGGAAAAGAGAAAGAAAGAAAAAGAGAGAAAAAAAAACGTAAAGTAAAAAAATCAACAAAGAAAGAAAGAAAGAAGCATATGATTAACAGTCATGTAATGCAACCAACTATGTGTTTGGCAGACAAAGATGGATTCCAGATGATGGTGAGAAAAAGCCGAGCATGCAATAGAAGAAAGTACAGGATTTGTCACTGTTGAAAACCACCTTCAGCATTTAGTGTTTCCTATCAAGCATACTGTGTTTTTGGAAAGTGTTCAGAACCTTTCAAGTGTTATGTTTCAGACTAATCTCAAAATTCATGAAATTCATATTTCCCACGTCAGTTTACACACAATACTCTACAGTGAAAAATAAAAGCAAGTTTTTAGAGTGTCTATAATTTATTGAAAATAATTTACTCAAATACACTATTTATATATCCATTCTATCTGTTATGACACCTCCAGTTGATCTCTGATGTGTTCTCTTTCTAATGGTGGTCCAGGAGCTGGCTCAGAAACTTCAATGGAGTCCACCTGTCCTTGGCTGAATTCACTGCACAGGAATATAGAAATGCACATGTATCTATCTGTACAGGATCTCACAGTCTATCGTGTATATCAGAGTGAAAACGAAGCTGTGAGACCGAGATAACTGACCTGGGAGACAGGAAATTGTCAAAACACAGATGTGGGGAAAGATACTAGATACAAATTTCTGCAGTGTGTAAAATGTCTGAGAACACACCACCAACAGTCATCTGGCATGAGATTGAACTTCTTGGCCACAATTCCCAACGGTATATGTGGAGGAAACCAGACACTGAGCATCACCTCATTAATATCATCCCTACAGTCAAACCCAGCAGTGGCAGCATCATGCTGGGGGGAGGTTTTTTCTGTGACAGGGACTGAGAGACGAGTCAGGAAAGACGGATGAAGAAAAACCTTTTTCCAGAGTACTCATACTTTGCACCATGACTATTTCAGTCTTTAACCCATAAAGACCCAGGGCTGCTTTTGGGCTCTTCCCAGATTAATTTTTCTTTTTACTTAACCTTTCACAAGTGATTTATCACCATTTATAATAATGTTATCCTCTATATTTTTCTTTTTTTTTTCTTTTTTTTTTTTAAATATACTGTAAATCATGTATTTTCCTTTATGTAATTTCTTATATTTGATTCAGATATTCATGATAATTCAAAGTAAATTGAAATATTATTATATCAAAGCAGAAAAATTGAAGAAAAAGTGAGTTTTGCAGCAAATCTATTATTAACTGAACACAAACCCAGTGTGTCCATTCAGTGTCATTGATCCAACTCAAACCCTCTGAACATCCAAATGGGTCATATCTGATGCCCATGAAAAGATGACAAACTGCATTTTACACCAATTATTTACATGTATTGATAGGATTAGTGGATCAATAGGGTTTAAACAGTTTAGATCAGTAGACGCTTTTGGTTGCCAGTGGAGGTTTGGGTCTTTATGGGTTAAAACAAAAATGTAAAAAAAAAAAAAAAGTGCTTTTCAGTCTGAAAATGCAGAGTTTATAGTGATTAGAATAAAAGTTATTTTTATGAAGACAGCTATATTTCTACCAGTTAACCAGGTTCTGGTCACTTTTACCAAATTAAGTATGAACGACACTGATGGTTATATTTTCATTGGTCAAAGGAACTATTTAGTTGATGATTTGTTGCATTTGTCTTCCATTTTATGTTACTCCCTCTCTTACTTTAAAAAGTATTTTTAAAGTGGGTTTGTCATGTGCATATGGTACTTTGCATAGCTGCAGAAAATCCAGTTACCCAATTTTGCACCAACTCAAACACACTGTCAAGTGTAGGAGTAGGAGGAGGAGGAAGAGGAGGAAGACCGGAGGGATGGATGAAGGAGGAAAAAAAGTAGGAAAACTGGAGTAGAATGGAGAAAAGAGCGCTTTCCCGGTGGATTAGGGAGTCAAATGGATTGGAAGGAGTGTTTAGAATGTGAGAACCTGAAACGGCTCACACACACATCCTGAAACTGTCACCAGCTTTGTGTTGTGGTCAGATCAAAGTGACAGGCTGTTGGGTTGGGGCGGCTTCTAAACTGGCAGAGATGCAGCTTTTGAGAAACCTTGCACAAAACCTTCAGAGAACTGAATAGAATTTCCACAAGTATTGATGCTGCATTTCCTCCATAGGGCATGTCAGCTATTTTCAAAGACTTTATCTTGCCAGTTGATTGTAGCGTGCTCTTGTGGGTGCTTTCAGACCCATGACCCGTAAGCTATCCAGATCTAGAACCCAAAGAAACAAGATAGAAAACTGCATCATACACAATTTTTGCACTGGTTAGTTATTCCTTAATAATCAAATCTCCTCAAAAAGGAGCATGCTTTAGTGTAATGGCACCGTAATAGAACTAAAACCTCTAACAGAATTTAAAGCTTTCTTCCCATCTATGACACACAAGGGGAAAATCAGACAGGAAGAATCTTGGTATTAGTAAGTAAACCTTGCCAAAGTCCATCTGTACACATTTCCCTTATGGGCTCCCACTCACACTCCCCCCCCCCCCACTCATGCCATCTTTGTCTCACACTATAACTCACTCTCTGAGCCTCTTGGTTTGGTGAGAAATCAGTCGGTCGGACCCTGCAGCTAAAATGCTGTCAGACCACATCAGTTTTCTCACTGTTACAAAGCTGTGCCGTCCCTCTCCAGTGGCTAATGGACCTGCATCTTCCATTTGTCTCAATCTTTGTTAAGAAACTAAAACACGGGTAATGAAACAATAAAAACAACATTCCCTTGGCTTCATCCTCTCTTCTACAGGACTGTTTCATTTTTATTCCTTGCACTCCGTTTATTGGCTACACCCTTTTGTATTGCCTCTATGCATTAGAGCTTATTATATTGTTCTTTCTCCACTGAGCAAGAGGAGTGCATCATTTCAGCTAACAATCAAAGCAATTACATTATCCCTCCATCTCACTCCCCTCCCACCAGCTCGCCTCCTACTTCCTATTTTATCCTTCTTGTAAATCATTATCTTGCCTTGATTTAGTCTCTTGTTTACTCTTCCATAACACACAATACACACAATTGATAAATATATTCCTAGAGATATTCACCCAACAGCCATGCACACCACAAACCACTGACACAGAAACACACATGTACGTTGTGGCTGTGTGCCTGCCTCCTCTTAGAGGCTCGTGAGAGAGACAGGCGTTGGCCGTGAACTGAACTGAACAGACCGCGATGCTCTCCTCCCTAATCTCTGAATAGACAGTTAAGAAAGAGGCACCCTTCTCTCACACTCTCTCTCTCCTGCTTTCATTCAGTTGTTCGTTTATCCGTGTCCATCCATCCTTCAGTCGGGAGGAGCGGACAAAGCCGTTAATGGCATTCCCCTTCACGTTCCCTTCCCCTCCTCCTCTCTTCTTTTTCCTGTATTCATTTCTTATATTCTCGCCTTCCATTTACTACACGCAATTATGCTGACATGCACTTGTCCTCCTCCTCCTCCACTTTTCTCTCCTACTCCCACATCAGCATTCATTGACTTCACATCCCCTTTCATCCTGTCATTTCAAGTTTAACAAAAACTTTTAAGCATCATTATCAACACAATGCACCTTTTCTTTTTGCAGCAATATTTGCCTTATCCTAAAACTCAATCCTTGGTCTTATATACAATTACTGTTTTTTCATTGTATATTTTTATTCTTACAATTCATTTCCTTACTTTTCCAGCTACAACAATAATCAGGCTTAGTGACTGTAGTCTGAAGGCATAAGCAAAGGTGACTCCATAGGTAAAAGCGGTTTTATTTATTCATTTTTAAATCAGAGGGCCTCACACTTGTTTCTGGCTGTTGTATTTTTTCACTACTTATTATGTGACCATTGACTGATGATCTTATTTTGTTTGCAACAGTCAAGCAACCAATTCCTTTATTTACATTTAGTGTTTTCTGACCAAATTGAAGCACCTATTTCCATAGTATTTTTGCTTTGAGAATCGGTCAACTCTTAACTTTAGACAAATATGCTGAATTCATTTGTAAAGTTTAGTAGACCCACTTAGGAAATCAGTTCACGACAGTGGTCTACAGTTTGTTTTTTGTAAATTATCAGCCTCAGAGATTAAAGCTTACAAAAATCTTGAGATGAATTGGAAAACAAATAACAAAAAGTACTGGTTGGCTCATATTTTTCAAGATATATGATATACGGTGCTTAACAAATGAATTAGACCACCTGTCATGAAAACAAGAAAACATAAATGACTTCATAGTATATCAAAAACTTCTTTCAAATTAACAATTTCATTGTTATTCATTAAGAAAATCACTAATTAGAATAACAAAATAGTCATTGTTGACAAATAATAACCAAAAATGCACCTTTGGTGCAGATAACAGCTTGCATTCTTGCTGCCATTGCTTTTATGTTGTTTTGCACAGGAATGCAAGCTAATAACTGGAATTGTGCAACTTCATAAAAAAAAAAAAAAATAGTAATTTGCTGCTGCATTTAACATTAAACTTGAAAATTTATGGATATTAATAATAGTTCTATTTTAGCATTAAAAATATGGTTTTGATTTTTAAAAAAAAAGATCTTGCAAATACTGGTGGATTAACCATTATAGAAACATAAAAGGATATTTTGGCAAACAGAAATCCTGTTAAATTATGGCAGCAGTAACAAACACCTTATACTGGGTGGTGGTGGTCTAATAAATTGCTAAGCACTGTATAATTGATTTATAAGTCTTGGACTATAAGGATTGTGAAAAGTAAATGTTGTGCAGCTTTGAGATAAACATTTTTTAGTAATACGTACACCCTCCTTAATTCAAAGAATTACACATATTGATCAGATACTGTATCTTGAAAATTATAACCAACAATCACTTATGACTTAATTTATCTTTCTTAGTAACACAAATCTGCTAAAGTTTCACTATTTTTATTCTAGAAGCATGTCGCTTGTAGAGCACTGTTATAATATGACACTGTGAGCTGCTTCCTTTGTCTCAGGTCTATAGCAGCTCAAATTCTTTCCTCTAATGTGTCCTCTAATAATGGTAGAAAACAGTCAAAACGGTGAGCTGCTTTTTTCACTCTGTCAGACAAACAGTCTAAAGACAAGTATTTTCATCCAATCTGAAGTAGAAAAGGATTATACCATTGTCAGAGGTAAGACAGCTCCAATCAAATCCTATGTGTTTTACAGTTTGAAATTACTTAAAATTATATCCGTCTCTGGTTCAATTATGTCTGCGGTTTCCAGACAAAATTATGGGTTGACACTGCCAAGATTTTGTATCTATATTTACCAGCTCAGACCTTCCAGACAATGTCAGACTGAACTCTAACCCTCTCCCCTTACACCAACAAACAGCCAATGAAGGCTGTCTCTGACTTCTGGACTTTCGAGAATGAATTTTCTGGCTACATCTGATGATACTTGAGAGCAGTTCACTTAGAAAAGATTAATCTGTTACAAATGACAGTATGAATGCAGTTATCTTTTCCATTTCCAGTCCTTTCCCTCCTGCTCATCTGCTCCTTGGTGTAGTCCAGACCATGCACTCATCATCCAATTTCCCTCCCCTCCCCTGCCTTGCTGCCTGTCCCTCTCCATTCCTCCTCTTCTTTCTCTGCCTATTTAACTACCATGGCAACAGGTGATGTGGGGGCTCTCACAAGACCATGCCTTATTGAGGATAACAGGAGGAAGAATCACACACACCCACGCACGCACACATGAAGGAAAGGGTGAAACCATCCAAAAGTATACCAAACAAGCTAGAACAATGAGCTACAGAGAGTGTGTGAAAGTGAGAAGAAAAGAAATGCAGGGGTGAGGAGAGAAGGTCAAATTAAATGATAGAGATGTAGATTACAAGACAACAGAGCTGAATCTAACAACCACACACATCCCAACACCGTCCAAGGCGTCTGTGCATATCCATCTGCTGTTGTATACTATTTCTAGCTTTCATGGAAAAACAAATGCAAAAATGGTTAAAAAAAAAAAAAAAGGATGAAGGGATTCAACATACTATAACGTAGACATTTTATGTGAATTGAAATAGAAAAAGGGAAAAGCACAAATCCAAACCAAAACGTCACCTGTGTAATTTGATTAACCATTTCCTAACACGCTGTACGTTCTGAGTGCTACTGCTGATGCCCATATGCTATTTTTTAGGGATTCATGCACAATGTCGTAGTAAATACAGTTCGAGCATATTTCTGCTTACCTCAGGCATTTATTACACTGATCTCAATCCAGAGAACAAGACATGCATTTTAATCTCTTGCTCTGTATTTAAACATGTGCTATTTCATGTGCCTCCATACTAATTTGATAGCATGTGTCTTGATGTGTAGAATATGGCTGTCGTGACTTGAATAATTCACTTGCATACAGCCTATCCTTTTTTTGTTTTCATTTGGAAGATTTAAAAAAATGTTTTATTCTCTTAGACTCCTCTGTATGTGTTTTACTAATACATTATGTTTGTTATTCAGACTTATTTCTCCTCATTTTACTAGGATCTTTTGCACTGTTTTTTTTTGTAAGTACACTTTTTGTATATTTCACTTATTCTAGCATAATCTCTGAAGACGGAGCAAGTACAACAATAAATGTGAGGGGAATGATAAGTGAGAGGAATGTGAGCCACAAGCAGTGCTGAAACTTGCTACTAATTAATAACATACCCTTTGATTACATGAAAAAGCAGGGTTAAATTTAGGAGGGTTAAAGACATATATTAACCGAATTAAATTTATCTGCAAGGTAACAGTTCTAATCAAGGGCAGCTGGACAAGTTGGTTAGTTTTCTGAAATCAAAATACTGATCTGAACTGCTTAAAAAAACACTCCATGGATGCTATTTGACAGAGCAAGATGAGTGCACAATTAGCAGCAGTGGAGCTTTTAATGCTGATGCTGATCCTGACCTGCTGTATACTGAAAATGTTGCCGCCTAATGTTGAGTAGCTTTGCGTGAGAAGGGGATCAATTATAATGTGTGTTTGTGTGTATGTTAGTGTGAGGCCGGGCTTAGCAATGAGGGTTAAATAGCTTTCACTCCATGTGAAATACACACAGACATGTACACACTCAGTTCCCAGGCTGGGTCATGGGTTCAGATTAGGACCATAAGACATGGATAACCTATATTTATGTGTTTCATTAGACCTCAACAGTGCTGGATCTACACCAAATGTAAGAGGGAGAATATGGACAGACAGTAGAACAGGTGAAAGCTGGACAGACCAGGTATCCAGCACACAGAAGGACATAGAAGCCTATGAAAACCATTAAGAGGCTCTACTGACAACACATTATGAATCAGTCAAACAAACAGATCCCAAGTTATTCTTATTAGGGATGCACCGAAAATTTGGCCACTGAAAATGTTCGGCTGAAAATGGCCCAAAAGTGCATTTTCGGTTTTTGGCCAATAGACTTGGAAAGATTTGGCTGAAATTTTCAGGAATTGTTAGAAATGGGACAAGTGATTAAATTTTGGTGGTGATCTGGATCACCATCTGGATCCAGGAATTTTTTTTAAAGGTTTCTTTATCTTTGGGAGATAGGGGCATAAGGTCACCTGTACATTCAGCGCCATCTCGTGGAGGAAATTACAAACACTGCCTTGGCGGAGGTCTGCCCTCTCCGAGTGCTTTTCTAGTTATTTACTGTACATCTGAGTGGGGTCAAGTTAAACTTTTTTTTTTAAATTTTGTTTTATATTGTGCATTGTTGTAATGTCAGTGCTAATAAATATTTTCATAATTTTGTAAATCATTTATTCTTTGAAGCATTAATATTAATGTATGCAATTGCAATGCCTTGATTTAGTGAGGTTTTTAGTGAGGTTAGTAAACAGTCTTAGCCATGAATGCAATGGCACTAATAATCAGCATAATGATTTATTTCGGTGTTTCGGCCTTGGTTTCTTCATTTTCGGTTTCTGCCAAGAATTTTCATTTCAGCACATCCCTAATTCTTAGTGCTGGCATTATTTTTTAAATAAAGAGAATCATTGATTGCCAGAAAATATGATTATTGTCATTCCTAGAACTGCAGCCATCTCCCCTCTATCCAAATCAAAAGAGTTTCACACCCTGCTGAACAGAGAAAACACTTTTCCAAGCTTGTTTGTGGAGCCACAGAGTAGAAAAGTAGTCATGATGAGTGATCAGTAATTATAGGTGTCAGTAACACATTTAACTCCCCCAACTGCCTGAAAACTAAGCTTTTCTTTTACATTTTGAAGTAACATAATCAAATCAGTTCCAGTGGATTAATGGGGTGTCATCTTTAACACATGCCCTGCACCCAAACCAAAATAACAATAAAAAGCTGACCAACTGACTTAATGTTTGCAGCACTCAGAGAAACAGTGTCAGTGTTTATATGAAATAAAGCAAATCTCCACTTGAGATACACAATGTATTGTTTGAGCATAGTCATTGTGATGTACGTGTGCACTGTAGTCACATTGTAGGTCCTGTGATGTTGGATGCAAATGAACTGAACTGGTTCCCATCTAATTACAAGGGTACCTGACACACGCTGTGTGCAGTGATCCACCAATCACATTCATTCTTAGTTTGCCGACGCACCATGCCTCTGCTCATGGAGTGAGTTGCTGGTAACGATGCAGCATTTCTGCTGGTAAGGTTTTGTCATGGCGTAGCACCATGTCCTGCCACCTCACATGAACGTTTGTGAAACTTCAGAAGGTAGGGAAAAGATACGAGCGTTAAGTTTCAGTTTCACTTCCACGGGGGGGGGGGGGGGGGGGGCCC
>JAQQZY010000019.1:21747562-21768673 GCA_030068375.1 Ostorhinchus rueppellii | reverse complement strand
TCAGCCCTGTGATGAACTGGCGACTTGTCCAGGGTGTACCCCGCCTTCGCCCTTAAGTAGCTGGGATAGGCTCCATGGGACTCCCGTGACCCTAGTGAGGATAAAGCGGGTATAGAAAATGAATGACATTTGCAGATAAAGAATACATATCATGTCCATAAATATATATGTACAAATTTTTTAAATTTTACTTAAAGAATGGTCTTTTTCTAAATACAATCTGACATTTTGATAGTACTAACAGTAATGCCAATAAGTCATCTTGAATTGTCAAAATTCTTTCCACATTTCACCTTTCATTTTTGTGTTATTGTATTAAAATGCATACAGTGGTTAAAATTCAGGCTACTGTCATGTGTATTACTGCAATTTAAACTACAGATATGAATAATAATCATTATTTAGAATAATAGATTTGCTTTTGGAAATATATGGAGAAGATATGGTTGGTTCCTGTATTTTAGAGGGCACATGATTTCACTGATGTCATATGTCTAGATCTCTGTGTCTAACAATGCATGGACCTCAAGTAATGTCATGACCCACAGCACATCCTCTGGGAGCCCTAACATGCTGTGACAGATGGACAGCACAGGCTGTATTCCTAAAAGACAGTCAGACATTACAATCATACAAGTGACATGAAGGCTGACGTGCATGTACACAAATGTAAAGAAAACATATTCCCACTAACTTTATTTCACTAAACAATTCTGGCCTAAATCCCCTTCCCGTACTTTTCCCCCTTCCCTGCTTTTGTTTCAGCCGTCCTCGCCCACTTCACTCTGTTTTAATTGACTATTGTGGCAGATGGGGTGGCAGTTAGTCTGTGGGAATCAATGTCTTCATTGTGGAACTGAGGAAGAGATTAGCAGCTAGTTAGCGCTGGTGAGAGGTGACAGCTGGCACCGTTGAACCTTTCCTGTCAGTCACACACACAGGAAGTACTAGAGTACAGTAAGCTCATGGCCAGGCTCATCGATTACACACACACACAAAAAATACTGTTCTGTACCATGAGCCTGTCACTCACACACTGAATAAATGTGGCCTAGTATGTTAATCATGCACACACTGTGGGATAATCCATTTCTAGCTGAGCTTGACATCTAAAAGGAATAGAGAGAAAAGGTAATCGTATTCCAATGTCAATCAAATCCAACAAACTCCTCATTGTTTCAAGAGGCTTTTAATGACATTTTGAAATCAGGCTTGAATACGCCTCCGTATAGGACTTCAAAAATAATAAGAACATGACAATTCACAATCATCTACCCTGCAAGAAAGCCAAGACACAAAAGCTTTTCCACTGAGTCAGAACACATTAATCATGTGATCTGACCCAAAAAGTGACTACAACAGCTGCTGACAATGGCTCCAGTTTCATTAAGGCCTCCGAAATACTTCACGCTCATCGGCCATCAGTTGTTTATCTAACAGTTTTTCACAAGAAAAATTCCCAACACTCGTTCACACAGATGGAAGTTTTTGTCAAATGTGAACACAAACTGTCATCAGATAAATTATTAATGCATTTTACATACAACAGACCTTCTGATGTTACAATTGGTTTTCTCTAATCTTCATTGGCATAAAAAAAAAAGATTATAAGCAAAAACTCCAAGTTCTGATGAGTTCCCTGACTCAATAGTTCTGAGAGCAGCAACGCCGTCTCATAAGGTTCATACAGCTGAAGGCTGTCCTGATGTTTGACCGACTGAGCTGCTGCTGTGGACTTGAAGTCCTGCCTACAGAGGTCAGCTCACTCTTCTCACTAAAGAGATGTTCCACTCAGGTAATGTGTGAGAAACTGAATAATCCCAAACCTCTATGTAATAATATTTAAAGATATAATATATATTAATCTCCATGCAAACCCATTCACACGTGCATGTATACACATGTGAACACACTAATTAGTTAGCAAAATATAACTAGTGTCCCATGAGATAAATTATCAAACCTCCTCCAGTGTTCCCACCAGGGCTACCATGTCTGGTCACGGCAGACCAGAGGGGGAAAACTACCAAGGCTCATGTTGCTACGCTCCACCATCAGAAAACTGCCTCCTTATGACTGGAGGGACTGAGGGTGTCGGTTACAAGGCTCCTTCTTCAGCTGGGTTAAATCAAGTTCAACAACAGACGCTTCTTACAATCTCTGACACTGCGTGTTTTGACACGACACTGGGGAATTGACTTGATTTGAACATTTGCATGGTCCTTAATGTGCTGAGTGAATCTTATGACACAAGGAGTGTTAGTACCCACTTTAAACACACTGAGCAAATTCCAAATGCATGGCTGTCGATCCAAAATAGAGCTGCTTTTCTTAAATCCTCATTTTTTCTGAAAGAAAACACGACATGACTGACTGCAGTGTCTCTGCTTTGCAAATTCTGACATGATAAAATGTCACAACTGCTTTCCTGTGATGAAATATTCAGAAAGCAGCACAGTGAATTTTGGATCAATCTTTTGACTGACATCCATTGGGTTTTAAAATGTGGAAAATATTAAATAAACACAAACTAAAAATAAAAATCTGCTCAAATTAAACATGTAAAATGCACAGACAGCATTGGCCTTGACCAAAGTCATCTGGGTTTTAAAAGTGGTAATTTAATATGCCAACTATGAACAGCTGGAGGCAGAGTTAATTCAACTCACTGTATTTGTTATCCTTCCATGTTCCTCAAGCTATAAACTCCAGTTGCATGATAGCCAAAACATGGGCAAAACTACATCCATCAGCAAGTGCAGCGAGACCTACTGATATTTACATGGCTGAAGGCATACACAATGAAACTCAGCCCCAAGAATCCTAAATGTGAATATCAATGCACCAGACCGGTCCTTTTGAAACAGACGGGGCTTTGCTTAAAGGAATTTTTTTCGTGTTTATTGCTTACATGTAAAATGCAGTCTTCTCTTATACTAAGAAATGTAGTCCTACCGTACTACTACCACACCCAGTTGCTCCTAGATCCCAAATACAGAACAGTACATTGCCGTTGGTTTTGACAAATACTTGCTGTAAAGAGGTAATTACAATCTAGCTATTGAGCAACACCTTCCTCTGCACTCGTTCTCCCTCTCAGGGTGTAACAAAGGACTAGGAAAGGGAGGTAACATGATACAAATGGATAGTGTGTAACAGTAGTGTTTCTCTTTTTGTGCTGCTTAAACCAATGTCCTCACACTAAAACATGGTCTTCAGTAATAATTACTTAAGTAGTGCACTGCTATGCCCCCCCCCTCAATTTCCCCTGCAGGCAACAGTCAGAAAAATCTGCTTTCTGTCAACTACTGTTCACGTCCAAGAAAGGTCATGAGTGCTCGAGTGACTACATACACATTCATCTACGTCTACATAGAACAGTAACCTGAGTGAGAAGATGGAGCTGTAATATGATGAGGGTAGATCAGCTATCACCTTTCCTCAACTGTTTCACTGTTCTTGTTAACTCTTTGATATTTTAGGCCTATGTGAAGCCCAATTTATTCACTGTGGCTTAGAGGAAAATGGTTCCAATTGTACAATGTACATCAACACCAATAGATGCAGCTTTTAATACAATGTTGTGTGAATTTCCTAAGAGCGAACTCACACTGTGCTATCCTTCATGTGCAAAACATCAGTGAGGTTACTGGATATGGGTTAAATGTGTAAATGTTGCTGCTTGTCACCTTATGGTGTTATATATGAGAAGGATGGAGCAAAAACCGACACCATTTTTGAGCTTACGACACAACAATAGCTTAAATGGGTGGACAAAGGTATTCATTTGTCCAAGGATGCTCAGTTTAGACAAGAACAGGGCATGGTATTGTGACATCTGTTGAGGGATTTTTGTGACTGAATGGAAATCCTTGAGGTGCTTTTGTCTATAGCAGGTGCATTGCACACTGCAATGTGAAACTACAGGCTGTTGCTCAGCAATTGTTTACCATTTCTGCACTGTCGCCAAGACAAAGAACTGGGAGTTTTTCTTTCAATGGCTTCACCTGTGAAATATTTAACACTAACCTCAGTGCTTTATGAAATTTAAAAAAAAAAAAAAAACCAAAACAACAACTTAATTTCAACATACACATGACAACGGTAAAGCAACACAAACAACCTACCTCCATGGCAAGTGCTGCTGTTTGTTGGTCATAGTGGTTCAGGAGGTTGGGCATAAAAGTGGTGTTATAAGGCAGGTCTTGGCACATTCTCAGTCTGATGGGCTCACAGCTAAACTCACTGTGACTCTCTATGTACTCCATATGAATACATAAAGTGGGTGAAAGCACAAAGAGGAGCAGAAGGAATAGGCTCAGGAGGGAGAATGAACAGTAATGGTTTGTAGTTTTACATCCTTGTCCAACAGGTGCTTGCATTTTTGTGTCAGACATTTCTCTGGCGTGGCTCAGGGTGATGATTTTATCATCACCCAGAAGGCCACCTCAAAGTCTTGTAGGAATCAGTTTCATGAATTAACATGGGAAGGGACTGAGTTCATATGACTATCAAATGTGGGGTTAAAAAAATTGAGAAATCCATATGCGGTAAACAAAAATCCATAAGACAGTCCTTATGAATCCTAAAAGGGGACGCTCTGGGATTTAGCAGCCATTTTCTATTCTCCAGTTTGACACCACTTCCTAACGCTGCCCTGGTGAAAGACAGATCCTCCTTGTTCCATCTTCACATGCAGCTTCCACCATCAGCTGTACTCCTGGATGGTCACTGCATGCCTCTTTATTCCACTCACCTTTCCCCCCCCTCTCTATTTCCACCGTTACAAAGAATCATCAGTTTCCTTGGAACAATGTGCCATAAAATCACTTGGAAAAATTCTGTCTCACAGTAGTTCCCCAAAGTGGAGTGGATCCATGGAACAGGTCCTGCAGGTTTAAAAACACAGAAGCCTAATGGTCAAACAGGCATAGAGGACTTGCTCAGGGTAAAGTTGTAATTCATCTGCTGCTGTCTGATCAGCCACACCCTTGTCTTTCTACCAGTCAGAATTACATCAGATAAACCTACCCCAGTTTAATGAATGGTAAGCAGGTTTTTTTTAATTTTTTATTAACATTCACAGGTCGCGCACTTTTACAAAAAACAAATGCAATGCAAAGCAGATGAAACAGTTGTGATGGTTAAGTGAGCAGGGTCACGCACAGTTCGTATTAGACTACTCACAACATGTTCAAAGCAAACCACGACAAATAGTGCAGGTCTGAAGGCGTTAATGTGAACATTACACCTGCGGATCTTCAGACACTCCCCTACTCTCGTGTTTGTGTGAGGTTGGCCGGGTAACACTAACGTTCCCCTGCGATGTTTCACACTCCACGACACGGCACCTTTTGCATAAACTGGACGGTAAAGTTTAGATATTAGCTTAGGATATATCCTCCAAAATAAATACACGTGAATAAAGCGGCTGAGTATCTCAAGTATACCCGTTAGTTATCGCGATATTGTTAGCTTAAATGCTGTTTATGAAGTAACAGGACTAATAGCTAGCTAACGTTAATTTATTAATAAGACGCGCTAAAGATGTACGTAAACGTTGACGTACATTAACCGCAATTAACGTCAGTTTACCTCTGCTCACCTGAGAACGTTTAAGAAGCGCAAATATAATGGTCGGGTTCATTAAGCATCTCCACAGAACTGAAACAACCGCACACGATGACACCGGGATCAGTGAAGGAGCACATCAATCTTCAGAGCCGTTTGTCACCGCAGTGTCTCCAGCCGAACAAACACTAACCCGTGACTCCTTTAACACACTACAACCTCTGTTCGTCCGCTCTGTTCTCAGCAATTAACTCTACGCAGACACTTTAGTTTCTGCCAATTGTTCCATTCACGGCGGATTTACCTTGTGTGAGGGATAAAGCGGCTCTGGCTCGGTTCACTGCAGTACTTCGTTGTTCCACTGTTTGCAGCTGGTTGCCTGCAGCGTGCAGCCGACATGACGGGAGCGCGGATGCGGCATGAACGCGCAGAGCAATCACCACATGGGCGCACGAACGTGTTTAGAACGTGTGTGTGTGTGTGTACCTATGTAGCCTGCACACAGTGGTTTTCTATGTTCAATTTTTAGTCATAATTCAATTAATTATTTATACTTAAAAACATACATAATTACACGTTACTTTATTACAAGGAAAATATGTACCATCTGTTTCTACTGTCGCCCAATCGATTACAAGGAAAATATGTACCATCTGTTTCTACTGTCGCCCAATCGTCTACATTTTATTTTATTTTATTTTATTTTATTTTATTTTATTTTATAGATGGAAAACTGGTTACCCAATGTTTTCAGTATGACTCTTTGTACTACTGCACATTATAGAATACCTTCACTTTTCAGTACCTTCACTTAATATATACTTAAAAGCATACATAATCAGACATTATGTCATAATCAGACATTTCAAGGAAAATATGTGCTATCTGTTTCCACTGTCGCCCAATCATCTACATTTTTATTTCATTTTATTTCATAAATTATCTGCCTTATAAAACAAATATGCTAAATCTTTAATAAGATGAATTGGAAAACTGGTTACCCAATGTTTCCACTATATGAGTCTTTGTACTACTGTACTATCATAGCCAAAAATCTCACATAGTTAAAAACAGGGACATAGAATACAAATGGATCACACCTATTATTTTTGAAAAACAAAATGACAGCTCAGATAAATGTTATTGGTACTATATCAGGTTTCCTCTCTTTGCTTTTGAGGAGATCATGCCTTAAGTATCCCAGCCTGCAATCTGCCTCAGTTCAGTTCACATTTTATTTACAAATCATTTAAAATACGAATGCAACTGGTATTCATTATTTACAGCAAGCCTCAGAGATTAAATGTAGTAAATCTTACATAATTAATGAAATGAATTGGAAAATACATGATAAAAGTGATGGTTAGAATGTACATTACAGTGTTATTATACACATATACTGGTTTATGCACATTTATATAATAGACTTGGAAATCTTCCACTCAAAGGAACCTGTAAAGTGAATGTATCGTAATGTGCAGACCACGTTTTGAAGTAAATCTGGTAGCTCTGTGACAAATATTCCCTTTGAGTAAAACTCATTCTCTCATTATTTCTCAGAATTTCACATGTTGACTGTGGACTAAATCTTGGACACTACAGCCAAGCAGCATTCTGACTTTAGTAATGACTCCAGTTTGGTAAAGTTTCACTACTTTTATTCTGAAGGCATTTTACTTGCAGACCAGTGTTATATATTGGGATGTTCTCATTGCATAAATAATTACTTTTGAGGGATAAAGATGGGATTGTTTTGTAATCATCCTTATTCCAAAGTATTACCCCACAATCACCCCCTCCAGATTATATCCTTTTTAATGTCATCTTATTTATGTATCTCTTCATTTCAATGACATGTATATTTGGATAAAAATGCTGCATAATTATCCACAGGCCAGGATTCCTAATTACATTCAGATTATTATGAGTCTTGGTTATATATAAAGCCACTTTATGTGACTAATACATTATGCCATTCCATCTACATCTAGGAAAATGCTAAACATTAATTATAGTTGGCTCCCTCTCTGTACATTGTTGCTTAGAGGTAGACAAAAAATACCACAATTTATTATTAATGTATTGTTATGGTCCCTTCTGGCACACTCCATTGGCTCTGTGAGTAAACTGCTTCCAAAACCAAAGTAGCTAAACTTAAACTGGGCCACTAATAAAGGACAAAATAAGACTTCAGTTATCCATAGTTTAAGATACAATATTGGGTGAATTTGAAATAATAAGTGAGAGAATGGGCATTACTCTATAAGAATTAGTCTCTGAGCTGCACATTAGAATACCTTCACTTCTCAGATTTCCCCAGTGCAAAATGTATTATTCTATTAGATAAAGCTATGTCCATCCTGGTATAGCCCATGTATATGCATCCACTGAGGTTCTTTAAGATGTGCTGTAGAGAATTTAACACATCAGCCTGACTCGCCATCCTCAGTACAAGACCTTGGTGTGAAATTAGTGCAACAACAGACAATAGCAAATATGATTTATTTATTGTGACTTTGCAAGCATTGCATAGTATAAACAGCAAATGTTTTTCTGTTGCAACAAGACTGTCAGGAACATATTGCAACCTTTTCTTCATCTTAGTTTGTATCAGTGGCCATCAGTATCATAGTGGCTGAAATAGCCTCACAGACATGTTATGATTGTAGCAGTCAACACGATGTCAATATTTATGTCTTACAGCTCAAGGATTAACATTGCGTGCTGTGATTGCCTTCCACACGATTGAGCGCGACACTGGATTAACCGTTTCATTGCTGATCTGATCTTCACTGTCACTGAGCTGTGGGGAGTTGGGGGGTAGTCGCTGAATGTGCTGGCCCACATTACAGGTTTAACCTCTTAACATAACCCCACTTGACATCCATCCACACTCATCCTGGCACCAAAAGAGTTCATATATACAATACATTCAGAAATGTACTGTTTTAATGTATTTTAGCGTTCCAAATCGTACAAACTCCACTTGCATTTTGTTTTATCACTTTATATGTGTGACATATATTTAGAAAAGTATAATAAAAAACCCAGAATTATACAGTTTAAAAGTCATATTTGCATTTATCAAATGATAGAAACCATTTTCAAGGCAAGTCCAATTTAGTTAAAAAAAATATACATATAAAACATGCTTTTGCAATATAATAAAAGGATTATTGTAGGCATGACAGTTGAATGTTGGCAAATATTAAGGCATTATTAAATCTCAGATGCAATAAACCCTACAAACATTTCAACACAATAAAATATATTGTGTTGAGATAAAATGAAACGATACCTAAAAAATACTTTAATTAAACTAAAATTAACTCCCTTCATTTTGAAAAGCTTTGTTTTAACCCAAGAAGACTGGCCCAGCTTCAGTCCCCTTACAAATACTGAGATCCATTTTGTAATCCATCTATTTATGAGGTGTGAATATACTGTCTGGTACTGTAAAATAAAAACGTTTTGAGAAAAACTCATTCCTTTATCACTGCATTTCATCAACAGTCTTTTACTGACTGTGTGAAAACTCTTGCATAAGTCTGAATACAGGTGTAGTCAAGGTTTTTTGGGTTTTACTGTAGCTGTACATGTTAAGTGTCCATTCCTGCTTTTTGTTCAGGCATCAAGGTTCATGCTCTGCTCCATCAAGCGCTGGCTGTGAGGAGCGCACTCAGCCTCTCCCTCCAGCTGCAAGAAAAAAAAAGAACAAAAACAAAGGATGAGGAATTAAAGATGGGTTTACATTACAGAATATTTGTTTGGTTCACTCGTAGGGGCAGAGTGTTGTGTGTGTGAGTTGTGTGTACTCAAGAACAACCATAAGTGTACATGTAGATCTGAGTCACACTCACTGCAGATTCAGTCACAAACCACACCCACACACTTCAAGCATATCCCCCACACCGCAAACAGACACACACCTGCTCTTTGATATAGATGTTCCCGCAGGGTGCAAGCCCTCTGAGAGCCAATCCGACGATGAAGCACCAGACAGACAGGCCTACCTCAGTGGCCGACAGCATGGCACAGGGGATCCACAGCGCCAGAGTGGTGTCCTGATCCAGAGATAATGGCAGAAGTCCAGCGCTTTATAGTGACACTTAACAGATTGTGACCAGTGATGCTTTTTATAGAATATCTTTTCAAAGTTGTGGCTTGAATGAGCAAAAATAGGGATGGTCAGTTTCTGAATCCTGCATTTATATTGTCTGCATCTGTATTTTTTAATCCAATATCATCTTGAATTAATTAGAAAATATGCTACTGTAGCTTTTTGTGGTACCCTAAGCAAAGTCTCACCCACAGTAGTATGTGACTGAGTACTCAAGTACAAGCCTATCATTTCAATAAGAAACCTGACTATAAATATTATTTGATTTGAGATGTTCTTACAGTTTTGCTTTGGAGATGTTCTAGTGTTTTGTTTTGTTTTCAACCACAAATATATATCTGTTCCAAATACATTTTTATCAGCATCCTTCATTTACCATTCATCTGTATCTGTATCAGCCCTGAAAACAAATACAATTTAATCCCTAATCAAGATTAAAAAACTAAAAGACATACTGGGAAAAAGAGAGGTGGAAAAGATTAAAGTGGGAAAGGTATTTTTCAGGCACAGAGATATAAAAGTTGCTACTGGAAATCAATCCGAGGGTACTTAGACTTACATAGATCCGTGTTGTATCAAATGGGCACTGAGCGCTGACAGGCGACCGAGCATTAATTGGCACCTCCGTGTCATTGCACCCCTGCATCAAACCCTGACCATTGTGTGCAACGGTGATACTAATGGCCAAAAGCAGCCCGGTGCAGCACGCCGCTGAGAGCAAGGCATTCAGGAAGGACGCGATTAGAAGTCCTATTTGCTGGAGATGTCATAGAAGCAGAAGGAACAAAAAGAGGAGCTAAATACTGGGCAGACAAAGAGTAAGTGAATGAAGCAGTCACATGACAAATAAATTAAACATCTCACCAGTTTAGACACATGGAGGTTCCTTGACACCACAATAGCAATAATCCCTGTGGCAATGCTCTGTAAGATTGAAATGACATGATGATTGTTTCAATTCAGCGTTGCCTTGGCATAGAGTAAGGCTTATTAAATAATGAGGCACAAATAGTAATCCTGCCCCAAGGATGTGAGGCTGCTTTTTTCTATTTGGATGCCAAGTGAACAAGAGCATACGTGAAAAGAAAGAAAAAAAACCCCAGACTCTTGGCAAAGTGAGTGACAATTCACTAATGAAAAGTAATACAATATATTTTGTCTATTTGTTCTATTTATATTACATGTTTACCCTGTAATATGATGTATTAAGTGAAAGGTGTGAAGTATTTTTTAAACATTAACGCTATTTCATCATCAACATCTGGCTTTTTATCTATTGAGTGAATGTAATGAGCCTACCCTGAAGCGATAGTGAGTAGTGTGAAAAACCAGCTCCCTTTAAATAGACAAGTTCAGTCTTGATAGTCGAGAAACAAACTCAACAGTATTAGGTTAAGCATTTGGCCACAGCTTTCAAAAAAATGGAAATGAGTTTATGTTATTCTTATTCTGATGCACATCACGCAGAGCTTCATTTATTCCACCACTTCAAGCTCTCGATGTGATGCAGGTTTCTGTATGACCACAGTGACTCACCAACAGTCCGGACGTGACGGAGATGACATTTGCAACGGTGTATTCTGTGGTGACATGTTGGTTGGGTTTAGAAATGTGGCGGAGGACGTTTCCATGGACGATAGCTCCAAGAATGAAGTTAATATGGCCGACCAGGATGAGAGTTAACCCCTTTTTCATTAGCCTCCTCGGCGCTTTGTCCTTATCTGGATGATAGGAACACAACAGAACAGATGCATGGATTGTATGATTATGTGCTTGCAAACATTCATCTGCAATTTGCATCTGTTTTGCATCTTGTGTGTATTGTTCTGTACACTATATATAAACCATGTATTCATACATTCTTATGTGCAGACTGTATAACCTCTTGTTTGTAATTAATAATAATAATAATAATAATAATAATAATTCATATGGCAAACATATCAATATGCATATCCAACTGTGACTTAATCACACCTCATATACTGTACTTAGGTGTTAAGTTTTTCAGTTGCACAGACATATTTGCATCATTTACAGGTGCATTATGAATCCATCTTGTTTTTTTAAAATCTTTTTTTATACTTGTTTTGATATATTTGTCATTCTCTGGGCAACAAAGCAAAAGCTTCATTGTTTCCACACTGTGCATATAATAAACCCACTGAATCATGAATTTTAGATGAAGTTAGAACTTCTGCAGCAATTCTGCGTGGTCTTTCCACACCTAAACATAAAATCCATGTCCACACAAAGGGTCCCTCCTCTTGTGCGCACCAGTGAGTCAGAGATGGGAGGAGGCAGTCAACATACACTGTGGCACTATTATAAAGGTGAAGCCACTGGTCTCTTGTTTTGTAGACCCCTAAGAAACCCCACAATAACTGTTCATATCAGTGTGACAGGTAGATCAGTATAAAAGGATGAAAATGAAACAATGTTATCCACCCTACAGGCCTGTGGTCACTTTCACCCGTGTAATGAAAACCAGTGTCCGCCGCAAAACTTCGGCGCATCATGTGTTTATTCATTTTCAACTAAACAGAATCTGTACTCACCAAAAGTGCACATCTCTACTGGGTATCTATTCTGCTGTCTTTAAATGGAATAATATCCGTATTTATCGAGCTTTTCTCCACAGCCCGAGGCGCCGCTGCGAACAATCCCCCTGTCCACTTCCTGTGTGACGTCATCAAACTCACCTGTGATTCACCTGCGCTTTGCCAGACGCGGAGGGGCGCAACAGTTATTTCATTCAGATCTGAAAAACATCAGCGGTTATGTTTACATGCACAGGTACTGACTTTTTCCCCTAGTCTGGAAAATGCAAAAATCCTGAAAACCTGTTTCCATGGTTTATTTAGTCAAGACTGTTTTCAGCTGTTGTTTGAACTGTCTCTTATTCCTGTTTTAATGTCCTCTATTTTTATTTTCCGCACTCCCTTCATGTTTTATTCTGTATGATTTCAATGTAATTTTATGCGTTTGTAAAACACTTTGAATTGCCTTGTGTATAAATACTTTTGTGTTGCCTATGCAGATCAATGTTCCTGGTCTTGAAAATAGTATTTAATATTTTAATCCACTATATGATCAATACTTCCCTGCTTTGTTCCTCCAAGCCCCTTCTGGAAAACATCAGCTTTTTACATCCACACCCCAGTTTGTGTCCTGTTCAACAAGATCCGTTTCTTCCTCCAACCAAAAATATTCTTAACCCTAGAGCACTTCCACTATAAAAAGTAACACCATCACTATCAGCAGGTAATGTTTATCTGATATAATATACCCAACAAAAAGTACTTGTCATAAAAATAGATCAAAATATGACAACATGACAAATTAGAGTGGTTTTCTTTTATTTTCAACTGTGGCATGTCTAACAAAGTGAAAAAAAAAAAAAAGTCATGGGAGGACCCTAAAAAAATGCTCCAAAATTACTGAAAAATAATGATAGTGTAAACTTGGTCTTTGCTCCACCCATTCCTGGGATATGTGAGACTTCCCTGGTGAAGGCACAGACTCCTTGACACTCAAACACAACATAATGAAAATCATGTAACTATATTTGCTCGGGTGAAAATCACCCAGTGATAGTGCTGTAGGGTTAAGGGCACCCATTTGTACCAGAGGGTCTTCGTCTTAAATCAGACTGTCTGGAAACAGGGGCTGTGGATCCACATGCTGTATAGACTAGATCCATTTTCTGAATGTGCTGTGTTCACATACAAGGAAAACTGGAATAAGAGTTGATCCCACAAGTATTAATGAGACATCTCTGAGTCTGTGCAAAAGCCCCTCAGAATACTAAAAAACAGAACAGAAAATGCTGTCGACCTGTCATAACAATAAACAAAATAATACTATGCATATAAACAGCCCCAATGCATAATCCTCACTCTTTATCACCAAGCTGGAATTATAGACTTTGTTTGTTTTTTTTACATTCTTAAATGAATTAATGAATAAACAAATAACTCAGAAGGGAAAACATGCAGTAACTCTTTCTTTATTAAGACATAATATGCAAAGCATTTCACACATTTGAAGGAGCAGTCATACTTTGCAGATTCTGTCAGGATATACGTCTCAGAAAAGACACACATTTGCTGACATTAATGTCATATAAAATATACGATACAATAACCAAATACAACTGGCATCCTCATGTAACAGGCTTCAGCTGCTCACCCTCTACGATTATTTAATAACCAGATTCAACACCACCAATAATTTGGTTGGAAAAAGATGTACAGAGAGAGAAAGAAAACAAGAAGCTGCTCTGATCATCACATTTGGTTGGTTTTTTGTTGTCGTTTTTTTTCTTTTTTTTTTTTTTTAAAACCACTTTCATAATAAATCCAAGTGGCTTTTACATTCTCCTGGCTGACTTTGAAACATATCTTTGGATTATACAATCTCAGCATTTCCAAAACAGGAAAATAAAGAATACAATGAATTGGCATTGACAGCAACGTGTACATGCAGCAAAACAGAGGAAAGCTCTGTCTGAAAGCTCACACAGTCTTAATCGCCGCAGCTAATGTGGTGATGAGATGCCACTGGTCTATAAGAAAAATGCCTCCAGAATAAAAGATATGAGACTTTACCAAATCTGAGTCACTAAAAGACAAAAAATGCTGGTTGGCTGCAGTTTCCAAGATACAGTCTTGGGTGTGAAATGTGAAATTATGAGAATTAATAAGAGAACAGGTTTTAATCAAATGGAGTGTTTATCTCAGAACTATTGTATAAATGTACAGAAACAATACCTGCAATAACACTTTAATATATACATTGAAAACATCAGCTATCCTGCACTTCTGTCATTTATTTACCAATTCATCTTATTGAATATTCAGCACATTTAATCTCTGAGGCAGATAATTTCTAAACAAAACTGTCAACCAGTGTACTTAAGGCGCCCATTCCTCAAAGCCAAAGAGAAGAAACCTGTTACAACACCAATAACACTTAAGAGTATTGTTGTTCCGTCTTTGCGATATAATAGGTGCGATCCATTTTCTTTGTATTCTTTGTCCGTTTTTAAGGTCTACAACTATACGAGGTTTTCGGTTATGATAGTACAGTAGTCCAAATACTCATCCACACTGAAAACATCAGCTAATCAGTTTTCCAATTCATTTCATTAAAGATCCTAAAAAACTGTGTGAGCTTTCAGGTTATGATAGTACAGTAGTCCATAGAAAGTCTGAGCCAAAATGTCACAAGTTCTGTACAGGAAACTCGCTGACCTCATGACACATCTAAACTAGATTTGTAGGATTGACTCCTGCAGTCTGTGAGGAAACAACACTGTCACCCCATTTGGTACCATTTAATCATATGGTCTGTTGTCAAAATAAAACAGCAAAAGAATAAAAGGAAGTATTTAGTTTTGGCTCAGACAATGTGCTATGTGTAAACAAAAAAGAAATAACAGTAAATAAAGAAAAAAAAAACATATGGTAGAGTCTATCAGTAACATTAATAAAAATTCATAAATATGTTTGATGAAAAGGCTGTACCACATTTCTACAGCATACAACTGAGATGAAACAACACCAAAAAAAACTTAAGTCAGAGTAGCATATGAATACTCTAAAAGAAAACAGCTGAGGAAAATCTAAAAATCATGATCGGAAATTCAGCATCACCAAGTTCACAGTACAGTAGCCAAATAAATGACAAGATTCATGCCCTAAATGTGATATGTGCAGATGTTTTGTTTTGTAAAAGGACATTTTATTTTACATGACAGATGCTGCCCTCTGTAATCTAGTTTTCTAGTTGCTTTCTCCTTAACCTAAAGCATTCCAGGTCATCAAACACTTCATAACAGTGATCAAAAAATAAAAATATAAGAATGAGGCACGAGTCTTGGAAGTCTATAAAGTGGGAGTGTTATTGATACTGTTGTTTTAGTAGCAGTGAAAAGGCATGTTTTATTACGCATGTCACTTAAGGCATGAGTCAGCCTCTGATCCAGAAGCAGAAACAGGCTCAGACTTTAACTACCACGTCAAAAATACAACTGTGTGTTTGGGAAAATGGGGTTTCAGTGATAACCTGTGAGTTATCCTGTCAGTACTGTTAAGTCTAGTCTGGACATGTTCAATGCAGCATTAATCAGGTTGATCTTTATTTAACAAACTAGAGTTTTTTCTGTAAGTCTTTCAAATAATAAATAAAAAGGCATTGGTGGTAAGAAAACATCAAAAAATTTTCAATGGCTTCTTTGTGAATATTGTCAAAAATGGCTTTATGTAAAAAGATATGTGCTTTTATGAAGTTGTAATCCCTAATTCCAGGGAAAAACACTCTCTTTGGTCACATCACCACCTAAGGCTTAGTAGAAAAAAAAAACAAAAAACAAAAACTACAAAATGTAACAGAATTGAGAACGTATACTTATGAGGTGACAGGAACATGGTCCAGGAACCCTTCACTAGTGAGAAGCATGGGGAAATGTTTCTTCTAGTAGAGACGCTATTTTATTTTGGTCCATCTGCAGAAAGAACACAGATATTTGCACCAATCCGTGACATTTATACATATGTAACAGTAAATTCACATCAGGCTGTTGAGGGAGAAGAACCGTTGGAGAGTGTGTAGGAGAGTTAGGGTCACTACACCTTTAAAAGCCACTTGAATTTTCTTACATTTTGTACAGAAATAGCATATTCGCCTACATTGACACCCACATTACGTTTGCCTGCAGGTTTTCACTTCCTGACGCACACACACACACACACACACACACACACACACGCACGCACAAGTCTGTTTTACAACACAACACCCACCTCACTGATAAAACCCAGCTGCACCAACTCTCCAGCCAAGTCGTGAACACTCTCATCTGAAACATACATAGAAGTTAGTGACAGTCAGACTCCAACATGAAGCATCTTCGTCCTGAACACCATTCATGTTATTATTCTGACTATACTGTAACAACCAACTGCTACAACTAAATGATGAGCTAGCCGAGTACAAATACCACAGTCAAAAAATATGGTGCGCTTTAGTACCAAATTTCATCCCAAACAAATCAGAAATGATTATTAATTTCTACTGTTGCTTGTGTGGGTGTGCAAAGTGACAGACTGTAAACAAAAGTGAAATAAGAAAGGACATAAAGTCCAGATAGAGGATCCGCTACCACAGAATTAAATAATGAAAACATGTTTCAACTGGCACAGTGCTCACATACTCTGCTCTGTTAAAACACGTTTCATTTTTATATTAAAAGTTTAGTGTAAAACTCAAGTTAACTAAAGCTTTTTCACACACATTCCATTCAAATATATTCTTTTTAAGAAAGAAAAAAAAGTGTGATATGGAGATTTCTCAACCAGCAGTAGAGATAATATACTATGATGCAATACAGCTCCACAACTCTTAACCTGACAGTTTTTCTCTCCTCGTCTTTGCCTGAAGTTAGAGCTCAGCACAGCTTTAGAGAATATGAGGACACTGCAGAAGTGAACTACTTGTGATCTTCAAAGTCTCCCAACAGACACTAAATAAAATATGCAGCACTCCCCACAGTAAAAGAAATAATGTTTCTACAGGTAAAATAAACAAAACAAAGTAGAACGGAATGTAAAATATCCCTGTGATTCACATTAAAATCCTCCTGATAATTTATTAAAAAAATGTATAACACACTAAAAGCATACAGTACAAAATGTACTACTATAGACAAACTATCTTTTGAAGCTGTGACGTCTTCTTTTTTTTTTAATCAACAGTAACATTTTACTTCCTAATTATCTTCACTCCCCCCGTATGAAGACATTCTTTGCTTAGAGCAGTTGTCATGGTTGAGTAGTTTTTAATAATCGAGCTGTCAACTTACAACTGTGAGACATGATACACAAGTAGAGTCTCCAAAAAAACAGAAAAAGAAGAACATAAAAATAAAACAAGCGACAGAGGTGACTGACAGTGGAGCAGAGAGGAGATACTTTGCTTATTTGAGCCATATGGGTTAAATTTCATTCAATGGTAGCTACCCCTTTAACAAATCTTAATTTGTTGAAGAAAATGTATTTGTGTAGGGCGTAAAAGTGCAGAGTTATGAGTCTAGGAGTGAAAAAGTACCCGAGTTCATTACTGAGCCTCTGTAGTTTGACTTTGGACTTTGGCGTGTTGATAAGAAAGAATGAAGAATATCCCAATATCAACATAAGGGTTTGTTTACCATAACAACAGGGCGTGTCTATGAAATCAACAACGGGGATCACGGATGTAAAGGAGGAAGTGTTCGGGCAAAAACATTCAATATTAGACACAAAGGAAGAGAAGACCGAAAAAGATAAATCCACCAGGTTATAAAAATTAATAATGTGTGTATATGAGTGAGTCAAAGAGAGACAGTGAGATGAAAGCCTGGGAAAAGATGGTCGCATCTTGACACAGGAGGTGACAGCTGTCCACCGCAGCCATCCGCAGGCCATGCATTCCCCACACGCCTGCAACGTTATACATGCCTACCATACCTGTGTGCGTGTGTGCATTAGATCATACTAGCTACATTATCCTGCCCAGTAGTGTTTATGTTGTTTAGTCTTTTCATGATGCTTTCTTTAAGTCTGCACTGCAATAATACAAGTACATTTTATTTCACATACAGCACAGATTTATTCTATATGAAGTACATTAAATATACGGTTTAATAATTTTTAACAGACAATCCCTATTGTGATTTATACCAAATAGAGATGGATACTTTATTTCAGTTTATTTACTAAACTACCTAATTTAGTCTTAAAAAGGTGTTAATTCCATTAAATAAATTAATTCAGGCAAAACATAGACATAAAATTTGGCCAAAACAGAGAAGCTATGTGGTTTTGATGACACATAAGCGACAGTCGGTCTCTGCCTAAAATAGTCGTACATACTACACAGTATATTGTAAGGCCATCTGAGTTTCAGACTCTCTCTGGAGTCTCACTCTCACTTTCATACATGCCTCAGAGCACATGTGGAGAGGCAGATTAGGACTGTGTATGGGGTTATAATCAGAGTGGTATTCATACAGACATACCCAGATCACTTATCACCTCTTGTCAAATGTAATTCAACCATTACTCACTCAGTCAAACCTGGATAATCTGAACTATGAGGATGATGAAACAGCTACACTGCATCACAGTCTTTCCAATAATACAATATTATGGGTGATAACCTACAAATGACATATTATTGCTGAAATGTGCAAACCCATAAAAAACACCAGACACTGTGTGTCTGTGTCTATAGATGCCATACTAGTCAGACAACCCCTAAAACATTTCTTTAATGCCGTATCAGAAAAACATAAATACTATTTAAGTTTAGGAAACATTGCAATATCAACTAATTAAAAAAATACTGCATATAATATTGCATATATTCTAAATCTAAGGTGACTTAGTATGTGTTAGTGTGTGAAGGAGGAGCTGATCTTACGAGGTAACATGTCGCAGCTTAGATGTCTGTTCAGTTTGTCCTCCAGCTTCAACAGCAACGTTATCTTAAAGAAGGGAAAAAACAAACATATGATTCAGAGACAATAAAAGGCTGGTTGAGATGATAACATATTGCGAGTCCTGGAAAGAATAGCAAAGTGCAGAGGACTAATTAGCCATGTTCGGTACCTTTCTGTATTTTAATATTAATGATCAACCAACAGATGTTATGGCAGACACTTACATGGTACTTTGCTCCCTCTTCGACTGGTTCAACATTACACTGGAACTGAATGACCTACAGAGGAGGAAATACAGAGGAGAAATATGGATGTTTTAGCTTGATCTTAGGATTTCTGAATTAAACTAATGTCTGCGCTGTACATACCCGCCGTGTCTCAGGCTCGGTGGGTTCTGGAGTGGGGGATTTGACTAAGGGAATGATGATAGGAGATTTGACCGTTTCTTGCTGAGGCTGCTGAGGACAGGGCAGTCCAAATGCAGTCAGTGGATAAATACCGTTCCTTATACAAGGTGAAAAGAGAAATGCACAGGAAATAGACAGTCAATCAATCTGTGGTCATAATATAAAATTACAGAGGATGATGCACCATATTTGATTTAATAATGAGTGAATTACAGCAGAATCTCGGCCACTAATTCAATGTTAAAGTGAAAATCAATGACAGAGGAGCGCATTAATGCTACCTGAGATCAGGAAGATAACCTACATGAACGTCTATACAAGAGGATAAAAAGGAAGGGTAATATAGTTTAGAGATGGGACAGATAGTCCAATACTGCCATCATGTGGTTGGTTAGTGTTGTATCAGGAACTGGAAATTCAATAAATGGACGTGCTCACAAATTTCAATCCTTCTTACCTCACATCTTCTAGAAATTTATCAAGTTCCAAGGCAGGAAACTGTGAAAGCCTTTAAAAAAAACACACACACACACACACACACACACAATAGTACTGTTTGTTAATGTCTCATAAACACATATTATGTAACGTATAAGTAACAGTTTATTTTCTGTATTTTCAAGGAAAAAATAGGATAGATTACAACATATCCAAGCCTGGTACAGCTTCTTGCTCATGTTTGACAATTTATTGTTCTTCTTAGCTATTTCAGTGGATTCCAGGCTTTGGTCCTTACTTCAGTTGAACACCTTCTTTCTTCTCAGCAATCACCAGGTTGGGATCAAGGTTTTTTGTAATTTCCTCCAGGGCATTTTCAGGTATCATATCTGCATTATCATGTACCACAAAAGAAGAATTAGATAATTGTGGAAGTTAGAGTAAAGCATTTGATGTGTGAGAAGAAGAAAGTCTTAAGATCTGGGCCATTCATGCCTTTGAAAGTACATTGTGTAAAAGCTTCTATGAGTGTGTAGAAATAAAACAGTAGTGTGTGCTCAAACAATCAGTGAGAACTCCTACTGTCCACACAGTCAAAAAGGAATGTATTTATCCCTTCTCTGTTTGTATGATATATTTTTTGTGATGCATTTAGGAATCGCCTTAGTGTTGCATCGTGCTGGATATTTTTCTGAAGCTGATCAATGCGGTATCATGCTTTTAACAGTTCAACACTTACGCTGGTGGCTGACAATACAATGTGCAGCCAGCAGTTTTAGGACTGGGACTTCAAATAGGGCCTGGTTAAACAGCAGCTCCGGGGCTGTGGGTCGTGTTCCGGGATCACACTCAAGGCACTTCTGTATTAACTCCTACAAAGACAAGCGTGTGCACAATAAACATACAGGAATACAAACACATGAATACACTGCTCTACAATTTCTTATAAAATATTTGCTTCAGACATCAAATGTGCTCAATCTTACATAGTTTAATAAGATGAATCAGAAAACAAAAGACCAAAGTGCTGGTTAGCTCATGTTTTCAATATATATGATGGTGTGTTATTCCACATATATGTTGGTTTATGTACA
>JAQQZY010000019.1:21700473-21726858 GCA_030068375.1 Ostorhinchus rueppellii | reverse complement strand
CCACACACGCCTACGAGAGTCCTGCTCCAGGTTAGAATGACATACCCACACGCACACACACACACACACACACACACACACACATGAAAACAGGAAGAAAAGCTGCCTCTACTTTTCTCCTTCCTGCTTCAGTCAAACACATGATGGGCTGACATGCAAATAACGACCTGCGTGTCCTTGAGCTGTGCCTCGTATATATAATCACTATAAACAATACAACCTAATGCGTCACATACAAGAGCATACAATGTGAATCTTACCTGTCGTTGCTCTCTTTGGACTCAGCCTTCAGTTACAGGCGCAGGAGGCCATTCCAGAGGCTCAGGCTACTTACGGAGCTGTACGGCCCTACAGAGAGAGTCCACTTCTGGCCCGGGCTCGGAGAACAGAGTCCTTTCACAGCTACCGGTAAAATCATGCCTGGCTGTCCAGTTAAAGTCCAGTTTCATCCATATTATAAATGATGTATCTTCACACTGTCACTTCTAATGGCACTTGTCCACTCTATAAAACTAATTTTGCTTGATTCTTCCCACTTTTTGGTACCAGGCATTTCAATTTTCAGTATAGTCACAGTACCCCTAAATCAGAACTGCATCAAAATAAAATGTCACCTTGTGCAATTGTATAATTGCAAAAATGTGCAATGTTAAGGTCTAGTGAATGCATGATATAATTTTGGTCTCAGTACCATTGTGCAAAATGCAAGTCTGCATCTTTAATTGTGACTCATTGACTACATTATTTAAAATAATCAATTATCTGTGTATTTTTCACATATACCAAGAACTGCAATTATTGTCCATCGTAGTCCCATTATGACATTCTCATCAGATTGTGCAGCTTCACCCTCAGTGAAATGGTTTTTGTAGTAACATTGCATGAACTTGTCCTGATGTGATCTTCATCATGACATATTACCAGGTTATCCATGACATGAATAATGAGTCAATGGAGTCAATGAAAAAACCAAAACGACAATTTGAAGCAGCTCTATGCAGTGGGGAAAAAAACTAGTTTTCACCACTTCTCTCAGACTGATCAAATTCATTCATTGCTATTTTTAACCTTGTCCATCCATCTCCATCTGTCTTCTATACAGAGACTTCCAGAACTTCAGCCTGAGCCGAGGGGCTCTTGACGGTGCGGGCCAGTCGTTAACGCAGGGCCCTGGTCAGGTGCAGGACGGCCGCCGTTCTCTCTGTGACTTCGGTCCTGAGGACAGTGAGAGGCGGGCTTCAGCCATGGAGATCTGGGCTTGCCGAACCTCCAGTGCAACTTCTAACATAAACACGGGGGCTTCTGTTGGTATTTCAGGGATGAAAACAGAAAGTGGTCAAGAATCTCCACGACAACCACCAGATAGCCCTATTGTTGGAGGTGATGTTAGACGAAAAGTGCACCTGCAGCCGGAGGAGGGTGAGGGTGCAACGCCGGGGGGCGATGGGGGGAAGACTGACGGAGGGGTGAAGAAGAGGGGGGTGCTAGATGGAAGCTTTCTTGGGAGGAAGAGGGCCCCCCCAGTGCCTCACCTCTCCTCTGTCCCCTCTGGATCTGAAGGAGGTGGCAGCGACTCGTCGGCCACTGCCTCCCCGTCCCCGACCAAGCTGGGCTCCTCCACGTCCCCACGACACAGGAAGCTGGCGCCTGAGCTGTCCAATCAGGACAGCAGCCTGTGACGGTGGGGTGAGCCCGTCCAGTTTTCTTGCAGATGTGTCCTGTGCTGTAGTTGTGTGTAGGACATGACAAGGCCGAGCTCCACAGTGGAAAAATGTAAGCGATGAATGCAGGAAACTCTAATTTACACTTAGACCGCTTTTGTTTCATTCTCTGTGTCGCCCTGAGCTGTGGTTTCGGATGGAAGCGACTAAAGGACCTATTACAGTTCACATAATAAGCCCCGTAATGATTTATGATTATAATTTAGTCTGTGTCTCAGGATCAAATTATTTTCTCGCAGTTTCTTTGATTCTAACAACTTTTAGTTAACCTGCACACTTTCATCAATTTGTGTTTTTTTTCTTTCAACCACAGAACTGACACAAAGAAGGAGTTGTAACATCCCAGCACTAACAGGATGCCATCTCAACCAGAGCAGGAATGCACTTTTTTTTTTTCCTCTTTTAGCCTTTATCACACTTTATCACAAATCTGCTGGGTTCAGCTGGAGCTGCTGCTGTCTCAGCTGTCTACTGGTGTTTGCTGTAGGTTGTCTCAGACTGGTGGTGATGGTGGTGCTTTGAGGCACATGTTTGATAACAGATGTTGAGTCTACATCTTGAGGAACAGGAACAGACATCAGGCTGTTTGGCAAGGTTGTGTATAGCTGGGCCACATAACTGCAGATAAAACTGATTGGCAGCTACTTGAACCCAAGCACACATTTGTACTTTATTACAGTCAGAGATACAGTAGAGGTTTTCGTTGAAACAACAACATTATAATACCTTAGCAACCTGTTTATTCCACAGCTCCATCGTGGTGTAAAACCTCTGGGTCTGACTGCACTGTGACAGCTATGCAACAGTGAATTTAAGATGAACAACTGCTATGCTAACTTTAGTTTAAACATGAAGGGTTCAGGCCTCCTACGTTGGGGCACTTGGCTTAAATGAATCCTTGTGTGAATATAATCCCAGTCTTTAGTGGAACTGTCGAAGATTTCATTTCAGTGAATGCTCAGTTGCATTTCTTCAGTCATTCCAAATCTAATGGTAGCAACAAGTGAGACACAGCGTGTTTGGAAATGCAATCTACAATATCGTTAATGTGAAATGAAAACATGGCACTGTGTTGGATTCCTTCAATTTCATAGGCGTATGCTGTTCATACTTTTACACCAAGATGACATATATTAATTCATTTCCTACATAGTTTTGCTGCTCCTTGTGTACGAAAAAGCTCTTTATTTTATCAAAAACACATATTTCTCTTCTGATTAAATGTAGTGCTTTTCTCTTTATAACTATGTATTTTCGGGCATTTTGTGCCTTTTTCCAGTAGCAGATAGTAGTGAGGAGTCCCATACCAATGGCAGAGAGGGGAATGACATGCAACAAATGTCATGACTGGGAATCCAACTGGAGACACTGTGATTCATGGTAGGCGCCCTTAAACACTCAACCACAGGCCTCCCCGAGTTCACCTGATTTTCCCAGAACAGTGCCTGTGATTATTTATTTCAGTGTTTTTTTTTTTTTTGTTTTTTTTACAGTATCATAATATAACTCTAAACTCAGAACATTTACCAACACTACATCACTTTAGTCCAGATCTGACTGTGTCTTGTATTATCTTTTGGATGACTTTGGACGTTGCAGTGCCTTATTTAATATCTTTGACAGTTTTCAGCCTGTATGTTGTGTGTTTTAAGGAAAAGGAATCTGACCAAAGGCTTGTGAATTGTGAGCTCTGTCCAGAGCCTCATTATGGACCTGTCCTCTCTGGATTTACTTGCAATCGTCTTACGATAGCCTACATTTAGACAAATTAGATTTCAGGACTGCGGCAGATCATTGATGAAGTATCACTTGAATTGAAAAGCATTAGATGTTACAGTGTCTGCTGTAAGTGGTAACTGAAATAACTGGAGCATGACCTTCCTCCAAAAACCTGGACTTGCTAGCATGTTTTTTTTAAATTATTATTTTATTTTGAAGCAAATCTATCAAAGATTATATACTATGAAGGAAAATAAGCATCTTACCTTTATAATAATAGTTGTGAAGGCTTGAAAAGGACAGTAAATGGCATCAGCCTTATTGAACGTAGTCATTTTCTGCTTCTTCACTGATCCTGTGCGATTGGGGCCAGCACTGGACCTATGGTACGCTAGTATTTTAGAAAGCAAATACTATAAAAAATGGGTAAATAAAAGGGTAAATACATCTCAATATGCTGTTCTGCAATGGCAATTATAATTGCTGAATCCCAGCATCTATACAACATTTTAAGTTGTTTATAGCACATTGTTTCACTATGTGGTCCCTGCCTGTACAAAGATGCACATTTTTCTACATGAATTAACAGTATGGAAACTAGACATACACATTCAAAACAATATCCTATCATGGATGCATTGATGTATGTGATGTTCTGTTGTTACTTAAACTGTTGTTCAATATATAAGGCTTATATTCGTATTTAACTGCATTTGCACTAGCACTATTAAGACTAGTATCAAAGTACCTTGCTGTTGTTTATTTTATATAAAAAAATATAAATTTTAAAATGTATTTATGCACATAACTGTCTGTCCATGTCATGCACATCTGTCTGTGTTAATCTGTCATCTCGCAGTTTCTCTCTGGCTACGTTTACATTATATTTCAGCCAGATTCTAGTGAGCTGAAAGAAAAGCATATCTATTGTTCTAACTGCCCTGTATATCATTGTTTTACATTGTTTATGTTAGAAGTGATGCATTATAGTTTAATACCATTATATACATTGAATTAACTTACTCGGTGATTGTTCAACTGTGTGGACAAAAAGCTCTGAACTGGATATTTTTTCGCTCAGAAATGATGGTGATATGAATTGAATAGCTCCCCACTGACAATATTAAATAACTGTTATAAGTAAGAATTATGCTCTTTACAAAATATGCTTCAATTCTTTATTAACCCTTAATGACCTGAACCACAGGTGTCAAACATGTGGCCCGTGGGCCAAATCCAGCCCGCCAAAGGGTTCAATCAGGCCCCTGGGATGAATTTGTGAAATGCGAAAATTACACTGAAGATATGAACAATCAAGGATATTAAAATCATTTTAGGTCAATTTAATCTAAAGTGGATCAGATCAGTAAAATACCAACATAATAATGTATAATTAATGAAAAAAAAAAAGAAAATTTTCCTCTTTGCTTTACAAAAAAAAAAGGTAAAATTATACAAAAATGTTTACAATTACAGACTAACCTTTTATTTATGTATTTTTTTTTAAAATGTGAATTTCTTAAGGGAAGTCTGTGGAATTTTAATCATATTCTGCCTATTATTTAATGTTTTGTGTATAATGAACATGGAGAAATGATAAACTGAGACCTAATATTGTTAAAATTGCACTTCTTTTTCTTAATTTTCAGCTTCACATATGTTCATGTTACATTTGAGTACAATTCGTAGATGTGAACATTTTCATTACAGAATTTAACATTTTTTTCACTCAAATGTTAAATCCTATTATTGACATGATGTCACTGGTCCGGCCCACTTTATACCATATTAGGCTGTATGTGGCCCCTGAACTAAAATGAGTTTGACACCTCTGACCTAAACAGTCACTGGCGACCAAACCATCTACTGATCTAAAATGTTTAATAACCTTTTATCTGCTAATCCTATCAATACCTTTATATAATTCGGGTAAAATGTAGTTTCTCAGTTTGTCTTATTTGATGCGACCCATTTGGATGGTAAGAGGCTCCGTAATGAACGTGGAAACACCAGCAGCTTCTGCAACATTGATTCACCAGTAAAACAAATAGTAGTCTGACAAATGACAGCGCTTATAGGTGCTTGTTTTTATGTTTGGTTAGTAATATATATGGATGAAAAAGTCACTTTTTTTCTCTTTTGATATAATACATTTTGAATTTAGTTAGAGCTTTAATACATTTCGACATAATCAGTGAACTGAATATAGGGAAATACCTGATTTTCACTGAAAAATGCAAAATGTTCTAATTAGTAGCGAAAAAAATCACTTAAATGTAAAGGAAACAATAATAATTTGGAAGTTGCCATGAACACATTTTCAAAGTCTTTAAGGGTTAATATATAGTTGAACCAACCTGGCTGCTGCACTTCCATTCACTTCACTTAAGGTTTCAGAAATGATTTTGGGATCTGATGTATTTCACCATAAATATCCAGAATGACGAGCTCAATTCAAACACATGATTTCTTTTACCTTTTATTCTGTCAACAAAACTAGACTCAATAAGGAAAAAGAAAACAATTGATCGCGCGGCTGCCAGTCATTGCTGAGTTATTATTGCATGGTTTGTGTGGACAACTTGCTAAAGTGCACCGTTTTTGTTTTGTTTGAGTGTCACAGCGGTGTGTGTATGTGTCTCCCCAGCGCTTTCATTTCACTAACCTTCCTGTTCAGACAGTCTGCTCTCTGAGACGGCGTCTGTCGTCATTGTGATTTATGAGTTTAATAAAACTCTGTGTGTGTTTGTGTGTGTGTGTAGCTCAGGGCCATACTGTCCCTTACAATCACTCCATGAGCTCCCTTTTCACAACCTCTCCCTCCCTCTGTGGCTGACATTAGCTGTGAATGTGGCTGTGAATGTTTTAGAAGTGCCCTTGTCAGACTGGTGTCCTTGAGCGAGGGCACTGTTGTTACTGCCAGTTTGTTAATTTCTAACTCGCCTTGATGTCCCCTTAAGGGACGCAGGAGCAAAACCAAATTACAGCTGCATAGTTTTGATGGAGATACTGGCCCTCTGTGTGAATGTGCCAGTGTGTGTGATAACAAAATCTTGGTGCAGCTGATTACACATCTTCGTTTTACTAACTCAGCAGAAGACGATTCCTAAAATGACTCAGACCCCTGTAACTGGTCTGAGTTTTTGTCAGGAAGAAAGTTTAAGTGGCTTTATTTAGGCGTGGGCCACATATTTATATGTAACATTATGGCTTAACGATATTGTGTTGGCATTTTAAAATAATCTAAACATCTAGTTTTGTCCTGCTATTCACACTGTATGCACGCATGCACATGCACACACACAAACCCTTCAATGTGCAAACCATTTTTCTTTGATAATTCTAATCGTATAGACAAAACCGAGGCGCTACATGACCGCCTTAACTAAATAAATGCTCATGTATTACTATCCGAGTGCACATGTCCTCCTTTGTCATTGTAATGCTTTTTTGTCCTCTCACATTGGTTTGATGTTCATGGTTGAAACATGAAACTGGTACATTTGTGTGTTTATTTTAAGCTGCTGCTGTTAAGCACTGACATCTCCTCTGTTTGCGATGGAGTAAAACAATATTTACCTGATACAAGTCTGTGTCTCTTTATTTATCAAATAGGAGATTCTGCCATAAGAGATAAATATTGCTTTATAGCACAAAAAAGCTTTCTTACCTGTTCTCACCTGGATACAAAATATGCTTCATATAATGACTCCTGAACAGTTATTTTTAGCTTTCTATTATAGGCTGTTATTCTTACTAGAAAGATTTTATTGCATTTCTCCAAAAGATGCACATGTATAGAAGTAGGAATGTATGTTAATGTTATGTTGTGCTGATGTTTTCTTCCTCAAATGCAGTTTTTAACACAACTGAATAGACCTGAGTGTCATATCATCTACTGTAGGAGAATGAGTCCAGCCGGACGTCATTTGATTAATGCGGTTTGTCTAAACATTACAAGTTAATCTCTTAATATGAAGCAAAAGTAAAGAAAATGCCAGGGCAGGAGATTTTTTTTTCTTGACCATTGGTCATTATTTATAGTTTACCAAAACACAGTCAATTCATTATCTTTATACAACAATCATACAATAATAATACTGCCAGTAAAAAAAAGAAAAGTGTTTGTAACAATACATCAGATTTTGTACACAAAAACATCAAAATGCAACATTACTCAGAAATCTTCTCATAAATGCCATCACTATGATGGTATTTATGACTATATTTTGCTCTAAACCAATAGACTCAATCTGTGGAGTTCAGATATGAATACTTTTTTTTCTCTTAAATAAATAATACAAGAAAACAGGACATTGCAGAGATACTTGTCATTCTTGAGCTGATTTCGCTCATGATATGCTGATGAAAATTAGGCCACAGACAAACAGTGCTGCTGAATTCCACTAACAACTAAACCATGAAAACAAACACAGACACTTAGCTTTACTACACACATAAAATATTGCAAAAGGCAGGATTTCTTCAGTCTAACTCCTTTTACATTTAAATGGCAGAGTGAACTATTAATCCACAACTGATATGGTACAAAAAAAAATCTCAGATTGAGCTTTCAAGTTACATCACATTATCACAATCAGACGGCACATCTGTGATTCCCAGCCACATTTAACACATAAAAAAAAATAAGAGTTGGCATTTTTATCATTGTACAAAACTAACACCAAGGCCATAAACACAACTAGACTATTGCTGCTCGTCAAGTGTAATCCTACGAGGCACAATTACATGTTGAAGCAGGAGAACTGACTGAAACATTTAGTTAGATTTTCACTGTTTGACTGAATGGTAACAAGTATAAACCTACTGGAGCGGATAATTGTGCATGTTTCAACAAACTAAAAGTGCAGAGGCTGAGCTGTATGTTTGTATTTAGATTCCTATAAAAACTTTGGATTTGACTGTGACTAGAACTACCAGAGTACAGTATTTCATCATATATATTTTCCCAAGACATGAATACATTTTCAAGCACTTGATACTGAATTTTTTTCACCTGCCTCCCCCAGACCCCTGCTAACATCTAATGACAGGTGTGATTATTCTACTGCCTTTCTTTGACACTCTTAATTTATGACTGTGTGTGTTACCCCATCAGACGGCTTTTCTTAAAGGTGAGTGTCGGTGAATGAGGTGTGCTCCTTTTTTCCAGAACTTAAGGCCTTGATGGCGTCCACAAACTCATCCTCCTCCACATACTGAAAGAAAACACATGATGCTGAGTCAGCAACTCAAAAAAACAAAGGCGACACAAACATCACTGTTTTGGCAGGAGGAATGTTGTCACAGGTGTTACTAATAACATTAACAATGGCTCAGATTTATTCAAACGTCCCTGAAGAGCTACAAACATAAACAGCGAAAAACAAATGCAGTCATTGTGTATTTACAATGTGCCCCTTTGACTAATTGATTGCTATGAGACACTGAAGTGGCTTTCTATGTACTTTAGACACTCTGTCCTTGGACATTATGGGTAAATTTGCTTTAAAAGAAAACACCAGGTTTTGCTGACACACTAATCAAACACTGGACAGTTCACACAACATACTGAACTGAGAGCTTTATCATTTTTATTGTATTGAAATGCATTACTGTAATATTCATAGTCTTATTCAGTTGTGGATCGTTTGGAAACAGAAAAGGTCATTAATGTGAATTCATGATGTCAGTGACTTTACCCTGGTCTACAAAGATGCACATGGTAAATTAATTCCAGTCATGAGGAAAACATAAGGTAAGTCATTTGTTTGTGCAACAGTCTTTAATTTATGTTTTTATGTGTTTTCCACACTTCTGAACATTTTATTTCAACAAATATTCCCAGTTGTAGCTCTATTAGTTTGACAGAATAAAATATTTATGTGTCTAAATTCCATCACATGTCACTAACTTAAATAATGTAAATTAAGTTAAAGTCTGTAAAAATGGGCTAAAAGCCACACAGTTAATATTCATTTAATAAGGGTATGTTTGTTTTAGTCACGTGTTTAATCTGAGATGCCGTTATTTGTGATGTGTTTATTTAGCCTTGACCTCCTGACCTGTGGCTGATTGTTAGAGTCTCTGAATACCTGCAGAGTTTTTCATATTGTTCTATTGCTGTTCTTTGTGTTGAGCTAATGGAGAAAAAATAGCTGTATTGTCACCCCTGTTTTTTTTCTGTTTCCAGGCTTTAAGGGTATAACATTAGCTCCTGTAGTTTAGTTAAAACTTCACCTTTTATTTATCGTATCATATTCTCACAGTCAAAGTTTGATATGCATAAAGTTTCTTGCGTCCTTAAACAGCATGGAAGCTTCAAGAAATACATGTTCTAATTTTAGAAATTTCATGTCATGACTGGGTGTCAACTGGACTTATGGTCCCCTTCCCCTCAGACCCACTGTCCTTTTGCTCATCATCATGAGATGAAGTGAAATAATCTGAAAACTCATCAGAATTAAGTAGCTAGGCTAACTGAGTGAACAGTGGAAATATAAACTAAAATTAAAACTAAAGGCTTTTAATTGTGCTTTTAGTAAAGGTGTATGTAACCCCCTGACTTCAGCTGGAACACAAAAACACTTTTTCCTCACCAGTCCAGAATCATGTCCCAGAGGGTGGTCCCAGCTTCCTTCCTCCATCATTAGTGACTTCCTGTCAATCAGCTGACTGACACTGCGGTGCAGAGACTGCTGGGAGTAGGCCTGACTGAGGTCCGTTTGGCTGGGAACCCGCAGGACCGACATGGGGCTGAAGCGAGAGCCACTGCTGACTATCTTTGTGTCGGACAAACCCTGAGAAATACCAGCAGGTTGATCAGTCACACAGTGATTCAAAGATTATCCTGGTGCTTTTACAAAGAACCAAAGGACGGTGAGGGAAAAATAACACAAAATAAAGGAAAAGAAAGTTATTTTTGTGGCATATGAACTCATCTGTAAAACTTTATGTGTACAAATTCAAACATAACAAAATAACAAAATGTAAAAACCTTACCTTTACAAATCAACCACTGCTATAAATATAGGTCCTGCACTCCTCAATATGAAACATGCAACTTATTTTTATTTTTAGAAGAAAGGGTTTATTGTTATCATCAACGAGACACACACACGCACACACACACATAGAAAGCATGCACACACAGGCAGAACAAACACGGCTAAAGAAGCACCCGCACAAATGCACAATCCCATACCTCAGTATACACAGTGTAGCTTTTAAGTATAACGTTGCTGACCTCAACACAGTCTGCTACAGTGTCAAACTGCAGGGGGACAATAAAGTAAACATTTAGGGTCGATACAGTACGAAAAAACTAAAGTGTATTCTTACTGTGGGTCGATCAGTGAGGAGCACAGAGCCGGAATAATGTTTAGAGCACAACTCAGGACAGGACCTCTGAGAGAGAGAGAAGGTGGAGGAGATGAGGAAAGTATTACAGGAAGAAAAGCATCAGAGGAGGACAGATACAAGGAAAGAAGAAAGAATTAAAGAATGAAAAAGAGGAAAATTAAAACAAATTAATATAGAAGACGATAAAACAGCTGAAAAAAGTTGTGGATGGTTTTGTGTGAGTGGCTTGTCAAAGTTATTAACCAGATAAAGCATCATGATATTGAATGAGAGCCTTTTCAGAAGAAGAGCTGATTTAATGCAAAAGACAAAATGTGTAGCTGCACATTTTTACATGAAATACATATTTAATATGTAAGCGTAACAACATAACTTAAAGTGATATGTTGAATAGTTTAATCATTTTAAGTGTTAAAATTTGAACTAGGAAGGAGCCAAAAAAATAGATAAATACATCTATATTGTTGCTTTATCCCCCTCTGGTGGCTCAAATATTAGGTCAAAGAGGGTCATGTGCAAAAGAGAAAAAAATGATGTTGATGTTGAGTCACTGCCTGAGTATGTTCTAGAAATGAAATAACATAGAACCTGTTCTCTGTCATGTTTGCAGGTTAACAGTTTCAAGCCCTTTTTTTTTTTTTTTAACTGATTCTCTCTGTTTCATCCTCCTATTGAACCTCCTCTCACTTTAGTTTACTCTGCTCTGCTTCTCATCCCTGTTCCTCTCACCATGTACATCTCTCCCCCTGCCTTCCTTGTCTTCTGAAGCATGACCAGTGGAGGGCGCTCTCTGGCTGATGTATTTTTCCTCAGAGCTCTGAGAAAAACAGCAAAAAAAAAAAAAAAAAAAAAATCACCAGTTTCTTTTTTATTTCATTCCAGTTTTATCAACAAACAACACTTGAAAAATGTGTGATTTATTGTCTGTTTTAAGATGTAACAGTCGTACCTTTGTAGCACTAGTCCGAGCAACAGAGCTAATAAAAACAGACCCAGTAGAGTAAAAAGTATGATGAACCAGACCTCAGAGTAGACAGGTGTAGCTGACATACTGACACCCTGATTCCCATTATCAGTGGGTTCGACAGGATCTAAGAGGGAAACATAAATTACAGACGTTAAACTGTTTGAAGCTGATCTATGAATTATGTATTAATATTACATTTCGTTTTCAATCTTTTTATTCAACAGTCACAAAAAACATCCATTATAACTATTTATCCACACTCTTAAAAATAGGCATAGAGTGAACAAAACAAATGTACAACAGAGGAAAGCAACAAAACAAACGCAATTTAATCACCCCCCACACTTCCCCATCCCAGGACTTAGGATATATCACACCAGGGAAGGCCACATAAATATTACTTAATAATAATCAAGTTGAGTTATTAATATATTGTTGAAGGGAATGCCAAATCTGAATAAACTGATGTAATTTATTTAATAATGAGAACCGAATTCTCTCCAGGTGAGAGCGTTTAACCATTTCTTCTAGCTATAATTTAACTGAAGGAACTTCCGATTTTTTCCAAAATAACAAAACAAGCTTCTTTGCTACAGTAAATGCATAAAATAGCAGTTGACGGTGGTGTTTAAGTTGCGAAAACTGATTAGAGGCTTAATATTACATTTCTAGTATAAGTTGTAATTAAACCTCATTTTGCGTTAAAGCCTTAAGAACAGATTTTATTAAAATATATTTTACAATAATACTTCAATGATTTTGCATAAAAGGAGGGATAAAAATAAGACAGAGAGGAGATAAAGACACACAGTCCAAGAGTTTCAGATTATTATTGAATATGCAAGTACTTATTTTCTACACTGTGACACAATTGTAGAATGAGTGTGTGAGTGTGTGTGTGTGTGTGTGTGTGTGTGTGTGTTACCTTGGCCTGTGACAGGGCTGTATTTGATGATGGGAGTACTGGCACTGCCACTGTCAGTGGTACAAGTCACCTGAAGCAACAGAGCTTAAATGAACAGAGAGAAGAGAGTACAAACACTGTTAGTAGAGTCCACTCAATCAGATTCTAACCCTTATACAGCTGAGAAGTCAGACCCGCCTGAAGACGAAGAAACAGCCTCTCAAACACATGGTCATCCACATCTGAATCTTCTTCCGAGTCATAGGATCATTGTGTTTATTTATCCACACTGTTTGCCTTGTTAAGCACAAACTTACTTTAAAAAGTGTTAAATGAATAAAGTTTATTTATCTGCTTACTATACTAAAAATCTCACAATTAAAATAGATCATATGCATTTACTGAGAATAACATTTACAAGATAGATCTAATAAAGCCTTTTTGGTGCCAGTCTGCATGTTAGGATGTGAGTTAAGTCAAATCAGTGAATGCTTGGTGAATCACAGTGCAATAATGAAGAAATAAAATAATAGAACCAAACAGATACAAATAACTGTACTTGCATTATCAATCTACACCACTTTAATATTTGAACAATGCAGCCAAACAACATGTTTTATTTTTTGTGTATCTTTTGGGCAGTTTTAATCAATACCCTGTACACATGAATCATGTGGAATATTTCAGGTTTCTGTTGCAAAACAGATTTTTGATCTCAGTGGGACTTCCTGGTTAAATAAAGACAAATAATAATAATAATAATTAATGTCCATGAAAAGTTTTATTTTACAAGTTTGTTGTTTGTGTGTGAGCTCACTTTTCTGTGAGGTGCGTCGAATGTGGAGATAGCTGTAGAAGCCAGTGTAGACCCTGAGCTGGCTCTCGGTCACACTATACTCCTTCAGGTAGCCGTTAAGAGAGAAGGACTCGGACCAGTCCAGCCAGATGATGGTCAGATTACTGCCCACTGAGAAAGGGGCAACATACTGGGGGGCTGGGAGGAAAAAAAGAACAATAGAAACAACAGATGTGGTCAAATTTCTGAGAATTTTATGACTGGCTTTCTGGGAAGGGATTGGACGTAGGTGTTACCTTCAGAGAGTGTGGTCACTCTCGTCCAGTTGGAGGCAGTGCTGCCCATGTTGTTGAAGCAGGCAGCTCTCAGCTCATAGGTGGAGTACGGCTGGAGACCTGCTCAAAACACACAGCACACAAAGGCACATGATTAAAAGCTTCAGTGAGTCATACTGTTTTGGTGTTGCTGGGCAAAAATCCCATATTGCAGTTGATCTGTGAGGAAACCAGACTTCTGCACCTCTTCTCAACTTTATTTACAAACTGTAGAAAACCTAGAAGATTTACTGGCTCTGCTCCATGGTTTATGATTGAAGTAACACAACAACTCATATTAATGTGATATTTTGACTTCAATTTTCTATGAAATAGCATCAAGTCTTTTGTCTTTATATTCAGTGTTTTTATTTGACAGAGGAGAGCTGCAGAAGGAAGAGGTGTATTTCAATATCCTGACATTATTTTGCCTGATTTCTGCCCCTGCCACTTTCATTCATAGATATGTAGTTATGTAACGCTCTACAGTGTCATGGTAATTGTCCAAATTTTGTTACTGTACAATGACTTAACTCAGCCTTGTAATGAGGCGACATATGGTCACTGTGGGGGATGTAAAAATCCAAGGACTGCCTTTTAATTCACATATACCTCTGTAATATCTATTTAAGGAAGACACAAATCACAGAATATCTTATATCTAATGTCATATCGTCAGATTTATATTTACCTCCTAATTTTCCATCTTTAACCATTTTTTGGGCACACACTGACTTTGTGAAAGAAATGTTTTTATTTGACATTAAGCCATTTCTTTTAAAGACTAGATACCCTGTACTGAGACAGATTAAGTTCTATGTCTTCAAGAAACTATTGTCAAAGTGTCACAAAGTCAACTAATGATAACACGTGATCTATATGTACTGCTACTAGTGTATGTTCATTTATTTTGCGGTATATTAAAACAAAAAACACAGAAATAATGCTTATAAAAACTGAACAGTCACCTGTCACATTGAAGCTGCGCCTCTTTCCAAAGTAAGACATTTCTTTTTCTTTTTCAACGCAGGTGAGCGGCACAGGCTGGGGGGGCTGTGGGCAGGGTGATCTCAGATGAAGCTCACAGCTAGAAAAAAAAAAAAAAAAGCAAGAGTTAAATTATGTGTAACGCATGCTTTTGTGTGTATTGTAAATTAGGTTTTCAGACTTCTCTGTAACTACCTCTCGATGACTCCGTTTGGTGCCAAAGGCTCATCCCACTCCAGCTGAACAGAGCGGGAGGTCAGTGTAAGGGGGCGGGGAGGGGGCTGCTGGGCTGGAGGGGCAGCCAGGGTGAAGAGCTCACGCAGGGGACCCTTGGTACAGCACTGCCAAACGTTTACAAAGGAGTCTTAAAAACTTCTCACACAGTAAAATAATAGTACAACTTAGGCAGCATTTCTGTCATTTTAACAGGTTACAGACAATTTAAAGTATAGCACATGTTTGGGCTGCTCGATTATGGAAAAAAATGTCATGATTAGTTTGGTCAATATTGAAATCATGATTATTCAAATGATTAATTTGAGTTTCACAATGCATTTATTCAGCATTTCTCTCTCTCTCAGAAAACACTTTGTTTTTAATTCTTTATGCAAAGCATTCAAATTGAAAATAAATTTTGGCTACAAATATGTACTTTACAACTGTTTTGCAATGGAATGGAATGTATTGCGCATACATGTCTCAAAAACTGTGTAAAGAAAAACGGAAAATAAATTGTTTCAACTCGATTATATGAGTTTTGAGATTGTTTAACAACAAAATCGGAATCATGATCAAAGTTCGATAAATTGCACAGCCCTAGCACACGTATTAATATAGAAATACTCAAACAAATGGCAACCCTCAGATATGGAAAAGATACACATTTTCTGGACTCAAATAGTCGAACAGATACTCTGGTAGAGGGACTGACTAAACTTGTTTGCTGCAGTAAAACTGAAAGGGTACAAGTTCTGAAATGAAGTGTGTAAAAGTTAAAACTTTCCCTTAAAGGAGCATTTCCACTGGCTGTTATTGTGCAAAGGAAACTGAACCTGATGTCTCAAATTAGTGCAACGCGAAGAAAAAGTGCCACTTGAGGAACTTATAATGCACACATTTTGTTTGCATTCAACCCATTACAAATTCTAGTGTTTGCTTATATTAAAATCAGAAAAAAAGTCCTGTTGTGGATTGACTTTTCTGTGTTGTCACATCTATTCAGGTTACATAATAAATAATACATAATTGTGTTGAATGTTTGGAATTAGACCAAACACATTCCAGAAAACTCTCCTCGTCTCTATCTCCACTTCTGGTACCCCCCACAGAAATCTAATTGATACACTGATGCCAATAAAGTTGGAATAATTTTGTTTTCAGAGACATTCCTCTTTTTATTCCTATTTAGTAATCAACTTTGATTCCCAGTTACACTTTATTTATCAAGACTAAATCACATTGTCACAATTGCTTCATGAGAAGAAGTAAAACTACCTTGCAGCAGTGTGTATTTGTATACTTCATAATATTCTATTTATCTGAAACACAGCAGTAGATGATAATGACATTGCTAAAAAGGTAAAAGCTCTAAATGTGACATCACAACCAGTCGAGAATAAATCCTGTACTTCCTTTATTAACCTATAACGACCCAGTGCTCCTTTTGTAACTGTTCCCAAAAGATTTTTTTTGTAGATTTAACCTTCTTTAATCGATTTATCACCATTTATTATTATATTATCCTCTGTATTTTTCATTTTTCACTGTAAATCAAGTATTTTGTTATATATTCTTTTCCTATATTAAATTTAAATGTTCAGGAAAACTGAAGAAAAAGTGACTTTTTCAGTAAAATCTATCAATAACTGAACATAAGCCCAGTGTGTCCATCTACTGTCATTGATCCTACTCTGTGGGTTTTACTGGTGAATCAATGCTGTAGAAAATGTCGGTATTTCCACGTTCACAACAGAGCCTTTGAACGTCCAAATGGGTCATATCTGATGACCATGAAAAGATGAAAAACTGCATTTTACACCAATTATTTACATGTATTGATAGGGTTATTGGATCAACAGGTATCAAACAGTTTAGATCAGTAGATTGTTTTGGTCACCAATGGCTGTTTGGGTCTTTATGGGTTAACGTATCATTACCTTGTAACAGGTGCAGGCCTCTACTCCTACCCAGTACTGGCTGTAAGGCTGTAAACCATGGAGGGTCTGCTGTTGGGATGTTCCCTCTGAGAGCTACCACGGGGACAGTGTGGGTTCAGGTTAGGCCAGATATGGGTCAGGGAGGAGAAATACAGAATATGTGAATGAACCAGATCATCCCTAAATCAGTCATTATTTGTTTTATATTCACAAGTAAATGCAGTATTACGTAGATTACCAGATTGTGGCTGTCGTGGTCCAGTGAGAACACTCTGTACAAGCTGACAATACCGTTGGGCTGGGTTGGAGGAGGAATGTTCACGACAGCTGAGGTCGCTAAAACGTTTAGAAAAATGGGTGAGCCTACACCCTCAGGTGGGGCAGGTCCTGTTCTCCCGTTTACCCATGGACTGGCAGAGCGACCAGCTGAATTCACTGCCCACACCTGTTGGTTAGATACACACAACTTTATTAGAATCACTAATATTGTGAAATTATCTGCATAAAACTGGCATAATGTGGAAACAAGAGATGTATACGCTCAAGTTCTTTGCTCAGTGATTTACCAGAACTGACGTAGGATTGATTTAATAAACTTTTTTCTCCTCTTATTATTTTAGATGCATTTTATGAACTCTTAATGATGAAGGCCCTTCTTAATTACTCGATATCCACCAGACCAACAAAAGGATAGAAGTCAATTCATTGGACCATCCATCAAAACTACCATCAGGACTGAAAGCAAAACCTTTTCACCATGCAACCCAACACTAACATATCTGCATGACAATTACTTTTCACCTTCATCAAGGAGTTATTCACACATTCACACACACGCGCACACGTGCAGACAAAGACACACACAGAGTAATCTTATTTGTGTGCTTGTGTTAGGTATAATTAGAGGGTGTACACAGCACAGGGTCAGGCAGGGTGGAGATTTGCATGTGTAAGTCATCTGTAGCCTGTCAGAAGTAGTGCAGAAGGCAGATGGATGGGTCTGAGCTTTAGTGTGGAAAGTATGTGTGTGTGTTGTTTGTGCCTGTGATAGTGAGTTTTGTGTGTATGTGTGTGTGCATGTGTGTTAAGAGTTGAATTAACCTCAATAATAGTCAATTAGGCTGTGATCAATCAGACTGATTGATCTAAGTGACAGCACAGATGGACTGAGATGGGAGAGAGGAAAGAAGAATGAAAGATCAAGAGACTGGGAATGGGGAGGAGGAGGACAGGAGCAAGGGTGGACAAGACACAAAGAGAGGAGGAGGGCCAAGAGGAATGAAAAGCTTGTTGCTGTTTAGTGATTGTGGAGCTTACATGAAGCCGTTAGTGTACAGGTAGACACACTTCAGCAGATAATTCATGATAAATCTCAGAAAATAATCTGACAATAAAACGCTGGCCTAAAGAGGTTAAATCAGTATTTAGATTTCTGCTAAAGACAGAGGAAATTTTCACTTAAAAAAATATTAAAAACCTCAAAAATATTATTAAACTAATACAAATGAGCTGAACATGGCTTATTGTTAGTCCTCTTACATCCCAACATATCAGAAGCCAAATATCAGATTTTTTTTTTTTACATCTGTATCTAAATACATATGAGATGCTTTTTTCTGGTGATAAACCACATTGTATGTAAATCAAATCTTGCTGCAATTACACTGACGATGTCTTCAATATTATTTCACACTACTACTGTACGCACAGAGGAAAATTCAACCCAATCTATTGTGTTGTATATTTGTGACTTTTGATGCCGTATCTACAATTTCTCCTCGGAGACACGCTCATGAATCCGTGTGCTGCTTTTAAAGGAGATGACAGGAGCTGATGCGATTGGCTGTTTTTATATGTAAGGTCTATAAATGTGTACCTTTTTGTGTCCCGCTGCACTTAGTTTTATTTAGCTTTATGGCATTTCGCTGCATTGAGTATAATTTCTTGTTATCTCACCGTTTTAACCTTTTAGTCCCATAAAAGTCACTGTAGGGATGAGTGTTACAAATTAACCTTTATAATACAACACTATGATACTTGCATCTGGTACCTGTTTTCAGCTTGTGAATATACACTGTTTCTGTGCCTACCAAATAAAGCATGATTAAATAGTAAAATAACAATATAATTTTTGTGCTGTGAAATGATTTTTGTTTCATTGGAAAAATTATTACTTAAATACTAAGATTAATCCTCTGAAACGGGGGAAAGAATGACATTTTCTTTAAATATGTTTTCACTATGACTTGTTGCTTGAGAGTTTCACTTTAATTAGCCAGTGTCATCACATGGAATTGCAACTTTCATAAAATATTTCTACCCAGCAACAACCATGTTCTTCCACAGGCTGCAAAACATTTCAAGACTCAACGTGACATGAGGCTTTTGGCTTGATAAAGAAGTTTTGTGCCACATAGACAGAAAGAAAAAGTTCAGAGTTAAAGTCGGCTTAGATCACCTTGCCCTTGATCTAGTGCTAAGAGGTAAAGCTCATCTCCTCGTCCTTATATCATCTACAGACTTTTTACTGCTCTCTCTCCTCCCTTGTCCTCTCTTCTCCTATTGGGCCATGATTTGGCTTATTAGACACAAAATAAAAATATACCCCGTTAGCTGCCATGGCAGCGAATGAGCCACCATGGCAACAAACGACTTCAGGAAACTTCCAGACAGTATTCAAGCCTTTTTATTGGACAGTTGTACTGCGGACACGTTTTAAGCGCTCTGATAGGCCCTCAGAGCAACTTGGCGGGTGCATCTACTTAGGGTGATGGGGCTAAGTTGTGTGAAAGTGGGCAGTAATTAAAACCAAGCATAAAGCTGTCAATAGGAGCTTATGACCCAGTGTAATTAGCCTAATATGATTTCTCTCTCTGCACTGTGGTGTGCTAAACTGAACTGACTTATCGTCCTTGTGTACGCCTCAACCATAGTAAAGGAAGAGAGCCAAACAGGTATACAGACAGATTAACAGATAGATACAAATAAAAGCAGGTAGAAAGACAGACAAACAAACAGGCTTGGTGAATTGATGGATCAATGAATATGTCAGTGCTTGAAACTTGAGACAAAGTAAATGGAGAAAAGCCTAAAATATAACAGAGTGCATCCCTTTGCTCCTGTGTCTCTGACACGCACATGTTTACATGAACACACAAACAGAGTACGTCTGTGTACATGTGCTCATGGTCAACACACATACCTCCACTTTGTTCACATACCCCAGTCCCCAATTGGCAAACACTCAGGGGACATGTAGCGGTCACCATTAAAAGGTCTTTCCAATACAAGCTCTGTTACCAAGGGGGCTAACAGTTAATTCGATTGGCTGGCTGGTAATCAGGAAGTGGAGTGCTCTGAGGGCCCAGTGATTAATGGCTCTGTTGCCCGCCCGTCATCTCCCCAAGCTCCTCCTTCCCTCCCTCCTCCTGTCATAAATTAGGACCCTCGTAAATAAAGACGGCACCACAATCAGGCAAACTCAATCAATTACACAGGTTCTCTGGCCTCAGCTCGTATGTCTGACAGGCACGAATGCTAATGTTATTGTTGCTTCCAAAGGGCTAGCCTGTCAATTAGTGTACAAACGCAAAGCGCAACACCATGAATATGGACCCCACCATTTAACACCTGTCTGATTACTTGTCTTGTGTGTTGCTTTGTGTACAGTATGTCCATGTATATTGGCATGTATGGGAGACAACATCAGTTGATGATGTGTTTGCATGATTTGTGAGTGTGCATGATTTGTGTTTGTGTGTAACGAAACCTATATAAAACATTTCATTGTGAAAACAGGCTATATCTTGTGATCTGTCAGTCACATCAGACCTCATCTCCAAATGAGCTTCACAAATTACAATAAAGCATTTAATTTGAGTCACATGTCCCCTGTAGAGGACACAAAGGAGTAAATATTTCCATCAAAGTAAAATTACAGTTTCCAGCTTCAAACAGTATAAAGCTATTGTGTTGTGCAATATGTACTTTTCTCTGGTATTTGTTCAGTTTTATTATTTCATTTTTTTTAAAATTTCTATATTATTAATTAAACCATATGTAGTCACATTTATGAAAAGCCTTGCTGGAACAAAGCATTTTAAAAAAATCTTTCCTAATTCAAAAGAAGAAAAAAACCCAAAACAAAACAACTGAACACTTCAGGGATGCGACATGAAATCTCATCCCATGTTTTTTTGTTTTTTTTATCTGATGTTGTTTAATTATGGTGCTACAAAAAAGGATGTGTCCTTTTGTGATCTATATAAATTTGACTTATATCAGTTGAATATGAACTGGAATAATACATTTACACTCTACCTGGTATTGGTATTCAGTATATGGCTGAAGTCCTTTATCTCTGTACATAGTGGAGACATTCTTGTAAACCAGTGTTGCTGCTTCTCTCCTTTGTGTTTCAGTTGCTTCGTCCAGTCTGCGGTACACCTCATAAAAGAGAATGATACCATGTGGCTGAGCTGGAGGTGACCAGGTGAGTAGAAAGGTGGTCTGAAAGCTGGTCTCTGTGTCATGTTTGAGGTCTAACAGTGGCACAGTCTGTCCAGCAGGGGGAGCCTCCAGAGTGAGTATGGAAGACCAGTCACTGGAGGAGCAGCCCAGCGCTGTACAAGCCTCCACTCGCACCTCATACCTATGTGAACATACAGCCACATATTAACACACTGAGAAAAATAAAAAGTACTTGTAGGACTTACATTATATAATACTAGAACTAACAATGCACTTATGCTTTCACTGTGTAGATTAGTAAACTGTTCATAATGTTGGAAGATTTGCTTCCTCTTAAATACATAAATTGACACCTATGCGGCTTGTGTAGAAGAACAGTAAAACATGCAAGTTATGTGTTTTTAGAGAAAGAGAGGAAGAAAGGAGAGCGGAAGGAAGAAAAAAGAATGCGATAAAGGCGTTGAATGAATAGAAGGTCATCTAAGAGAGTGGAAGTGATCCATACATGATAAGGCTGATGAGTTTTTATCGCCTGAATCTTATCACCACGTACACAGGCTAACACATACACACCCACATATTCCAGCGCAGCATGTTGACATGCAAACACAGGAACAGATACACACAACTGGACACGCACAGAGGATGCACTCATACAGAAACGCAAATACTGCACATACAGCCCTCGAAGTGTCCAGTTGTACAGCATTCTTTTCAGCTGTTCTTTAATCTTGCTGTGCGTTCTCCATTTCTCTTTGAAATGAGAAGATGTATCTTGTAATTTTTTTTAATGTTGATTTGTGTTTTGATTTTGGGATATGGACTGCTTTGAAAAACTGAATTTATGACTTATGTACAATAAAGTAATACAAAATAAGACTAAATGAGGTTTTGAGCTTTTTACTGCTTTCCAGCATGTACATATTTTAATACTCTGCTTGGACTAACCTGTGGTAAGGTGCCAGTCCATGCAGTGTGGTGAATCTGTCAGAGAAGGTACGTTCTTCTCGAGTGAACACAGTGCTGGTAACACTGAGCTGGATAGGATCTCGTTTGTACACAGTGTAACTAATAATGTCTCCATTTGGACGGGCTGGAATGCTCCACTCCACTCTTACCTGGAAAACAATAAAAAAAACAATAAGCAGAAAACCTCTAACCAATGTACACATCAAACACATCTCAAACAAAAGTCCAATATCCTGAAAGATTGACTTTTGGACCTGGTCTGGCTCCACAGGTGTGAGTGTGGGGAGTCCAACACCTGATGGAGCTGATGGGTGAGTCTTCGCGGTCACTGCTGTGCTGCTAACTTCCCCTCTGCTGTTATTGGCCTTGATAACGTAGCTATATTCCACATTTGGCAAAAGTGTAAAATCATGGTAATGAGTCTCTGTGCCGACATAGATGACTTCACCATCTCTGCGGAGTTCATAGCCTGTGATGATTCCATTTGGGTGCTCTGGTAGTCTCCAGCTAATCTCCACTGACTCTGGCCCAGTCACCTTCAACAGACAGGTCAAAGTTCACATCAAACAGAGTCCATCGTAGTATTTAATATTAGAGATCAGCTGAACTATAGTACCCAGTTTTCAACACAGTTCTTATTCTTTTTGCCCAACACATATGCAGAATAATACAGCAGTGCAGTTAATATCAAAAAGTTTATTTGGTTTGGAAAACATTTTGATAACAAAACTAGAACATTTAACGGTTATTTAACTGTATTTTACCCATATAAATATATGATAAGGTTAGGTATTCCAAACTGTTCACAAGTACTCTACATTGACTATATGATAAAAATTACTAGTATAAAACAAACAAAACTAACAATAAAATACTACCATGACATGCTACAATAACAATATTACCAAGAAAATCAACAATGATAAATCATGTCTCTGTAACTGAAGAAGAAAAAAAAGAGATGAGACAAGATGCAAGAATTGCGTATTTCTTTGCTGCATTGTGATGCAAGGTCCACTGACCGTGACCCTATGAAACTGCTTCTAACACACGTCATTAATTTTCACAAATACATCACTATTAGACATCAATGTACTGTATCACAAAAGGAAGTAGTACAATATATTGTTGTTGTTGTTAATTTATCCCACCCTTTAAGCCCCAGAAACAAGGACTTTGGTGTTTGCAATACAAACTAATAAATGAACACACCTTAAGTGTTGGGGGAGACATGCCAGTGGGAGGAGCCTCCTCAGTCAGGGTAGAAATTGTTGCGCTGGCTGTGCATCCACCATTGGTACAAGCCAAAAGGACGAGCTGATAAGAAGTGTGGGGCTTCAGATCTGTCAGCACATAATGGAGGTCTGACCCACGATAAACTTCTTCATTGTTCAGTTTCAGCTGATATTCTGTCACTTCTCCATTCTGTGTTGGTGGTTTGTTCCAGGATATGGTTATATTGTTGGATGTGATTTTACCCACAGTGGGAACATCCACAGTGGCAGGGGGGGCCTCCAAAGTTGTGATGTTTGTATGAGGGCTAGTGATGCATCCCTCTGATGTACAGGCTATTACTGCATAGCTGTGAAGCAGAATATAACACAATTCAAATGATTAATCATGGCAAACTTAATATGAATATCAATTTTTGTGGTGATTATTATGAGTGTTTGTGATTAAATGTTCAGGTTAATTATTTGAAGGATTATAGAATGTTGTAAATGTTGTAGATGAAGACATGCAATACCTATACACTGAAAATGGCTCAAGTTCTTCATCCGTGTAGCTGAGAACAGTTGGGTCAAAACTAAATGAGAAAGTCACATTGTTTCTCTGAATCCTGTAAGACTGAATGACTCCATTGGGTTCAAGAGGAGGAGTCCAGGACACCAACACCTCGCTGGGTTGACCTTGAAGATGAGTGACTGTGGGTGGTGCTAGGCCACGAGGCGGGGCCTGTCTGGTTGTTACTGTTATCCAGGGGCTGCGGGTGTGGCCGGCAGAGTTGTGAGTACGCACACTAAACTCATATTCAGTCCAGGGACGCAGACCAGTTACTGTATAGGAGAAGGAGTCGGCTTGTGGGGAAGATTCTCTAAACAGAACCTGTTGAAGATAATTTACAAAGAAAAAAATATATAGCTGACAGGTGGTCATACTAGCAGGGGAACTGTGAATGACAGATAAATCAATAAACAGGAATCACTGCTTATTTCTACAGATATGTTATGGCTTCACTTACTTTCCCCCTTTCACTATCCTCTTCATTACTCCTTCCCCTCCCCAGTTCTTCCAGACTTCTCCCAAGTAAAAAATACTCTCCAATCGGCCCATTGGGCTGTGAGGGAGGACCCCAGGTAAGTGACACACGGTCTGGACCAATGAACAGTGGTCTGGGAGGAGGCTGGGAGGCCGGTGGAGCTGCTGCTGTGGTGACTTGCTGAGGAGCGGTACGTGTGCATCCGGCTGAGGTGCAGGCTTCGAGAGTCAAAGTATACGTGGTCCATGGTTCCAAACGCCGAAACAGGAAGCTGCGTGACAACCCGCTGAATTCTAAGTTCCCCTCACTGTACACGTTGTACATCTGGGAGGAAGAAAATGGAAATGGTCCAGGAGAAAGAGAGATTAAAAAAAGGAAAAAATTAGGTGTTGTAGATAATTTTAGGGGTCATCGGTGGATGTAGATGAAAGGATAGAATACACTGAAGACTGAGATATAAAATATTATCTGTGTTGTAAGCTTTACTGTGCTTTCCATTGGTCTACGTTACTTACCTTGTAATGTTTTTTTTTTGCTTGTATATAGTGTTATACCAACAAGATTCAATGAACAAAATTAATTCATTTCTTATTTAGTCTTTTGGTTTGAATTCTGATGAGTAATTGAGTATTTCCAGTTTCATTTTTATTCAGTTTTGCTCTCTGTTTTACAGATATCATGAGGAAAGCCTTGATGGACAGAATGCACAACATCAAATGCAATTTAAGAACTACGGTACAGCTGGTCCCATATAGTCTAAATCAGGGGTGCCCAACCCTGGTCCTCGTGAGCTAATATCCTGCATGTTTTAGATGTTTCCATTTTCCAGCACACGTGACGGTCATTATCAGGCTTCTGCAGAGCTTGATGATAGGCTCATCATTTGAATCAGGTGTGTTGGAAGAGGGGCACGTCTAAAACATGCAGGATAGTAGCTCATGAGGACCAGGGTTGGGCACCCCTGATTTAGACTATATGGCACCATGTGAAACACTCATATTGAGGGAAGAACCAAAATGATGCTGGTTTTACTTGCATTTTAATTTCAGTTTAGCTTGATTTGCATGGCACGCTGTAGTTTTCATTTAATTCTAATGTTTCTGAAAACTGTAGATAAATAATCCAATCCAACTTTATTTATAAAGCACTTTAAAACAACCACAGTGGATCAAAGTGCTGTACAGAACATTAGAAACACAATATAATTTAATATTAATAAAAGCATTAAAAAATTTAAATCAAATAAAATCAAATAAATAAAACAAGTTAAAATATAAATATATGATATATCATAAATATAAATAAGGATATAATTTACACGAACACTATAATATAAAAAATATCTATACAAATTGTTGTTAGCTGTAATAACACTTCATTCTATTATGTTGTGTATTACATGCTTTGTGTTTTCTTTTACCGTGATGAGTCCATTTGGAGACCGTGGTTCATCCCAACTAAGCAGCAAAGCCCTGCCTTGCTCTCTCTGCTCCACTGTGAAGTTAGTCACATCTGCTGGAGAAGCCTCACTGGTCCTAGTGCCTACCCACGAGCTGAAAACACTGCCTGAAAAGGTAAAAATGTTCAACAGTTGGATGCTCACATTAAATACAGCCCGTCTTTTATTTGAGTCACTGATTACATCCAACCTACCTGCTCCATTCACAGCCTCCACCTGTAGACTATACTCCGTGTATGGCTCAAGACCAAAAATTGTTGCATCGGAGACAGAACCCTCCGCGCCCGGGGGGGGGGGGGGG
>JAQQZY010000019.1:21681272-21692983 GCA_030068375.1 Ostorhinchus rueppellii | reverse complement strand
ATCTATCTATCTATCTATCTATCTATCTATCTATCTATCTATCTATCTATCTATCTATCTATCTATCTATATAGACAAGCATTCTGATGTCTATCAAAATAACAGACTCTGACAACTCTGTGAACTTCAGTAAATGAAGGTAAATGCTCTTTGTTTTGTAACATTTGTCATGCAACTTCAATATTTTAAAAACTGAACACAAAGTTTTCCCAACCATAACCAAGTTCTGTAGTGTCTTAACTTAACCCAACTTTACCTGTGGCTTTTTCCGGCGTTAAATGGAACAGTTCAATCTTTATAATTTTTATGTCCACAAATTTCAAGCATACAGTTCATGGCATTTTAGATTTTTGGAATGATTGGATATTGACCGATTCTGTTAATGAGACATCCCATTAAAAAATGCCTTAAAACGCAACATCACAGTGTGCAGGTTTACACACACATGCGTACAAACACAAACACACACACCATGTTGGCTTTGAGACACAGTTTGCCGGCTGGCCCTCGCTGTCCCGCACTCTCTGACGGGCCCTTAATGGTAAACTAACAGATTGTAAACATGCTGCTAGCTCTCTCTCTCTCCCTTTCTCTTTCCCCACTCCTTAAATTAATCACACTCTTTTCCCCTCTCCATCTTTTTCTCTCTTTCTTTTCCTTCCTTACTCCCACCTTTTACTTTTATTTCTCTCCCTCCCTCTTTTACTTCATCCTTCCCTTCTATCTCTATTCCTTTACTCCCTTTCCTCCCTCTCTCTCTTTCCCTCTCTTGCTTTTCCTGGGGTATTTTTTAAACAATGTGTCCTTCATGTACGGTTGGTTACGGGGCGTACAGAAGGACATCATTAGCGCTGGTGGTTAAGCTGTAATTTACACCATTACCGAGGTAGGGGCCATTTTTATTGCCTAGTAAATTTCAGCTCTGAAATATTTAGACCATATGGCTCAATTTGTGTAATAACCTTAATTTCCAAGCACCCTTCAGCTCCCTTCAGCGCCGGCTGTTGTTGGCGGATGGCAGAGTGGTGCGTGTACACATTCATGTGTGTGTGCACAGTTTGAGTTTAGAGCGCATACACTCACGCAAACATTCACACACACATACACATATGCTGAAACCTGGATATGGCAAAAATGTTAACGCATAACACATAACCTATTACATACACATTACACACTGTCTCTTCCACATGCTCTTGCCGATTCATTCATTCACACACAGAAACACACACACGTATGTATGCATGGCGGTAGCAGATTAATAGGGTGTCAGCTTGTGTTTGGGTGAGGGAGCGTCAGGCGTCGGCCAGATGGTTCTCAGGGATGATGACTGTCAGGGGTCCTGCTCTGATCAATGGGATGTATTAATACAGCACACACACATATGCACACTCGCACGGGCACACACACTGTTGCACATACACACAGAAACAAAAATATGTTATGCATGCACGCAAGCAAGCACACATGCAACCATATTAAGACATATGTATGAGCACAGAGGTACACACACACACACACACACACATATATATATGTATGCACGTGGTCTCCCTTCACCGGTGATCCCATGGGCCACAGTGTAACATCTGGAAGAGCCAAGGGAGAGAGGAAAGGACAGAGTAAAGGAGGAGAAATCAGGAGGCAGCAGGCAGGGGAATACAGGAGGCAGAGATTGAAAGAGATGGACGGAAGGAGAAGAGATCAGTGCAAGATGCAATGCAGGAAAGGAAAGCCAGCGGAATAGGGCAAAGGAAGTGCAAATGCAGTAGAGTACTGGATAAAAGAGAGAGAAGGTGAAGAGAAGGGTGAAGGAAGTAAATAAAGGTGGTAAAAGTGGGGAGCAAAGCACAGAAATGGAAATGGGTTGCAAGATGCAAAGAAGTCTAAGGAAGGAATGGGTGGGTGAGGAACAAAACAGGCCAAAGATCGCACATGGGAGGGCAAGTGGGACGAATGAAAAATGAGAAGAATGACCAGAAAAGGGTGAAGCAGAAGAGAAAAAGGAGGAAAAAGCAAGAGAGGGTGACAGATGCAGGGAGGGAGTGGATTGTGGGAAATACAAGAGAGAGGTGTATGGAATTGCAGAATTTTAGGAAGTCGCTGGAGAAATGACCAGGATGAGCTGTAAGACTAAGGGTGGTTGAACAGTAGCAGCCACATGAGCTTCCACAGGAAGGGCAACAGAAGAAGGAAATTAAACAGGATGAAGCTGGGAAATTAGACAAATGTAATATAGGAAAATAGAGAAGTAAAAAGAGCCACAACACAGGTAAGGCATCCTGACAGGGTTGTGTGAGTGACTAACATGTCTGTCAAAAAGGTGTAAGGCATGGAGAGTGAATTTGTGTGTGTGAGAGACAGAGTGTGTGCCAGGCAGTGCGCAGGGGTCTAGTGAGGCAGGCCGCCTGCGCTTCGTACCCTCATTCCGTCCGATTGCCATGACGACCCCATTAATCAGCCAAGCTGGCACAGAGCAGGGTTCCCAACCCAGCCTGAGATCAATACACACACACACACACACACACACACACACACACACACACACACACACACACACACACACACACACACACACACCAAGTGGACACACACACGCACAACAAAACATGCACTAACTAAATCATTTTCAGCATCAAAAACAGTAAATTCAGTAAACACAGGCATCAAAATGAAGCAGAGGGAAAAGCAAATAAGAGACGACACTTTGAAATTTCTTTTCTTTTTTCCAATGGGCTTTCTCTGTAACAGTGAATGGTTTAATAGAAGAAACATTGTTAAAACATTCCATCTCCTGACTCAAATTTAACTATAAATTCCAAAAATTTCAGCTTTACTGCCATGATAGCACACGTAAATAAATTAAAGGGTTTTTTCCTGTCTTTACTCCCTTCTCAATAGAGCAGTTGCAATCTTGTTTTCAGAAATCCAACTATCTATACAACTGAGCTTTCTGTCTCTGTGTTGCTTATCATCCTGCTACCGATGCTTAACCTGTGATGATTCTCAGCCTTGCAGAAAATGGTTTTTCATAAAGTTGCTAAAACATAAAAAAATATCATTATTCTATCAAACTGCTCTGGATAATTGGCTTCGACAAAATTATAAGTATTAGGCTGAAATATACTGCAATGTAAGCTCTTTGCATAATTTCAAAAATCACTCACTGTGAATTTGAAGCAAGTTTTATTACAAACCAAATAATTCCAAATCACATTCAGCTGAAGTCAGTTTATAGTAATTTCTGACAATTTATTTTTCTTCTCTGAAAACAGTCATTATTTCAGCTGGCCGCTCATGATCCCTTCAAATCACCTAAATTCATTACTCATGTTTAACTGCGCATTGCTTATTACAGAGGGAAAAAAACAACAACATAGTATACGATAACAAAATGCTTACATCTCATCCTCTTCTTAAGTTTTCTAAGACTTTGTTGCTCATTTTCACTTTCTTTGTGTATACCTAAACAATGGAGCGCATGTGGTAAAGGCAACTGTGTGACAAATGACCGCCACCAAAATAAGTCTATGCCATGTCAATGAGCTTCTCGCGCTCACACACACACACACGCACCCACAAACACAGAGTGTTCCATATCAATGAGAAGGTGAAAGGTCTCCATTTACATCTTGTATTAATTATGAGTGACAAGCCAAAGGTCACTGAGGGAGAAGAGGCCACTCGTATGGACAGAATATAGATCTATACTTCTGCCTCCTCTCCCCCTTTTGTTTTCCTCTCTACTCCTACGATCTATCACTCTGTCTTGGTCCTTGTGTTTCTTCACTTGTTTATCTTTCTTTCTCATTTTCTCTCTTTTCAACATCATATCTGTTTTTACCTCACTGTTTTATCTATTCAGTACTTTTACATTTTTCTTGAATTTCTCTCTTTGTCTCCACCATCTGATTTTATTCATCTGGTCTTTCTGTGACTTTTTTTGTCTCATCTTGTAATCCATAAATACATTTCATGCATAACACATCTATGGTTTGAGACAGTAATGCACACACACACATTCACAGGTGTGTGGTGGCATGCAGAGAGGATGCTAGCTACTGCTGGCAAATGCCTCATTGCAGCTTTGGGTGAACCCAGTCTGCTTACTAAGCTGCCAACTCATATTTGGACTCGATGACACAAGGAGTTTGTGTGTGTGTGTTTGTGGGGCACTTGCTCGTTTTTCCGTCTTGGAGCATCAGGTATAGAACAGTGGCAGGAAATTGTGGAAAATGCCCCAGAGAATAGCTCGCCATGGGCAGTGCATGTGTATCAGTGTGTGTCTGTATGTGTGTATGACTTTAGACCCCTGACTGGAAAACAGATGGCACCAACACCACAGGTAGAGTCCAGATTTTTTCACATGCATTACAAATGAATACACAGCCACATACTTTCTAATACAGTATATAGACTATAGACAGTATCTAACTTAATTTTAATGCTGTTTTTTAATGTTTAAGGTTTTATATTTGTGCTGACTAATGAACTGCATTTTAACTGTCTTAAACAATGGTGATAAAAACATGGCAAACCACTGTTTGGAACACAATGCACCATTTGAGTTCTACTTCAAATTCATAGCCATCGCACAAACATATGAAATATCAGAAGAGGAGTCCTGAATGCATGGACCATGCATTCATGTAATTTAGCTAATGATATGAAACCCTGCCTACCATTGTATTAACTGGTATCAGGTTGATAGTATTGTGACTTTATTTGGAGAAGCTAAAGTGAAAAGGCATTTGTATTGAGAGTTATTAATAAAATAAGTCATATGTAAATGCAGTTAACTGAATTCTGAGTCAAAGGTATGATACATTTCTTTTATGTGATTTAAGTTAAAAGGATATAAGAATAAGAAACACTAAATGCTAAGATTCACTTATATTAAGAGAACTACATTTCCCATGAGGCTTAGCATTTCCCATGAGCCTTAAGAAGTACATATATTACAGAAGTTAAGTTTGTTGTATGTCGGTCAATTGCAGAAAACTATTTCTTATGAAGTTGCCGCAGTAAAGAAGAATGCACATTTTTAAGTCCAGAGTCTCTTCTCATTATTATTGGACATATTAATAATCGGCATTGATTGCCAACCACCATAAAAACTAATAATCAGCATGTATTATTAGTGGTATTTTTGTATTATAAGCTTTCAATGTGTATGGTCATGCCATATCAAATACCATGCACTGAGGGTTATGGTTAGGGTTAGAGGTTCAGGTTAAGCTTAATGTCTGAAAATAGCGGTTGATCTGTAGAAGCCTTTACTTCACTATTAAGTGAGTTTTACTACTGACTTGAAATAATAATACAAGAATTTGAAGAATGGGAACTGTTGTTGCTTGATATCAGAAACAAGAAGCAGGAAGTTACCGATTATAAAAAAAAAAATTATCGTGTATCCCGAGTGATAAAGATAATAGAGTAACATCTACAGTAGTTTTGTGTGAAACTGCTCAGTAGACTGCATCTCTTCTCACACATGATACACATTACTAACATCAAACCAACTGTTACCCTGGCACACTTTACTTCATCTGTTGAGAGTGAAGCTGGAGAGACATCTTCAGTGACAGAGACAGCTGCGATGACGTAACCTTTGCAATTTTTAAAAACATTTCTGGTGAGTTGTTTCTCTATTATACACTGTTGTCCATAAAATTGGAATGATTTTTTTTTTTTACCTCCTCTCATGAAATTTTAGTGAAAATGTGATTTACTCTTGATAAAGTGTAACTGAGACTCATTGAACCTGATCAAAGGTGATTACTGATCTGAATATGTATTTCATGTATCTAATGTATCTGAAAACAAAGTTATTACAACTTTATCAGCAACAGTGTATGTTATTGTTGCGACTGCAACTCCCCTGAGTTGTCAAATCATCTTTTAAACTGATATCATACGTGCAAATGATGACAACACAGGATCAAACAATTATTTGTCTCTTGCCATTGAGCAAAATGCAATATTTCTTTGAAATTAGGTTCTTAACAGGGTGAAGGCCTTTGGCTCTATGGTTATACACATTTGTTCTTATAGGCATGGCTTGTGTAGTTCTTGACTGAATGAATAACAAAAGAACAAATAACATGAGATCAAAGAGGAGAAAAAGACAATGTTCCCCATCATTTCACTATCACTATATACACTACCCAGCCAAAAAAAAAAAAGTCACATACAGTATGCAATATTTGACTGCACCACCTTTGGTTTTGATTCCCGTAGACGTTCGCTAGATTTAACTCAGCAAATAGTTCAGATCCTTCCATGGGTAAATACTGCAGTGGTTAATAACATTTGAGCTGGAACAGGTTATTGAACTCTAACTGCAGTGAGTGTCCTCTCATGTCTTTAACGTGTAAAGGAATGGACAATGCCAGGACTGATCAGGATCATCAGGTGTGTGACAGAATGGTTCAGGGAGAATGAGACATCATTTACACACATAGTTTATCCTCCATAAAGTTCAGACTCTAATTTAGGATGTGATGAAGACTTGATGCAGCTGTCTGGTTCTGCATCATCAATAATCAAAAAATGAATACAACTACGGATGAAAAAAATATTATGAACCTTATTGTGGCACTATGTAAGCATTATGTGGCAAAAATACATCACAGTGAATGTCTCCTCGAAACAAAACCAAAGATGGTGCAGTCAAATACAGCATGTGTGACTTTTTTTGGCCGGGCAGTGTACGTTTGTGTGGCTTTACCTGTACGGTGAGTGCAGTAATAGCAGTTGAGTTGAGTGTTGGGTCCTGTTGGTGCTTCTTGTAAACCAGTCTATAATGAGAAATGAGACCATTGGGCTGTCCTGGCTCAGTCCACTTCAGATGGACTGAGTAAGCACCTGTCAAAGAGCACAACATGTGGCACCGTAACAGCAGTACAATTTGGGAACACTTTAACCATACAATGTCATTTTTCAAGTAACTTGTTAAACTCACCGGTGGGTGTGACAGTAGGAGGAGTCATGTCTTGTGGTTGTGCCTGCAGGGTCTGGGCTAAAGTCCAGTGACTCAGAACTGAGCCTTTGGAGTTCTGGGCACGAATCCTGTACTGGAAGTAGCTGAAAGGTCGTAGGGCAGGGCTTGCATCAAAAAACTGTAGTGGCCCACTGGTCCAGATGAACACCAGCAGATCATCTTCTGTTCCTACTGGACGCCTACAAAAAAAAGATGAAGCTGAATTCGGCCTCATGCTTAGAGGAAGTATGAAGTTTTAGTAAGATAAGTGTATGCTACATATGTTCAGTGTTATAGGGTCAAGTATGGTTACCTTAGTGAACTTTAGATTACTTTTGTATACTTTGTTCTGAATGTGGGTACTTCTGTTTTATCTTCATTTGAAATGAAAAATGTAAGATCACGTCTTCAACATCATGTCTGTGTCACTGGCTGATGCAAGCATCCTGATGTCTTGGTAAGCTCTGCTGTCTGTGAATGTACGTGGGGTTTGGGGTTTTTCCGGTGGTGTGTGTGAGAGAGATTTTCCTATTTGAACCAAGTCCCTGTCTGCATGAGTCTGATCATGCCAGGTGTGTCAGTGTGGCTGTGTTTTTGTGTGTGTACTGCTATGCTAATGCGTGTTTCCTGAGGACTTAAAGGGCTTAGTCTGGTCTGACCCTGCATACAGATCACACACTCTTTGGTCAACAAGCAGACCACGACCTTCAGCATGAATTAATACACACATGCACGCATCCACACTCACACACAGACACTCACACACACATACTCCATGTAACTAGAACAGGACATTTGCCTGGAGAAAAAACACAAAACTTCTTGGCTATTTTGGACAGTCAGGTATACAAACATACATCTCAAATATCATTGATGAGCATATGTATGTGTAGATGATGTAAGTAATTTCCTTGATGTATTGCATATTGAACAGGAACACATGGACAAATATGAATAAACACATATCTGACAATGTGAATGCATTTATGTGTATAAGATGATTTGACACTTCAACATTTACTGTAATGTTTTAAAACTTTAAAAAAAAGTGGATTTTGTTACCTGTATATATGGTAGGAGTTGATGACTCCATTAGGTTTGTGGGGGGGTGACCAGTGGATCTCCAGGACACTGGCCCCAGCTGCCTTCACTGTCGGGGGCGACAGGCCTTCTGGTACAGCCTCTAAAGTATAAACGTTCACACTATCTCCAACACCGCACCCCCCTGTAAAGGAAAAAGGAATCAGAAAACACATTTTTTATTAAATTGTGTGTTTATTACCTCTGTCAAATGGCTATGCAATCACACCTATTTGGTTGGTTGACGGTCAACAGAATTACACAAAAGTACTAAAATGATTATCTTGAAATTTGGTAGGTAGAATGAGGAACAGGAGGAGAATGAACATGTTAAATACTGGAGCAGATTGATAAAAAAAGAGGACTATCTCAATTTTTTCACTTGTTTTTAAATATTTATATATATAACGATTATTTAGAGAAATAAAATTATGATGAATTAGAACCAAGACATCTGTTCCCATAATAACAGTCACTAACCAGTGGCACCAGCTGTCAAAAAGGAAGGAATCATCGATCCTAATTTGTGGTTTGGTATTGTAATATCTATAACATAAGACAGTGGACTGTTGGCATTGGCAGATGTCTCTCTGAATACACTTCTAGTTGGTATCCGTATTGTATTAAAACAATTTAAGCATAAGTGACATAAATGGACAAGTCTACCAAAGTGCATTAAATATTTTAAAGATGCCCACTCTTTACATTATTTGCAGATATACTATTTGAAAACTAATGCAGATGCGTAATGAAATGCTTACCAGACTGACAGGCCTGAACTCTGATTTGGTAGGAGGTGAAAGGTTCTAGACCGGTCACAGTGAAATGCAGGTCTTGTCCAGGTCGATGCATTATGGCACTGCCACTTCCTGGATTTAATAGGATGTTGTAGTTTATAGCCTGGCTTCTGTTAAACTGAGCTGTGGAAATACAGGAAAAACAAGGAAAACCAAATGATATTTGGTTAATTTATTTAGCTGAAGGTTATCAGTACGGCTAAAACAAAACAAAACAAAACAATGTATGTATGTAAGAGTAAGAACTTGTAATAACTGACCTGCAAAATAAAAGCAAGAAATACTAAAATACACACAAATAATGAAGAAATTTTTCTTCTGTACTGCACCAAATACATAACATCAATTCTTACACAGACCTACACAACTGCTAATATTTTTCTGTTCTTATCTACCATTACTTTTGCCAACTCTACCATACTGTGGCCCCACAACCAGACAAAAACCACACAGATGTATAGATACAGAAGCACCCACACTGATACACACAAGCACCTTAGACTTTGTTAATATTCTCACCGGCGGTTTTTCCATAATTCAGGCCAACTGTATTGTGATGGGTTATTCAACATTCATGAACTCTGGATATCTCGAGAACGAACTGATTACCAGACAAATGAAAGACTTCAATTATTCACCCCCCCACTCACATATGCACAAATGCACCGACACTTACACACCTCTGGCTTTTGCACATGCAGCTTTTTATTCAGGCACACTTTGGCTACATTAATACACACACACACACACACACACACACACACACACACACACACAAAAGAATATTTCGCACATAAACACGCACACACCAACACCTGGGTGACACCACCTTCTTCAGTATGTGTTTGTTTAATTGTCACAGTATCAAACACACTTAGATGTATAATAAAAACCGAAAGCACAAAGACTTCTTCCACAGACACACACCCTTACATAGACAGACACAAACACCCCAATGGTGGAACTGATCCTAAAGTAAATGTGTTTTTAATAGCCATACGTCAGTGCTTTGGCAGTCAATGTATGTATATGAGGACAGAAAACAAACATGTGCACGTACACACACATATACAGACTGTCAGACAGCACGACATGCACGCACACACATACACACAAAAGTCGAAAACACTCCAGACTCCGGGCTCAGGGAGTTAACCAAGCGTGAGAACCCAGGCGATATTTCCTCACCTTTAAAATCAACCAGTAATGACGATAGAATAGGCCTGCCTATGGAAATATCTCCACAATGAAGTGTGCGCACACACATATGCACTCACACACTGAAATACACATGTATAAAAATGCATACACAAACAGACACAAATATACCGCAACAAAAAGACACACAAACCCACACATGCAACAAAGTGAAGTGTCTTTGCTAGTTGGCCCTATAAGCAGTTTCTGAAATAGGAAATCAACCTAATGAGAGTGTAATAGTTGATGATAGATGGGTTAGGGCAGACAATCACTGCCCCATAAGCATGAAACCCAGCTCTGGGTGTATACTCATCTATGCATGTGTATGTGTGTGCGTGCGTGTCTGTGTGTGTGAGCGTGTGTGCGTGTCCAGGTCCTGAGAGGCCAGAAGGTGAGTGGAAAACTACTCAGGGCTTTTGTTTCACTCTGACCCCTCACTTTCTGTCTATTCATACATTAAGAAGCAGTGATTCTTGTTAGATACACATTACATTATCCCGCCCACCGAAGGGGAGGCAGGTATTGTTTTTGGTTCAATTTGTTTGTTTGTTTCCTTGTTTCTTTGTTTGCTAACGTTGTATGTGCAAAATTATTGGTTCAATTCATACCATACTGGGTTTGTAGTTTGCCAGTGACCCAGAATAGATCTGATTACATCTTTGGAAACTGTAGGCCAAAGTAAAACATTTTTATGACTTGAAAATCTTTTTTGTTTTTTCCCATTTAGTTATAATGGGCAAAATTTCACATGTCTGTAGCAGAAAAAGCTATTAGTTGAATTCATATCAAATTGGGTTTATAGATTGCCAGTGTCCCAGAATAGACATGGTTACATTTTGGGAAAAGTTAGTCAAACTTCACTTTTTTTTAATGCATTTTTAAATTATTTTTTCGTCTATAAAAACATCAATTTTGTGTCAGTTTCCCTCTAACTTGCCACATATATAGAGGCAATTGATATGCCGACATCACCACACGCATACACATGATGACATCAGCTGGATTGATGCCAAAATAAGCTACAAAATGTGCAATAAGTGGGGTTTGTGCCTTGTACCAGTTGTTGGGACATTGCAGACTTTTGTTTCTAGGAAGTAAATGCTATTTTAGTGAGTAAATATCAACATTTAAGCTTTAAGACACAAACAAAAGTATAATAAACATTCTAAAGTAATCTGAGCAAATGTAACTCCAGAAATGATGAACATAAACCTCCTCATTCTACTCATCTTACAGTGGATTGTTTGATGAGCAGAATCAACATCCAGAGCTGTTTGTATGATGACAAATTTCAGAATAGCAGCATAGGGAGTTGTTCATTTCATCCTTTATTTATTTCAAACATTCTCAGAGGGTCAAAATCTACAAATAATTTATCCTTCCTGATCAGTAATTTGTGTAAATCAAACATGCTCCTCGCACAAGTTTCATGTTAAGTTCTATTCCTCCTGCAGAATACATGCTACTAAGTCTGGTTTATGGACCTCCATTCAGGAACATCTCTTAGATTAAAGGTGGGGTGGGAGATCTTTTTTGGCACATATTTTACCATTTAAAAATCTCCCCACAGTCGCGTTGCGAGCAATAAAATAGAAGGTTTGGAAAAAAACCGAAAAATTTTGGTTCACTCTACAGTGTAAAATCAACGAAAA
>JAQQZY010000019.1:21668992-21681172 GCA_030068375.1 Ostorhinchus rueppellii | reverse complement strand
TTGGAAGGAGGGGAGGGAGTGTATATTTTCAAAATCTCACTTGTGTTGAATTGCTGGAACCGTTTTTTCCAAGATCTACCACCCCACCTTTAAGGTCAGGGGTTCGTAACTGTAACTTTTAAGCAATGTTGTTGCTACTTTGGAGGTATGCTTGAGATCAATGTTCACTGATCCATTTACATCAAAACATTGGATAAAGTTGTAGAATATCTATTTAATTCTACTTTTTTGAAATACTATCAGTCTCATGAAGTGCACCATTAGTCTTAGATAGATATTTTTGGGTTGAGCCTCGTCTTCCTCCATACATAATGTAGATAGATCATTATAGTAAAATGGTTATATTTTTGTGTCAACTAACCAGGGGGACATTGTTCCTGCTTCACAGTGCACATGGACAAACTTTAGCCTTTTTAGTACTGAGCTCATCCTTCACACTCTCTGCATGGAGGCAGATATTTTTGTTACATTGCACATCTTTACTAGATCAAAACTTCCGCCCTAGGATTTTTTTTAACCTGTTACACTACAATCTGTTCATCTTATCTATAGAAGTCAGTATGCATCTCCTTCCTGAATGATTCAATGACTGTGTGACCCTGTAGCATTTATATTTGTTTCTATTGTTTGTACAGATTAGTGAGGCACTTTGAAATATGTGGAAGTTTTTCCCAAGGTGAAACCACTCTTGTGGGTGTCTATAATTTTTTTTCTCTAAGGTTCTGGCTGATTTCTCTAGGTTTTCCATGATGGATCAAAAGGAGGCTGGTTTGAAGGGAGGCCCAAAAATGGTAATGGTATAATGAAAATTACTCAATATGAAGTTTCTTAAGTTATAACTTCAATATCTAGAAACTTTCAGCCTGTTAAAGGACATAGGGAGCTTGTTGAAAGTACCATAAATCATCAAATAAATAATGAAATAAAGCACACAAAGACTACGTTTGAATCCATTTAGAACCTGGTGGCTTTTTATAGGTAAAAATCCACCAATTTCCATTTAGTGCTTTTTTTTCCCATATATGTTACAATTTTTAAATGTAATGTGACTTAGGTGCATTCATCTTTCACATGTCAACAAAATTTTTCTAATATTTTCAAAGAGAAATGTATTTACAGATGTGGTTCAACATTGTTATATGCAGAAGGATGGATTTCTACCAACACGCATCAACACGAACTGATCTTAAACAGTTCAGTTCTATCATCAAAACAAAGTGCCCAAGTTTGGATGCCCTTCTGATGCAGACTAAAAGACACTCTGCTGAAAAAGGTTTCAGGTGCAATCATCCATCTATTTAGATTGCTACTCACCAGGAGGGGTCCAAGCAAGAGAGATGGAGTGGGGGCCCGACACTGTCACATTGTGGGGAGGCGGGATCCCAGTGGGGCAGGAAACTGGTGTTTGTATAACAAATTTGTCACTCACACCAGTCCCGCCCTCTGAAGTGGCTTCCAGCTCATACGCATACCTGAAGAGATAGTGAAGTGGAAAATAAGAGAAAACAGGAGACAAAGCAGCACATGAAGAATATAAGAACTAAGAAGTGATGAAAAGGAAAAGATTCAAAAACAGACAAAAATTGTAAACAAAAACAGAAATACTGATCCCCAAATCACTTCCTACAGATTCTATAGTCTGTTATAAAATGAGCTTGCCATATTGTTGTGCTATCTGAATATGTAATGGAAGTTCTTATTCCTATTTGACTAAAATAATTTCACAATACTTTGTCAAAAGTGGTGACCACTTATCTCCGCCAAGAATCCAATGTGCCACATTTTATAAATGAGAATATTATTATTATCATATTACCAACACAAAAACCCACAACTGTCACTTACAAAACACAATATCAAATGTCACAATCATGGCCTCTTGAAACTATGGGTCAGGAATAGATTATTGTTACAGCTCGATATAACAATGACAGGTCAGAATAAAGTTGATATCAGATGATTTCACTTCCCTAAAAATGGACACTTTGAAGTCTACTAGACACTGAATTGTCAAAACGTACATTGAAAAATGTGGATAACTGATCAAAAATCCAACTCCATCAATGAATCTGACACTGAACATCAAACTAACCATGAAAAGATGTAAGAGAGATGAAAGTAAAATTATAAAGTTGTATTTCCCATGAAAGTCATTCATTCCTGTAAAAAGCTTTAAAAAAAGCCACTGGCCACTAGTAGTGTGACAACATATTGATATGGCGATATGACGAACTATCTTAGGATGGATTATTGATGCGCTCTCGTCGCATATGAGTTTTATTTTTTGTTTTTTCAAATTATTATTAAAATATAGCCACTATGAACTTCTTTCATTGGTCCTCCTTAGTGAGTCGAGTCACCATTTTATGTTTTCTGGGGGGCAGTTCCCACACAAGTGGCTGAAAATTGGGCTGAAGTCACAGAAGAAGAAAAAAACTGGGCTAATACTGCAGACTCGAAGTAAAACAGAAAGATGAATTGGCATTATTTAACTCAAAAGTGTTCAACAGATAGAAGTTGGAATAGAGTGGTTTTGGACTTAATACCACTGGAGTATCTGACATGTGTATTATTTTTTTTTTAAATTTTGTTTGTTTTTATTGAGTTGTTTGGTTGTTTTGTTTTTCACTTCTTGTTTCAATGGACCATATTGATGACATGTATCCATTCTTTGTTTGTAAAAGTGAAAAATTAATAAAAATACTGTGTGAAAAAAAAAAACCCTCAAAAGTGTGGACTCACTTAGGCTTTTAAAGTGTGGATGGCACAAAGCTGGATAAGGACTTTGTAACATGTAAGAACTGCGCTATGAAAATATGATACTCTGTGGAATGACAAACATGCACAGCCACCTATTGTATTTTTGTTATGTTTCTAGGTAAGAGTTGATGTTGTGTTTTCTGAATGAGTTTAAAATAGTGTCACTGTTTGTCAGACGCCAAATAAAATCCTGCTTACAGTTCTGTTGCACTGAAACTGTATCATTGTTTTTGCACTATTGCTGTTTGTACTCTGGCTAAATTATGCTGCAAAACATAAACTATGAAATTTATTGTTTTGTTTGTTTTCGTTTCATCCCTGTAAACACATGGATAAATCATAGGTTATTAAGAGCAATATATTGATAATCGCAGTATCGCCATATCAAGATGTTATCGTGATTGTAAGCCATGTATCATGTATTGTATCGTATTGTATTGTGAGGTACCCTGTGATTCCCAGCCCTACTGGCCACTATCAGAGCCAATTTGTAATGGTGGTTGTAGTTTACAAAACATCCTATAGGTGTCAGTGGGTTGGCCAGACAGATTAATCTGTCTATCATTACTTGAAACTGCTCCAATTGTCTTTCTCTTTTCCTTTTACCCATCTCACTGCTGTTTCTGTCGCACTCTCGACTGCTCTTGTTGCATGACATCATAAGACAGATTCCCCTTTTAAGAGCGTGTGGCTGCCTGGTACTAAAGCCTACATTATCTGTGTAAGTGGACCACCATTTAACATTAAAAGCCTTTAATTCGCTATAAAGTCAGCCACACATGTATTAATAGGCGCTGGTGTTGGATTATTGTTCCTTCGCTGAGAGTTTTAAACAGGAGGCCATTAGCACGTCTGCAGTGGGTTAGAATGTAGTTGAAAAAGGTATTTAAAGTACTCGTATGGTACTTTCAGACACAAACAAATAAATACACCTCATATACAGCAACAGTGTCAAGAAGAGGCAGAAAGAGAGGAGCAGAGACAGAAATCAAGAGGGGAAGAGAGCGAGGCAGAGACCGGGTGTGATTGAGTGGGTGAATGTTATCATGGCATAAGGTTTCAGAGGGAGAATGAATTTATACACTTCATCATTGGAAGATATTTACTTAAATGTAAACACCGCCTTGGGATATCAAAAGTAAAACGGTGCGTGTGTGTGTGGTAGGTAAACTGTGAGTGGGGCATTTGCATCTGTTTAGTTGTGCATGTGAATGTGTGTGCGTATGTGGTTGTGCATGTGTGTGTGTCCTGCGGGGCCAGCCAGAGGGAATAGGTTAATTCTCTCGTCATCTTAGACACTTCCTGGGCTGCCGAAGCAAAGTGACAGCTAATCAACATTGTCATAAATAATCAATGGCCACTTTGAGCAGTCTCACGCACAGACACGTGCACACACAGAAAGTCATGTGCGGGTACATACTCTCACACACGGGCAAAAACACACACAAGTCAGCCCGGATAATGGGGCCGGTGCTCCCGGTGTAATTCTTGGCGCAGGGCTAAATTGGGAAAAGAAGGGGAAGGAGGAAGGGAATGAGGTAAGAGCGAAAGGATGGGAGGGGACGAAGGGAGAAAGGAGAGGGGAAGTGAATAGGAAGCAAGACACGCGATGAGAAGCGAAGGGTCGGGACGGGATTGCCTTCTGGCGGACTATCTGGAATTAGGGAAAATTAAACGTCACACACATACAGTCCTTTCGTCTGCCTTCCTTTCTCTTCCGCTTTCACACACACATAGAGGAGATGGGAGTACTGCAGGGTGTTATCCCAAGAATTCTATTTGTAGTAAAGAGAAATTGTCTCAAGAGAGAGAAAAGAGTGAAGAGCAAGAGAAGGAGACAGGACATAGAGAAGGGGGAGGAGAGAGGTATCACTTTACACTCCCATAATTAAAACAGAAGATCCATCTAGGTAAAAAAACAAAAAAAAAACAAAAAAACATGGATTAATAAAGGTTAAATGAAAATAAACAGATAAATAAAATCTACGCTCCACTGCGGTCTGTAAGCAAAAGCCAGATCTGATTGGTGATTTTAATGTGTGTGTGGGGTAATGTTTGTGTCTGTCATTGGCATGCCAAATATTTGCTCATTAAATGGTACAAACAGACATATACAGAGCGCCGTCCTGAGAGAGAGACATGGATGGGATGATAGGAGCGCTTTTAAAACAGGGTGACCCCGATGTGAGCACACATGCATACACTCAAATGGAAAAAACTAGGAATTAAAGGGATGATTAATTATGAAGCTACAAGTGAAGTGTGTTTATACATGTGACTTCCATCTCTGTGCACTTGCTTGCACTTGTGAGAGTATGTGTGTGTGTGTGTGAGTGTAAGTGCTCTACCTGTGGTTTGGCAGGAGTCCAGTGTCAGTAAAATTCTGGTCACGATGGCCTCCGGTAAAAATGGTGTGACCGTCTCTGTTCAGTCTGTATTGGGAGATGTGTCCATTAGGCTGGGATGGCTGATCCCAGTACAGCTCTACAGCTGATGTGTTTATTATCAGGTGTCTGGGCCTGGACCACACTCCTGGAGGAGCAAGGAAAGGAAAGAACGAGAAGCAGACGTTGAACAAATTCCACATGATTCAGTACATGATATAAAACATTATAATTTTGGTAGATTAACTGTAAATCCATTTATTTGTTATTAAAGTGCTATGGCTGCTCATTTCACAAGAAAAAAAGTACAAAAAAGTGGAAATACTCATTTTCAGGCTTATGTTTATCTTGTGATTATCTTAATCTATTCTTGTATTTTATTGTGTTTTTATTTGTTTTCCTGTACAGCACTTTGGTCCACTGTGGCTGTTTTAAAGTGCTTTACAAATAAAGTTGGATTGGATTGTGACATATATTTTACATAAATAATTGTAATAAATTGAAAGCAAAAGCTCAAAACAGGATGTGCTTGGGAAAGTAGAATTATAATTTAAACTATGTATTAAAAGCAAAAGGGACATAAAGAATTTGTGTGAAACTAAATTTGTTACTTAGAAAATGTAGACGACGTGTTTAATGTATTTTAGCTGACATATTTTCATTGATATACAAGGATACTGGTTAAGGGCAGAAATAGGGTATTAATGAGATTTTAAATGAAAACGAAAAGGTACAGAAAAATATTAAATAAAACATGTTGAAAAAGCCATTCACAAAACAGACAATAAACTCATACATTTGAAAAAAGTAAAGACAGAGAAGAGCAAAGAGACACATATTGGATTGAGGAAATTATTCTAATTGAAGTTTTTTTTTTGAGAAATAAAAATCCAAGAATCCATTTGAGTAATTTGTGGCTTTGCAGTGAGGAAGAGGAGAGAGAGAAAGGTGAAGGGTAAAGAGATGCTGTATAATAAGACCAAAGAAGGACAAGGGTGGGGGTGTGGGGGGGATTCAAAACAGGGGAGCGGTGGGACTAAAAAGCAAAAAGAGAAGGAAAAAAAAAATCTAAATGAAGATATCAGAGGTAAGAAGACAGAGAAAAGGACGAACTGTAAAAAAGGTGTAATTTAATTTGTAAATTCATGTATCTCTGAAAAAAAGCCTAATAGGTAAAATTAGTTTTACAGTTTTGGGCCTGCTAATCAATTAAACTGAGTTGATGTAATAATAAACTGAATTTACAAATTACAGATTACAAACTGTATATTACATTAAAACAAATTCAACGACACACATTGTGATTGCAAGGTTAACATCCATTCTGAGAAACAGTACATTGTTTAAAATAGAAAAACAGTGTGTGTTTGTACCAGCAGGGGCAGCTTGCAGGGTGCGTCCTGTGGAAGGAGGACTCGATCCACATCCCACGGCTGTACAGGCCACCAACACAAAACTGTAGTCTGTGTACGGCTGCAGACCTGTAGCACATAGAAACACACACATATGCAACAATAACTACACACATGCAAGAACAGTGCAAAAGATAAAGCCAACACATGCAAAATGATGTAAAATTCTATACATCATTAAGCCTGATTGTTTTTTCCCCCAAATTTATTATTTAAATTTGACAAGAGCAAACAAAACGATATAGATAAAAAACAAACAAACAGAAAAAAAGGTGAAATGTAAAAGAAAGTAAAATGTCCTTTTGACCAGTCTGTATCACCAGTCTGTTTTTCCCCTCTCTCCCTCTCTCTGTTTCACTCTCCCTCCCTCTGTTCTTTCCACACTCTCTCAACGGATGGATCCATATCTGTCGGTGTTAAATTATGCATGCCATAACTCAATAATGAAACAACGTAAAGATGGGCAGCCGCGGAACTGACATGGGATAGGACCGGTCCAACGCTGTAATGTCATCAGCTTTTGATCTATGATAATTATGATACCTCGGTATGCGTTTAGGCTACAGCGTCCAGACATGATTTATTTATAGGCACCTGCTATACAGTTTAAAAGAAATCTCATAGCGACTGAGTGGCTCTTTAACTGCAACCACAGGAAATCATTTTTGTGGTGAGATATAACCACTGGAAGTTACTAAAAATATTACATATAACTAAAGGGACTTATCCTGAAGTTTGACTGTCAACTATCTGGTTATCTTAAATCTTTTTCTTTATTTCCTACCTTGGTCCGGCTGTAAAGTGAGTAGATCAGGATGAAAGATGGATGCAAATGTATAATGTTGTCACGGGGGATGACTGGATATTTAATGGTCATTCACTTATCTGACAGCATACAACAGCTTACAAATCACATCTAGGGGAAAATGAAAAACCTAAAATGGCTTTATATCAAATGACAGTAACAACAGGCTTTGGCACTGCATAATGTGTTGGATGCTGTATTTCTGCATTACATCTGGACTGTTTAAAGTGAAATAATAAATATTTTATACATGAATAATCCCTGGTAAATGCGCTTATACATTTTAATATTCAGAATTAGGCATTTCATTAATAATGCTTACACCTTTAATTTTTTCCATACCTGTTTATATCATATGCAATTACAATATAATTTTGACCTAAAACGATAATACAGCATAGCAAAATGACAAAATAAACACAGCTCTCCATTTTAGTAGTACAATTTCTTCTATTTAAAATCTCTCCTTTAGTTTCTAGCAGATGTACCACCATCATATCTACCAGATGTCGAGGTGACTTTAATGCGAGTTGTGAAAAAGTGTTTCAGCAGTGAATTAACAAAACAAATAAAAAACTAAAGTTGCAAAAATTAAGTATCTTTGTAAATGATATTTTTCCATAAAATATTCAGCAAAAATACAATAATAACGGTATATTTTGAAGGTGAAACACAGAGAGGAACCTATTGTGTTTCTCAGCTGTGTGTCGGTTCCCACCCAGTGTCAACTACATATGGCGGAGAACATGTGCAACATCACACCAACACACACACTCACACACACACACACACACACTCACACACTCACACACACACACACACACACACACACACACTGTAACGCACAGAGGAGCGCTTCACCACGGCTTCCACGCATCTCTTTCTACTGCTTAGCCTTCTTAACATGCCTTGCAGCCTGCCACGCTTAACCCAACATCTGATCAATGTGTGTACACGTGTGTGGAAGTGTGTACATGCATGTGTGTGTGTGTGTGAATGGCCTCACAATGTTGCCCCGCATTTGGGTTAAATAAAGGAAATCTGCCAGCCATACTGGAGTACTAGGGTTGAAGTGTAAGGTTCTGTTACACCATTTAACTGTGCAACTAAGCATGTGTGCATGCATGTGTGCACTCTAGCATAGTAAATGATACACTGCAAGTGATGTCATTTGTTGCAACACTGAATAAAGCAGTAGCCCTTCACTGCATTTTAGTAAGAGGGACAGAGTCAGAACAGCGCTAAAAACTTCGAAGAAGAATGTCCAACAAAATTTCTAACCCAAACCTGATTTATCCAAGTATATTAGGCAGAGCTAATTAAATTTAGGGATGACATTGTGTGTAAAAAACAAAAGAATCAACATATTGATCAGAGAACATGCTTGTAAAAGTTCATTCATCAGACAAACCCTCAATAAAATGAGCAGACACTCAGAAACTAAAACAGCAAACAGTGTTCGGGCTCTATAAACGACCCAGTGTTTTTCTATCTGCCTCATGATCATAAACCAGAATACGCTCAAAGTGCACGTGTACGCGCACACAAAGAAACAGCGCTGAGGTTTCTTGGTGTGTTTGAGTTTACCTGAAATGGTCAGCCTGAAGAGGGCAGTGTTGCTCTGTTGGAGAAATGAGACAATCTACTACGGTGAGTGTGAGTCTGTGTGTGCGCAGCAGCAAGACAGAGTGTGCATACCTGTATGTACATAACCATCATATGAATGTGTGTTTATGTGTTTGATTAAGGTAAGAAAGAGGAAGCGTCAATCATTTTAACAGTGATCACCGAGATGCGAGAGGCAGGCGGAGGGTGTTGTGAAGCCGGGGTCTCTGACAGAAAGTGAGACCCTGGCTGGAACTGTCCTCACAGAGGTGGATGCAGTGGATAGTGGTAACACAGTAAAAGAGAAAGTAACACAGGAAGACAGAGTAAAGAATTGGCGTTTACATGAAAGTAAAAAAGTTAGACAGTGAGTTAAACTGAGGAAGTGAGGAATAGCAAAAACTGGAGAGCGAATAGCAAGTTTTCTTTTCCTTAATTTCGTGTGTGTGAATGGTGTGTGTGTCTGTGTCTGTGTGTGTGTGTGCATGGCAAAAATAACTGATTTAAAATGGCATTTTATTGACAGGTTGCCGTTCCCTGTTTGCATTAGAGAATATGATAGGATGATGGGTGTAGGCCACAATACCATGACAGTCACCTGATACACCACATAGGGCAAGAGAGAGAGAGAGAGAGAGAGAGAGAGAGAGAGAGAGAGAGAGAGAGAGGATGAAGTGAAAGAGAAAATGGATAGAAAGTGGGAAAGCGAGGCAGTGGAATTAAGAGGAGAGAGAAACATTAAGACAACTGAGAAAGACATAGAAGAGGCTGAAATAGACTAAAAGAAAGGAAAGAGAACAGCAGAACAGTCAAGTAAAGGACCCTAAAAGAAAAAGTAATGCTAAAAAACAAAACAACAGCAACAAAAAAAAAACAACAACCACGAGGTAAGAAAAACACAAGTTGAATTTGATTTTTTGGCATAAGAAGAAGAAAAAATAGGTGATATATGTGAGAGAGAGAGAGAGAGAGAGAGAGAGAGAGAGAGAGAGTGAGAGCTTTGATAACACCTCTCCTAAATAATTAAGAGTTTGACTTCCTGTCTGTGGCTCCCTAATGCAGAGACCGTCTGGGATGGAACAATGAGATCAGGTTCACACACACACACACACACACACACACACACACACACTGAGTCACATATACATACACACACAACTCAGTAAGCAAACCTATACTTGCGAAAAATTATAGTGCACAGAATTGATAAACAGTGGATAGAAAAACACACACATACTGATGATGCACTGATTTAACACCTCTTTAGAGATCCGTAGCTTAACATCAATTGTGTGCTATTATATTAACTTAAATTCCAGAAATGTAACACAATCTGAGAGAGAAACTTGAACATTTTAACAACTCTAATGCAGTTTCTTCAGCAAAAAACTTTGGGCCTATAGAAGAAGCTGGTAAGTAGATGAAACACGGCAGCACTGATAGCTCTGACTGAAGAACACTTTACAACTGATACATGACAGAAGTTGTCGTCTTTGTGCCCTGCACCTTTTCCCATGTCTACATGCTTCCCACCTATAGCATGGACCACTTAGAGCATGGACTTCGTAGGAAACGCATTAATAAATAAAAGAACATACTCTATTCCCTGCTGTTCTGAATTAATAATGAGCCTACAAAAGACCAATTAAACACATGATTAATGCCATAATCTATATAATTGCAGGCAATAATTCATTGTGAGCTAATGATAGCAATACTTAATATCGATTCACATGGGGTGTCTCTACAGTAGTGCTTAATTCTTTCTATGAAGTGCCACTTCTCAGAACTGCTAAAAATGCGATTAATAAGAGTCTATTTGTTGCTTTTCCTAAGGCAAATCATTGATGAACAGTAAATAGTGAAAACCAGACATTTGTTTTATATTTTTAGTCTGTTATCATGGAAACCACTGCCTGCCTTGTATAATTTAGTGTCATAAAACACAGATGTGCAACAGCAGTGTATGTTACTCCCATGATAACCCCTTAAAACAAAGCAATGGTCTACAATATCCTAAATCTAGTGCTGTCTGTCCCATCTGAAATACATACAAGTTCATCTTAACACTTAAATGCATGCACTGTACATAAACCATGTATTTAATATAACTACTGGAAGGCTTTTACCCAATGATTTGACCTCAACTGTCACTTTATACCTTGCAGACCGAAGTAGTTTTAACAAAAAATAAACCTAATTACTCCATCAGGAAGTATCTTTTACCCCACAGACACGTCATGGATCAAATGAGTTACAACAGTGTGAGAATGATTCAATCTATAATCGACATTTTTGCAGCTAAAAAAAGCCCATCCAGTTTCTGTGGTTTGAGTGAGTGAGTGTGTTGCTCTTTGAGCGTCTGTCTCGACAGCGGTAAGAACCGACAGAGAGATGCAGAGAAGATGAAAAATGGCATATTAAACATTAAGGATGAGGGAGTAGCGCAGCAATTATTTCTGTTCATATTTCATTGAAAACACTTAGATACATCCATCCATCTTTTCATCTGTCCTGCTCCTTCCTCCTTTTCTCCTTCACTCCCTTCTCAAATATGACATTTTGTGATCCTTTTATTCCTTCGGTATGTATATTTTTTGTCTGCTCGTATATTTCACTTTGCCATTGGAGTGGATCCCTGCTGCTTCTCTCCTTTTTGCTCATCTTAACGCTTTTCCTGCTGTAGGTCAAAGTGATTTATTAGTTTTCTTTATTATCAACTGCAGTCACTCATTAGACAAAGTTGACAAGATATGACAGAGGCCCGAATCTGTACCTGCAGAGGAGTGACATGTGAAGGTCTAGTGTGTAAAGAGAAAAATACAATAGGATCATAATATATAACATTAAATTATGGATTTAAAACACAGTAATAATATGCTTAGGTTACATTACATACAATTTATATGAAATGGGAATGCAAATACATACACGTTTTTATTTTACTTTTGGAGCAGATTTTCAAGACAACTGGCAACATGTGGCCTATGTGAATTCATCTGTATTGGTCCTAAAAAGCTGATCCATTTTTGACCCTTTATTGTTTTTGCTTTTTTTTTCTTTTTAACATTGTTTTTCAGTTTGTCTGCTGTCAGAACACTATGACACATCAAAACACAACACTGAAACATATTCCTAATGCATTAATGTGTTGTAACAAAGAGAGTAACCTGGCAAATGAGATGGGGGGGGGGGGGGGGGGGGGGGGCCCCAA
>JAQQZY010000019.1:21651652-21665787 GCA_030068375.1 Ostorhinchus rueppellii | reverse complement strand
GGTCTCTATCAACTCGTCTCAGGTCAGAGAAGGACATATTTCAGTATGAAAACACGGTGGACTGTTCCTTTAAAAGAAATATGTGGAATTTTAATAATATTCTGCCTGTGATTTAATGTTTTGTGTATTTCTAGATTCACTGTGATCTCTAAGTTGTGATTAAAATGTATAAATTATAAACTAAGGTATAATATTGTTCACAATGCACTTATTTTACTTAAGAATTTTCAGGTTGTTAAAGCACAATATGTAGATGTAAACATTTTCATCACGGAATTTTACATTTTTTTCACTCAAATGTTATTATCTTGTTATTTATATTATTTTACTGGTCCGGCCCACTTTATGCCATATTAGGCTATACGTGGCCCCTGAACTAAAATGAGTTTGACATCCCTGATCTAAAATGTAGAAAATAAAAAACTCAAAGGTAATTCTATGAGAAGGTGTGTCTAGAATTTTGGCCAGTCATGCAGGTTTTGATCTGTCACTGCGAGATCTAAGAAGCTGACTCTAATGCCCTAAACGTTTTGTGGTTATAGAAGCATTTTATTGCATGCACAATGGGCGAAAGTAGTTTTAATTGTTTTGAACTTGGAAGTTTTTGATCTGATATTCAAATAGGGGGTTTTATTTCTTGCAGCGATACAGAAAGTGACACGAAGACAGAGAATGGACTGGATGAGCCACCCCCTGACACAGGTGAAAAGATCTGTAAGTAATGAATTAGCAGCTTATTTTTATGAAGATTTAATTGGCTCTCCGCTTCCTTCCCACTCATTACCCTTTTTTATCGTCTGTCTAATGTCTGTGTCCTTTGCCTTTCCCAGGCCGTAAGCGAGGCGCTTGGTCCCTTGTGTGCGATACAGAGGAACAGTGGGTCAGTCTGGCAGAAAGCATCAAGGACAAAATCTCCCCGCAGGACCGCCACCTCTACCGTGTCATCAGCCAGAATTTCCTGCCTGAGATCAGCAGCATGATTGAGCACAAGGTCAGACACAAAAAAGACAATACCAGTAACTTTTACAGCAGTTCATGTCATTTGTGCATCTCCTGTGCGTCAGCGTGATGTAAATTGTACTATTTGAATGTCACTACAGCTGCTATAAAAAGCAATGTGACTGAAAACAAGCTGGACACAAAGAGCGAGTCTAAAAAAGCACTTTTAAAAAAAAAAAAAATTATTTAGACATTTACATTTTCTCCCAAACCCAAAACATTCTCTGGCATAGGACTGTAAAAATTAAAGCCCGAGTAAATGTAGTATAATCGAGATAGCATAAAGGGAAACCACATAGAAAGTAAATATTTGTTTTTTTACCAAAGAAAATTACAATGGTACAGTATCAGTCAGAGAAACACAACAATACAATAAGAACTGCATGCCCTTCATCAGACACCCAAATACAGACTAATACAGTTCCATGTTTGTTCACAAGTGTCCATCTTTAGTTGTAGATTTGCGGTCATTCGTTCCATAGTGTAGACCTTTTTCAGTCTCTGCACCCACTGAGTTATGGTCGGTGGATTTGGGTCCTTCCAGTTAACAGTAATAATTTTGTTGGCGATCAATAAAAGTATCCGTAACGTGTCCTTGATCTGAGCCAAACATTTCCTTGGGTACAACTCCCAGTACGAACATCAGTGGGTCTTAACGGGGAGTTCACGTGTAAGATTTTGTCTGTTTCCTTCTTCACGTTCTTCCAAAATCCTTGGATTACTGGGCAGTCCCAAAAAGCATGCAAATAGCCGCCTATGTTTCCACACCTTCTCCAACACAGCTGCACATTAGGTTCTTTCACATATGCTGAAATCATAAGTGGTGTATTAAAGTATTTTATTTTTAATTTCCATTCAAATTCCTTCCACAACTGACTATTAAGTCCCTTATGACAGTCTGTACACGTCCCTTCCCATACATTATCTGTAATTATAGTATTTCATTCGTATTCCCATTTTTCTTTAATATAAAAAAAAGTACATTTAATGTTTTTTTTTGTTTAACTTTTTTTTTTTTTTTTTAAACAATGTCACTATATGTAGTTTTAAAAGTAATTCTATATAAAATGGGAATGAGTAACATCTTCTCTCATGGTGTGTATATGGTAATTTAATGTCACTGTAAATATATGGCAATACAGAGCTGGAACATAGTGGAACGCCCTTACACACAAAGCCTCAAATTTCTATGCTACATAAAAGACCGCAAAGCCCTGAATTCCAAAAAAAATCACTTTTAAAGAACAGGATTTATAATGCAATGATATAAACAAAGGACTTTAATATGAATCGGTCAACATGTTTCTGTAATTACACAATATGCATGATCATATTCATGGTTTTCAGAGGGTCAGTGCTGTCTGGGTAAAAGGACTGTCCTTTCTCCCCTAAGTTTGTGAGAGTTTCACACTTCTGGACCATGGTTGTTATAATTCCTGTTGACAAAGATAAAGCAGATAATAAATAAACAGGAAAAAAGAATACTTATTTAGCAAACAATACTTTGAATGCAAAGTATTAGATTTGGGAGAAGAGAGCTCTGATGTGTGATGCTCTCGACACTGATTTTAAATAAGTTTTGACGTATCATTAGTGATAGCCGAGATAGTGAACATAGTAACATACGAGAATAGATTACAAGCATAAAATCTGTACAATTAAAAGCAACAACAAATTAAACATCAATGCCAAATAAAACAAAATTTAAAAAATTTTTAAAAATCAAAATAAAATGTTAAAAAATAATGAAATGATATGTGAACTATTTAGTGCCGTGAACATTATTTACATTTGTCACCACAAACAGCACAGACTGTATTTGATCCTGTTTCACACAGGGCTGGTACGAGTGCTTGAAATCCTCAAAAGTGCTTGAAATCCTCAAAAGTGCTTGAATTTCAATGTTGTATTTTCAAGGTCTGAAAAGTGCTTGAATTTTAGTTTAAGTGCTTAAAAGTGCTCGCAATTATTACTGATTTATTTATTTATTTCTAATATTAACTCTGCCTGGTTAGATATCAAGCCAAAGCTACTTACAGAGAGGTGATACATTTTGAAAAATAAAAATTTATGTCAAAAAAAAAAAAATCCCAGGTGTTCTCAGGCACATTTTTTATCTTAACACTGTGGTTCCTGACGTTTTTTGGCTTGTGACTCCATTTTAACACAACACATTTTTGGCAACCCTAGACATTCAAAACGGAGACCTTTTTTTTTTTTTTTTGCTAAAATTAATTTTTTTTGATCATGTAATGCACTGCCCGGCCAAAAAAGAAAAGTTGCGCATGCAATATTTGACTGCACCACCTTTGGTTTTGATTCCAGGAGACATTCACTGGATTTAACTCAGCAAATAGTTCAGATCCTTCCATGGGTAAATACTGCAGTGGTTAATAATGTTTGAGCTGGAACAGGTTATTGAACTCTAACTGCAGTGAGTGTCCTCTCATGTCTAATGTCAAATGGATTGGACAATGACAGGACTGATCAGGATCATCAGGTATGTGACAGAATGGTTCAGGAGGAATAAGGCATCATTTCCACACATGGTTTAGCCTCCATAAAGTACAGACTCTAATTCAGGATGTGATGAAAACTTGATGCAGCGGCCTGCTTCTACATCATCAGTAATCAGAAATGAATGCAACTATGGATGAAAAAATACTATGAGCCTTATTGTGACACTACATAAGCATCATGTGGTGAAAAAGTTGTGACAGTGAACATCTCCTTGAATCAAAATCAAAGGTGGTGCAGTCAAATATTGCATGTTTCTATGTTAACAATTAACACTCAGCTCAACAAGCTTTATAAATGTCTTCTCTTACACTTTGTGATACTGTGTGCACTGCATTGTTGGTTCTTAATATATTTAATTTCAGTCTCATTTAGTTCTACTTGTACAAACACCTTGTAAACTTCTGTTTTATTGCTATTGTTTATCAGACATAGGCATGTGGATTGGACAAGATTCTACTGGTATATCTCCTGTTTCTTTAATATGCTCTGTGTTTTTACAGACAACTAATGTTTGTTTTACAATGCTTCATGCAGGTGTTTGTGTCTGCATATGCAAGTGTGTGTGTTGTGAGTGATGGCAGCAGGCCAGCAACACTGCTCCTCCTCAGGGTAGATAAAACAAGACCCACAAATCACCCAGTCTTGACATCGTCACAATTGTGTGTGGACCCACAATACATAGACATGTCTGTGTGCAAACAAGCTGCACTTTTGAGCATTTTGTCAGGGCACCGGGTCTCACACCGCTTTTGTAGTGTTGTTTGTGTAGTTTTTATCTTTCTTGCATGTATTCGTCGGTCTGATCTTGTGCATGCCTCTGTGCCGTGTTGAAGTCTACTTTAATGCAGGTTGCTGTTTTATTTTGTTGCTTTATTTGTGTATATGTGGCTGTGTTATGCCAGTAAAAACAGCTGAGGCAGGAAATGTAAACTCTGTCATAACAAGGCTGTCTGATAGTACATAGATAAATAAATATATGACAAAGGAAAAGAAAAAGTTGAAGAGGAGACAGAGAACAGCATGGAGGTGAGAAACAGGAAGAGGGAAGAAATGGAAAAAAAGAGAGGAAAGCAAAAAAAAAAAGTGGAAGATGTTGAGAGTAGTCAGAGAAAAGGAGCAAAACTAGAGAAAAAGTAAAAATGAAAAAGATAATAATGTATCTTACCAGTCACAGTATAATTTCTGGGTTCATCAGTGACTGTAAATATGGTTCCGACATTGGTCTGATTCAGGTAGTACCGCTGCACAACTCCATTGGGTTGAGCTGGTTCAGACCAGTTCACATAGAGGGAGGAGGAACTCAAGGCTGTGACCACTGGAGATTGTACCCCCTCTGGGACCCCTAGGACTGTCACCGCCACCACCTAAACACATGTGAATAGAAACACACACAAAACAAGAGATGAAAACACACAAAAAACATAAAATATAACATATTTCTGATATTTACCAGAATATAAAAGCTACATAAAACAGATGGATTTCTGCAGTGATCATTTATGGATGCAATTACCATGATCACAACCTAGTAAAAAACTGCATTGAAATTCAAGGCTTCTTTGTCTAAGGCTGTAAATGCCTTGTTGAATGCAGAGGAAGACATTTGCTAATCTATGAGGGTGGACATTTGGAAAAAAATGTAATTGAAAAGCATCATATCTTCATGATACAAATGGACAGGCAGGATCAGAACATTGGAACTCTGGCCACTCCCAGAAGAACAGCAGAAAGTAGAGTCGTAATAGAAAATGTAAAAGCTATTTGGATCTGTTTTGGCAAAATACTGTGTCAAATTTTGTTTCAGTGTAATTTCTATATTTCTGTATATGTATATCTCTCCTCTTCCTCTTGATCTAACAACACAAAGTGTTGAGTGTAGATCAACAGCCCTCTTCAGCTGCAAAACTCTGTAGCCTATCACCTTATTTCTGTTAAGTCACATCCACAAAATGTGCCACCTAGTCAAGTAACTTATTTAATCCCCTTTGCAATTATAGGATGCTCACATATTCACTTATATTGCAATATTGTACAAACTTTTTATACACTAGTGTATCATCTGTTGTTTTATTTTTTAAGGGGTCTTTACACATTGCAATATTTTTCTGCCACTTCCGATGCAACATTTGGCAAGAAAGATGATTTTTGACTGCATTTCATATTATTCTTCACTTTTGTCTTCTTTGACTTCTTTATCAATCCTGTGAAAGCTGGGAAGCTCAGTTGTAAATATGTCAATTTATGCAATACACATTAAACACAATATGTCAAAGATGAAACAGTTAGTATTTGATCACCAAAGATCAAAAGTCAAGGTCAGTAATCAGCACATTTTATAACCAACATCACCAACCTCAACTTCACTGTGACATATCCTGTTGATTACGCAATACCATATTCCTCATTAAACGGTCTATAAATGAAGACCGGACGTTTTGTACTGGAAATGATCATTTAAATCATACAATCAATGTCTATAGAACTATATGGGAAAAATGTAAAGAGAACCCTTTATAAAAGGCCTCCATAGTCATGAGTATGGACAGACACAGATGTATCTTCATGAGACTGTTCAGAGGATATTCTAGTTTTGTTTATTCATTTTCAAGGATGGAAGATGGTAATACTTTAAATGTGTGTGTACTGAGTAAATGCTACGATTAAAAGTTACATTTAACTCATTAAATACTGGTATTTATTCCAGGTTTGTATGTAATTTATCAATGTGAGAATACTGAAGGCAAAGAGTTTACACATTTTTTCTCCACTTTAGTAGCTTAAATGCAGCGACCAGACATCCAGCTATAACTGACCAACTTCTGCTTTAACATTTTACCTGACAAACATGAAACAGCAAAGTAATTTGCCATTAGAACTGTAATTATGAATTTAAGTACTGGTTACCCTAACCACTGGTTAAAAACAATAAAAACAGGCTTTTCTTAGGAAAAAATTAGTACAAGTACAGTGTTGGTAGTGACCATCTTATTGTAAATTCCTAGCATAGTATCTGTGGGCGCCTGTGAACGCTGGGTGAATGTGGAGGCCACAGAATCACAGAGCAATCTGCTGCTAATGGCAACAGGGATATCCTGCCTTAATAGACTGTCACTAGCACTTCCCCCACCTGTCCCACACAGTGCTATGCAATTAGAACACTGCTACTACAACTAAGAAGACACACACGCACATGTGCACACATATAGACACACAGATATAGACACGTAAACACACAAAGCAAGGAATGAGCAAACTGGAAACTAGAAAAAACAAAGGAGATGAAAGATGTAGGGGAAGTGTAGAATGAATCAGTGAGTGCTTCTGCGTGCTGTCAACTTTGGTATCTGTCAGGATTTGGAATAATTAAGAGATAATAAAAACAACATAACCACATGTCTGCAGAACGTATGTATGTTTAGCCTGAATAGTCTAAACTTAAAACATTTCTAATACAGTTAAGGCTTAATCTTCAGTCTATTTCATATAATATAAAAGTTCTCTGACAAATATAAATATGTATCCATCAATGTTAAGCTACAAATGGAATTATTTATATTTATATACTTATTAATTCTTGATGGTGGTATTGGTAAAATGTGGTTCTAACATTGACCAACAACTTGTATCAAGCCTCTCCACTGGACTTTTTAGGAGAAGTAGCTCAAGATTGCTCTATATTTATTTATCTAAGTAGGTATTTATCATTTTCACTTAGATGTTCATTTTATAAGTCAATATAATTCCTCATTTATGAGGAGTGGGATTGATACCAGCCTATTTACTATTCCCTGCTCCAAAAAAATCATTATAGCAGTCTTTTAGAATCTAGTACAGATCAACCACTACCACTAACATCAAAGTATGCCATAGTGGGATATCCATTATCATTCTGTCAATGAAGAAATGAAAACTGGCAGGGACAGAGGAAAATAGAACTGTGAGAGACGAGTGGGAAAGAGAGCAGGGCAGCAGATGACAGGAGAGAAACTGCTGTTTAGCCAGTGGGAAGCAGGGAGGATGAGAAGAGAACGACAGAGGGAGATGAGAAGGGAGAAACTGGAGCATGTGGAGTTAAGACCAACAGAATGACAGGAGACAAACAGCAGAGAGAACAGGACAAACAGATTCAAAGACAGAGGTGGACCAATCGCTCTTCCTTCTTCTCTAAGTGACCAACCGTATTAGATCAGTACCTTCTGTTGTCACAGCAGGCGTGTGTTTGTGTGTTTGTGTGTGTGTGTTTGTCTGTTGGTACCTGTATGTGTGTGTATGTAGGGGGCTGATGCCAGGTAATTGGAGTGGTGTATTAGGTTAGCCCAAGTTATCCCATAATTGGGACTGTTTGGCCAATTTTCAGTGGTGTACAAACTAATTCAACTCACTCCTTTTCTACACTGCGCAGGGCACACAGTATGTAAGCTGTGTGAAACAGGAAGTACATAGAAATAGAACACGGAGGAAACAGACTGAGTTTCTCGTGAATGTCTTTAGGTGAGTATGTGGATATAATGTAAACACAACTCTCCTATTGATTACAACATAAACAATCACCACGTGACGAAGAACATTATGACATTGGTTTTGTTTTCTTTTCACCCATTTTATTTTCCATTTATCCCTCACTGATGTCATATTGCTCCCCAATGTTCATTACTGTGCACAATAATCCTTCCATCACCCATTTACCAACCATTTAAAAAAAAATGTACCTCCATCTCCACCTCTTTCATCCATCCACCCATCCTGTGACTTCATCCTTACGTAAGAATGTGCTCATCACAATAATGAAATGTTAAATTACCTTTTAAAAAAAAAGCCAGAAAGACAGTTTTCAACGGGAGCTTTCATCACCTCTAAGCCGGAGAAATTAATTGTTGTGGTGATATCAGCTAGGCTACAGCCAGGGAGATAGCAGGAGGGAGTTCTGTGTGAAGCTATTATGGTTGCTATCACAAACATCAGGTAGGCTCAGCAAATCTGGGGGTTGGGGGTGGAAACAAGGCTAAATAACAACTTGTTCTGACATGGGAACAGTACAGAGTTCACAAAGCATGGAGACATCATATACTATAATTTATCTAATTTAGAAAGGTCAGGCAGTACATTTGAGTGAACACAGTTTGCACAACAACCAAGCATTTCAAGTACAATGTAAACAGTATCTGTCAGGTTTTTATAAAAACGGTACTGGAGACTGACTACACCAAATATATAGTTTCTCATTTAGATATACACAAAAATCATGCAGAGTAAACAGTGCTTAAAACAACCAATTTGTGTTTGAATACATGTATAAACTGAACAATGCATTTTTTTCTTCACATACCTCCGCTTTCTTTTACAATTTAAGCAAAATTAAACGAATGAACAGTGAAGTGGCACTTTAGTGATTCTGAGAGGCCATTAGATAATTATACAGAGGAATAATAGCTTGATGAAGTGACTGCTGAAGTGCTACAGCAGATTTGGAAAATGTGTGTGTTGCATACATGTGGGTGTGTGTGTGTGTGAAACAGAGAGAGTAAGAGCTCTGAATGGAAGACAAAAATAGATACCAGCGTGAGAATCAACAGGAATTACATTGCTGTTCCAACTTGAGGTGGAATCAGCAATATCTTATTTCCTTTTTACACAAAGCAACCTCAGTAATACATGTCAGAGGCATTCTGCTGCTGAGATTCTAAACTTGTTGAAAAGGTAGGTAAGTACGTCAGTGTACTTTACATTGAACCCTCACTTAGATATTTACTGGCTGATTAGCTATTATTGGACCATGTCAATTGTTGTCGTGCCCCTTTCACTTGATCTTCAATGAAAGAAAACAAGTTGTGGCATTTGACTAAAGATGTCTGTTTAGCAGCACTTGGACGTATTTATGTTACAAAAGTTATAATGTGTAATAACATGAGGGTGCCTTGGGACCTTCCTATGTCATACTTATGGCTACTTCATGAATATTTTTGTTGTAAGGTGGTCGTAGAACACCCCTTTGTGCAACTCATGCCACTCTCAAGTTATTGGTAGGAAGATCTTACACTTTTTCATAACCTTTAGATTAGTATATAAACAGTGACCGTGTCGTAATTATTACATTCAAGGTAGCAATAATGCCCACAAGACTGAAACTTCTACAGCTACAGCTGCAAGATGAAGAGATGAAGAGATCAAGCGGTTATGGCCGTTGCTTTGGTCTGGCAGCAGCAGAACCCTCTTATTATTGTTCCATAGGTAACAGAATAAAGTAACAAGGTAGAGGTTTGAGGAACATTGATATATGGAGTAATGGGTTGTCAAATCAAATGATTGAAAGATGAACAGCATGTGTTTATATGTTTGGGAATCATGCGCTATCCTTGGTGCTGAATTACACACTCCTGCAGAGAAAATGCTGGGAAACATGGACCTGCACTGTTAAACAAAATAAAAATTAGGAGTCATAATAGGACATCAAATGAAGAAGGTGTAAAAATAAAACAAAGAATGTTTTTTGACTGTAGAAATATCTATAACAAAAATTTGTATATGACCCCCTCTAAGAATACCACGGATGCCACACAAATGAACTGCTGCCAATTACGAACACCTTATGTCCACCTTACGAACGCAGTGTGAAATCAGTTTCAAAGTCTGTTCATGTGAACGCCATAAAGGGCCCCTAAGAGAACGTAATGTGTTCTTGCAATCTACTTGTGGCCACCCTAGGAACATGGGGTTCTGGAGTGGCCTCCTGATCTTAAATAATCCACAAATATCGCACATTGTTCTTAGGATGTTCCTAAGGTATTTGTTAGGGCACCCTACGATCCTTTTTAAGGGGATTTCACAGCGCATTCATAAAAAAGTCTTCCACAAGATCTCGAATTATGAACTCTCCATTCTTTTAAGGCCACCTTGAGAAGGTCATATGAAATAGTCCATAAATTGTTCACATGGAGTTCGTAGTGGTTTGTAAGGGCATTTGTGACCTAGGCATGAACTGTAAGTAGAATAAAAGAAAAAGTCTTGAATGATCCATGTCTCTACAATGCTATGGGCTACAGGGCTGAAATGGATAGTGCGACTGTCTCAACCTAAAATTTAAATAGTGTTAAAATGGGTTGTGGCCAATTTTCATGCCGCACAAACTGTAAAATATCACCGATGGGTATGACTTTGTATTGAATGTAGAGGTTCCCAAATGTCAAGGTCAGTATCTCCACAGAGCTATCGGCAAGAAGGCTGAAATTTGAACTTCGAACCCTCTCATCCTTAGAATCAAATAGTTTTAACTATGAAGGTGGGCAGAGAAACTTTACTTATGGTCAGTGGTGACAGTGTAAATGTAAACTTGGTGTTGGCATATTGTTCCAGGGTTCCCAAATGTCACACAAGAACATCTCTACAAATCTATGGCCTAAGGCTGATATCAGACTTTTCAGACCCTCTCAAATAAAGGATAAATGAGAATCAAACTGAAGACACATGAGGGTAAAAGTTGTCATTATGCACCAAGTGTAAAATTTGACATGTAAGCATTGCTTTACATTGAAAGGGTAGAGGTTCCACAATATCCTAGTCAATATCTCTACAGTACCATGGCCTAGAGGGCTGAAATTTGAAGTGGGACCCACTCAACCTAATAGTGTTAACATGAAGGCAGCCAGAGAAGCTTTATTCCTGGTCAATTGTAGCAAAATTTGATGTTTTGGTATAACTTTCCACTACCAGGGTTCCTAAATGTCATGGTCAACATCTCTGGAATAAAATGAGTTCAGAATGAAATTTGAACCTTGTGAGCCACTCCATCTAGAGATAATGCAGTATCAAAAATGAAGGTGATCAGAGAAGCTTGAATTGTGACAGCTGTCAATGACCACAAAGTAAAGTCTGACATTTGTGTACATGGGGGCTCCAAAAAGTTAACAGAAAAATAACATTGTTTTAACTGGGTTTAAATTGCATGGCCCTCAGTTTTACACAAATGGACTTAAAGGCTGGTATCAAAACAGGCAGAAATATATTGACCTACTGTAGCTGGAGCATGTGTTGAAAAACTTAACATCTTAAGTTAAACCGCTTTTTCTAAACGGCCTATTTCCATGAACTTTTTGAAGCCCCATTGGATAATTATGTGTTGAACAAAGGGGTTCCCAAATAAGCCTAAATCACCCAAATAAGGGTTCCATAATATTACAGTCAAAATCACCACAATGCCACAGGCTAAAAGGCAGAAATCTGAAGGTGTGACCCTCTCAAGCTAAGAATGAAACATGGTCAAAATGAAGACAGACCAGAAAAACCTTAATTGTGGGTAGTTATAACAGATACAAGATGTAAAATTTGACATTTGGGTATAATTTCCCACTGGACACCAGCATTTTGAAATGTCACAGTCAACATCTGTAAAACACCATGGCCTAGAAGACTCGCAACCCAAGGATAAAACAGTATCAAAGTGAAAGCAACTAGATAAACTTGGATTGCAACACAGTTGTAGTGTAGAAACAGACATATAATTATTATCACAGAGTATGTCCTGGTCAGTACCTCTACAGTGGTAAGGCCTAGAGTGCTGATAGTTCAATTGCATGATTTTCTCAACCTACAAATTAAATGGTGTTATATTGAGGTGAACAGAGCAGCTTTACACGGGATGCTTAGGTTCCCAAAACTTCTAGTCAATTACAAATACAAAATAAATATCTACCCTGTATAGTGTAGCTCTCTCCTCTCTGTCCAAATCAAAAGACGATGTATAGAGATAGACAAACCCAATGTTGTTTCATGCTGTTACAGAAAAGCAATTTTTCTAAGAGTCTGTCAAGCCATAGAGTAGAGCAGTAGAATCATGTCAATATTGTTTCTGACAGAAGCTGAACAATGTTTCATAATTACAGCTGTGCAGTCATGTATTTTATGCCCTACTGGTCTGAAAACACCTGTGATGCACTAGAGTCTGCATTATGAGGTAGAGTTTTTGCAGCCTGAAAATATAGAGAAGGAGTAAGTGCAGACATCCTGTGTCCTCTCAAAGCACTTGAATTTCAATGTGCTGAAAATAACTGCAAAATTATCGCAAAAATAATCGCAAAAATATCGTTAGCGTGATAACAGTGTGCAATATTCATATCACAAAGACGTGAAATAATTCATCCTATTTTATTTGTATTAACTTTCTGTTTTCCACACCATGGGGTACCAGACTGGTTTTCTCGATCACTCTAACATGCAAATTTTTCTAGCAAAAAACTGAAATAATGTTACTGCTGCTGGATAAATGCAAAGTTATTAATGTTGACAAGACTTGAATATTTTCAGAGCACGACTCTGGCCAAAGCCTGAACAATTCTATTTAAAGATTTTATTTTTATCTGCAGTATTTACCAAACCAGGCAGCCAATGGAATATAATTTAATTAAAGCTCTTCCATGGTGGTACTTGGGCACTTTTGTTCTTATCAAATACATCCATGTCATTTACACATACTTATATGTGAATAAAAATGACTAAATATTTGACTGTTTGTCTCTGAAGGTCTGTGGTAGCAGCATCAGCAGGTTTTTGGACAGAATTGTGTATCTGATTGTAGTTGCACAGTATTTTGTCTTAAATTCTAAATAACTAAAGGCTGATTTATGGTTCTGCGTCGATTTGACGCAGACGGCTCAGCGTACCTGATCGCCGTCTTTTATCATTTATGGTTGTGCGTCTGTGTCCGTGCTACGCATGGTAATTCACCACCACAACGCTAGGGGGCGACGAGTCGCGAAATCTCCTGAATTTGTACGTGGAGTGTTTACTTTCCGGTTACGGCAGAGTGTTCCCTCCAAGAATTAGTAGACATCTAACTGTCTTTGTAATTCGGGGAGGACGAGTTGTACAAATGGTCATATTTCCTGACTTCTTCGATGAGCCGCTCTTCTGATGTCCTGTGAAGCTCCATTCTCATTGGTTGACATTCTGTGATGCTCCGCTCTGATTGGCTGACATTCTGTGATGCTGTTTTCTCATTGGCTGATGTTCTGTAATGCTGAGTTTTCATTAGTTGACGTTCAGTGATGCTACGCTCTGATTGGTTGGCATTCTGTGACACTGCGCTCTGATTGGTTGATATTCTGTGAAGCTGTGATGATTCATGTGCAGTATTTACCAAACCACACAAGCAATGGAATAGTATTTTGTTAAAGCTCTTACATGGTGGTACTCTGGCACTTTTGTTATTATGAAATATATCCATGTCATTTACACATTGTTACATGTGAATAAAATGACAAAATATTTGACTGTGTTTGTGCCTGAAGGTCTGTGGTAGCAGCATCACCAAGTTTTTGGACAGAATTGTGTATCTGATTATAGTAGTTCAGTATTTTGTCTTAAATTCTAAATTATTGAGTCAGCATACAAACAATAGTCTCACTTTAACATTATTAAGTATCAATTTTCTTTGATGAAATTGGTATTTCTTTAGGTGGATAAGAAATATCACAATATTATTGTTATCACATTGCTGTACATCCATATCGCGTATTGCAAGTTTTGCAAGTATTGTGCAGCCCTACCTGTCATATATGTCTCTTGGTGCTGGGTTTCTGTCCTCTGGTAAATGGGTTGGTGTTTCTTTAAATCTGCTCTGTCCT
>JAQQZY010000019.1:21601027-21619981 GCA_030068375.1 Ostorhinchus rueppellii | reverse complement strand
GGAGAACATGCAAACTCCACACAGAAAGGTCCCAAGGTCCCGCCCGGGAATCGAACCCAGGACCTTCTTGCTGTGAGACACGAGTGCTAACCACTACACGACCATGTCACAATCATTTATTCATTCATCTTCTATACCTGCTTTATGTTGTTGTGAGGCACGAGTCCTAACCACCACCGTGTCGCCCATCACATCCCTATGTCACAATCATTTGATAACAAATTTAAATGTACTTCATATATACACTTTCTATTGATTTCATGCCTCACTACATGACCTGACCAGCACAGTGACAGAGAAACCCATATAAGACAGTTTCCCATATGCATATGTTGCTGATTATTCTATGAGAGTAAAATCATGTAATGTGTTTAAAGGGAAAAAAAAAAAATCACTATGTGTACTGTGACAGGACGTAAAAGACATCAGGGGACAAAAAGGTCGAAAATTTCTGGCATCATATTATCCAACCTGTTTTATCTATATCTAAAAGACTAAAACGTAATTTATCAAATAAATGCAGTACAGTAAAATGCGATATCCTTCTCTGTGATATAGTGCAGTGGAAATATAAAGAACAAGTACAAGTACCTAAAAAAGTATTTAAAGGTGGGGTAGGAGATGTTTTCCTGCAGCTTTTTTTTTTTTTTAAATATATTGCTTAAAATCCCCTTCACCCCCAAATTACGACCAATTAATTAAATGCTCTAGCACAAAAATTAAAAAATGTTGTCACCTGTGCAACAAACAGGACTAAAAAAATACCATCCACTCATTTCAACTGACCCATTAAAATGATTGAATGATGATATGTCTATCAAACTCAACTGTGATTTGTTCCTCCTCCCTCTCCCCTCTGTGTACTCCTCTTCGTGCATGAATCGTGTATTCTCAGAGGCTTGGAGCACTTGGAAACGAAGCCAGAGCCAACGCTTGACTAGCTATAATAGGATGTAAAGTTCATCAGCAAACTGTTTGATCACTAACATAAATCACTAGGAAATGTAACATTAACCAGATAGTTGTGAATTTGGGCTGTTCTGTAAGAGTGGGGATGTTGGAGGAGACTGAAAGTGGTACACATGGATTCACGAGCTGGAGCTGGGATCAGAGCCAGGGTCGGAGCCGGGTGAATTGATGCTGTGCAGTACTCGTGAACCCTCTGGAACAAGCATTGCACGTGCCAGTACTCTAGAGACGTGGCTTCGGGGAATGTCTGAAGAAAGGAGTTTGATCTTTGAATTGTGTATTTTCAAAATGTAGCTTGCTCGAACCGTTTTTCCAAGATCTCCTACCCCACCTTTAAGTGCACTTGAGAAAATGTCAGTTTCTGCTCCTTGATAGGATTCGTGATTCAAAGACAGATCATACAGTGTATACTTTACATATGATTATCATTGGTAAAGTTGATACTAATAGTTGCACAAATATGGACATACCTCCATCCTCTGTGTTGATGGTAACTGTTGCCTTAGTTGTATTATGGGCTCCATTATAGACCTGTAATGACACCCTGTATGTAGTGCTGGGCCAGAGGTCAGTTATCACAGTGGAGGTGATATTTGGGGAAAAGGTGAACATTTCATTTGAGCGGAGAGAGTCTATTGTGAGGAAATAAGATTCCACTTCTCCTTGCAGGTCCTGCAAAGCTGAAAAAAAGACAGAAAAAAGCAGTAAACATGAAATGTGTTTTATAATCATCAGCTGGTCAACAGATCAGTCCTCATGGAGCATGTCCATGAAAGTATGTCTCTTTAAAGTGTACCCATCCGTCACTGTGGGAAAACTGTTTAATAACAGACCATTTCTAGGTCTAGGTGTGTTTCAGTATGAGTTTAAAAGGAAGGGTAATCTTACAGGGCTGTGTCCAGTTGACCTGTACAGCAGTGTGATTGATAGCATGAGCAGACAGAGACGGAGGGCGGTGGGGAATCCCTGCCATGGTGGCCGCTGTAACAATCTCTCCTGAGGTGTAGCCTATATCATTATGAACCTCTAACTGATACTCGTAATGGGTGAATCTGTAGAGAGAGCACACATTTGATAAAAAGAATACAATATTTTACCTTTTTTATACTTTCCTTGAAGGGCAATATTCATGTATCACTGATTCTGAATAAAAGGTTATGTTAGTTTCTCCTATCAAACAGCTGAAACAATAATAAACAGCTACAAAGAAGCTCACGCTGAAAGCATCAATCTGTCTGCGAGTCATAGAAATAATAACAGTAAGAGACAGGTATGGTAATAATGTCCACAACTGGAAAAACAAGAAAATTCACTCATTTCTCAATTTCACTCATGTCTAAGTTTGTTTAATCTAAAGTTACTCTATTAGTTTGGATAAGCAAACACTAATTATTTTCTTATAAAGTTTGTAGGACAACCATAAAGCAAATCCAGTAAAGTAAAAAGTGTTGACGTGTTCAAAAGTTTGTCAGTTTAATGCTTGAATTAAGCACAGTTGAAACAGAAACCCGAAAAAAGTACACCCAGAGCCGTTTAGCAAGCATAGAGGGAAAAAAATCTGCTTCCACCAAGTGCCAAACTGAGATTAGGGGACGCTGTGTGAAAAACAATTTAATTCTTTGGGATATTTGCTTAATGTATCTTTGAGCGGTATTAAAAGATCGGCATCAGCGGCAGCTCGCCGATCGGCTCTGCACACACGGTTTGCTGCAGTGCCGGCGTTTGCTCTAGAGCTCATTTCAGTAATCTCACCTGCTTAGGCCTTTATCTTGGTAGAACAATTTGGTGCCGGAGTAAACATGAAGCCAGTGATGGAGATCTTCAGAGGGGGGAGGGAATGTGGCTGTTAATGTGGGGACTGCGGTGATGGCCAGCGGCTGCTGGGTTTTACGTCTGAGCAACTTGTATCTGAGGGGAAATTTGAATAAAAGAAAAGAGACATGCTCAGAGTTGAATGTTGAGGAATGTACTAAGACACGTAGGCACAAATGGATAAATATGAGCGATTATAAATATGAAAACACACACATGCACCCACACAAATCCATGCTTAAGCGTCCATACACACTCTTATAATTTCCTACTGACTCTTTTGCTTATCGCTAATTTCCTCCTCTTCTGCTGTTTTTCATCATCTCTATTCTTTTGCGTTCACTATATCTCATCCCTCCCTACGCCCCTCCCTCTGTTGTTTTTTTTTCTGCAGGGTTTGTGTTTTCCTCTCCCCACAGTGATGCTAATTTCTGCTGTAATCAGAAGAGAAGGGCTTAATGCCGCCTTTTAACCAACCCACTTAGACAAACACACAGAGCTGAGCAGAGCAGAACAGAGAGACGGGCTCATGCATTTTAATCGTCTGCCAGGAAAATGGACCTTTATTTTAAGCCTAATCGCTGAGAGAGTAGAACAGGACAGAACAAAACGGACCACAATGTGCATTAGGACTGAAAAAACGCAGATTAAAAAATGCACAACACTTAGCTCATTAACAGGGCACTCATGTTAGCAGCTTGTTAATGTGCTTCTATCTGCTTGTTTGGTTAAGTTTTCACCAGCAAACAGATCATCATGCAGATTTCAGTCCTTAGGCTGCCTGTTTCTAAGCTAATGAATAAAAACTCACCATAGTGTCAGAGCATGCTCAGTCATGGTGGTTAAACAGATTGATCCGAACTCATGGGAATTCTTATGTTTGTATCGTAGATGTTTATTGTTTTGTACATTTGCTTTTGGTTTCTACTTGTTCATCACCAAGCATGAAATATCTAATTGTTTTACAACCATTTAGCTTAGGGTATTTTCAAAGCAGTTGTGCATGTTAGAAAAACGATTTCTACTTAATTTTATATGACATATGGTCTAATGGGGCATGGAAACATTTGGTTCCCCCAGTCTTGCTCACATATACTATTTGTGTGATGTGGAACAATTTCATTACTTCAGTTTTACAGGAAAAAAAGAAACTTCAGAACTTGTTCAATAAATCTTTTCCTATTAGACACAGAGCTAAAGTCTCACCCCTTCCAGGTGTGCCCCATGGAAGCTTATTAAAGTAACAAAATTGTATTATGGTCATTGGAAAGAGACAAATATTTTTTTTCCAGGCTGTTTATACTATGCAATCAATTAAAAAGATAATTTTGCAAGTCAAGAAAGTTGTAGTTGTAAATCTGTTGAACTCCCCAAGCATCTGATATAGTGAGCCCACCGCTCCTAGTATGCCCTGTGATGCATGATCCAGTGATGGGTTAATGGAAGCAGGCAAATTTCTTTGTATTTGCATGTTTATAATGTGTGAACCTACTGACAAAATTAAGATTCTTAAAGATGATTAATTCTTAATCAGACTGTGGAAATACATAAATAAATAAACATAATGTCATTGAAACTGTCAAAGCTTTTAAAAATGTCTCTGCAGCCTCAACATGACCAGACTTGTAGTGATTTCCACCTCTCTCAAAGTTTTTTCATATATCTTCTGAAGAACAATGTTAATTACATTGAGGTAATGTCAGTTTTAGTTTTGGTGACATGTATCACGGGCAGTCCACTGAGCCATTTCACACAAAAGCATCTTACTTGATTATCTTTATAACAAACTGCATCTTTCTTAACTCTTATCTTAATTATCTTTTAAATTTCCAGACATCTTACGGGTAGTTGGTGGCATAATTCAAAAAGGATGGGAAAAAAATCTCTTACCATAGTCTGATTCCATGGGGCTGAACAGTAGGGGTATGGCTTTTGCTCTGTATATCGTTCACTTAGAGGTGCTTTGTGTAGGATTTAGTGGTATGTAGTGGTGAAGTTGCACATTTCAGCTGACTCCTCAGATTTCAAACAGGCACAAGGCTGAACTACAGTCACAGAACTACCCTAATAGGTGATAATACACTAATGAAACACAGTCATCAATTGCCCCTGTTGTTCACAAACTTTTGTGTTACATTCAGAATTTTACCTGATATTAGGTCCATTGGGCCTGCTTGGTGGTTCCCAGGATACAGCCAAAAAGGACTCACTGACTGGCACTACTGTCAGTGGTGCAAGGCTTTGGGGCCTTGTGGGTGATGTGGTAGCTGCAGTTGGAAGGCTTTCGGTGCATCCTCCAACATATCCATCCCCCTTTGAACAGGCCAGGACAGTGATACTGTAGTTTGTATATGGAATGAGGTCTGTTACTGTGATGTTGAGCTCTGAAGTGTTGCCACTATCATGGAAAATGCGAGGTTCTGGGAGGCGGATCTCATAGCCATGGATTTCTCCATTGGGAATTAGAGGGGGCGACCATGTGACCTGAAACATAAAAATGTTAGACGTTTTAGATTTAGGATATTTCACTGAAAAATAATAATTAGATAGACTTTGTGGGAAACAAAGAAAAACTATACTTTGCTTAATCCTTTCTAACTGCCCTATCATTATCCCAGAGGAGCCATCTCATTGGGTGGTGAGGCATTTTAAATGTTCTTGGCATGCTGAGGACGGCCAAAAGCTTTTAGATGGATGAACTACAGGAAGTCATGGGATAGTGTGTGTGTGTGTGTGTGTTTGAGAATGAGTGAATGAGTTAGAGAGAGAGAGAGAGAGAGAGAGAGAAAGGGAGGATGTACAACCTTGCAGTTTGCAAATGAATATGTGCATTAAAGTGTTAATGCATGTGTGGTCAGGTTTAAGTATTACCACTGGTATCATATAGGTCGGACTGCGGGTGCATACTTTGACACCAGGATATGTGAATGCACATTTTTAGAATGGTCACATACGTAGTTGTGTGCTTGTGTGTGCATTCAACTCTCTTGTGGTGAAAGATAACCTGACTTTGACTTGAGCACGAGATTCCTTTCATCGAATTTAAAATAGGGTGTGCGCACACACACTACCGCACGCACATGCACAAACACTATGCTAAAATAATGAAAGCTGCTGGTAATGGAATTGCTGCATGCAAAAACAAAAGCTTGCTGTCATTGAGCACTGCATTTGATTTGGAAACTGTTCAGTCTGTCAGCATTTCAGAATAGATGAAGGAAACTGGCACACACACAGGTAACAGTGCCCACACACATACACAAACAACACAACAATACACACCTCTTGAAATGTGTGGATATTTACAACACAAACATTTTACTAATACATCCACACACATACACAAACAAAACACTTTGATTCAAAAACTGCACACACACACACCTGTGTTACTAAAATGTGTGCTTAACACACTAACGTGTACAAACTGTCATGTACAATAACAGATCAGTTCAGGCCTCGTTGGGACTTATGAGTATAGGTGATTAAGTGGTCAGTGTTGATGAGAGTATTATGAATGAATGTCAAGAATAATTATTTTCCATATAACCTTGATATTCATTTAACAAGTGACACTGTGAGGTGATACAGGACACACACGCACAGTCTGAGCCACACACACACAATCACATATGGGAAGGGTCATGTTGAGTTAGGTAGCTCATTTCCCAAAGTGCGTGTTGGGTGTGCTTTGTGGTGGAAGTCATTTACAGATTGAATAGCTTGATGTAATCTGGAGATGGTGAAGACAGCAGAGACCCTGGGTTGACACAGAGCACTGGGGCTAAGGCCAGTACAGTACGCTTGTATGTGTGTATGAGTGACAGAGACAGTTGTTTAAGTTTAGAGTAAGAGAGAAAAGGTGATGGTACACAATATGCTGTTATACTATACTCTTTAAATAGAAAAAAAACTGTAAGGCACTGAAATACTGACAAACTCTGTGGCTGTCAATGCAGTTTATCCTCACATACATCAGCACCTTCAGTTACATGTATGCTTATAAATACAAATTCACAGGACTTTGGCTGTGAATTTCATGTTCTTTCTAGGCTTTCGGTCATGATTTGTGGGTAAACAACTATGTATGTAGAACATGGATCTGTACACCATTAAAAAGAAAATAAATATTTGCGTTACTACATCTTACTTGGTAAAATAATAGATCTTGACAAACATCATTACTGATATACATTTGAGGACTAGTCTATATATTAGTGTTGTATGAACATAGAACGTCTTCAAAATCTGACAAATGTTTCTGGCATTAGTTAAAGTAATCAGGCAGAAATCAGAATAAAATCCTTATGAAGACAGGCCAAGTCATATAAATGTTTTGGGCAGATGAACAATGTTTGGAGGTTTGCTGAATACAATTTCATCTGGTCACCTGATCCGATTACTGCGAAACGAAGATGGCCCTCACGTCTTGCTCAAGCAGACATTCAGTAACTTTTTTAAACTGAACTGGAAGTACCAATTACTGTACATACTACTCTTATCCTTAACATTAACAGTTCAATAAAGTAGCCAAAATTACAGCACAAAACATACCGTAAGACAGAAATGTAAGGACTTATTAATGCATAAGAAATATAGCCTTAAAAAGAGGATAAATTGCTTAGACAAGCTGAAAGCTACACAAAATCTTCTCTGTTGTCAAGGTCAGTTGGTAACCAGGAAACAGCCTGCCTGCCTGTCCAATTAGCAACAACCAGGAAGGGACACTTTCCCTCTCGGACCTGTGACCCCTAAAGCTGTGCCGCTGCAGAGATGACAGGGGCGGTTCTGAAATGATGACAGGCATTAGCATTTTTCTGCAGTTAGCATTAGTGCAGGGCTGAGAGTGCATGTGAATGTGTGAGTGCATGCATACAATATTGTTTCTGTGGCTTTCATTGATGGGCCTTCATGTAGGATTAGCTTAATTCTGGCCCCTCCTTCAAAATGGCCGACAGGAAGGAAGCTGCCGCAGACAGGGTCACAGCCCCTCCCATTTTCTGAAGGGGACCTTGAGTTGAATGTGTTTCTTTCTCATTAAATCCCAAGAAAGGAAAGACAGAGGGATCAGTTTGACATTGCTTTGTCTTTTCTAACACTGTCAAACTGAGTGACCGGAGAGTTTCCCAATGAAGTTTTATTGTATTTTGTGACACTTAAAACACTTCTTCAACTTAAATGAACTGATTGTGAGACACTCTAACAAGTATTGGATGTATCTATGTAGTATCATTAATTAAATTATTGATTTAGTATTTGCAACAGAACAAGTGAAAACATAGGGTCATTACCTGGAGGGATTCAGGCCCTAATACAGACACTCTTGGTGGACTGAGACCAGCGGGACGAGAAGGTCTGGTTGTGATATTGACCCATGGCCCTGCAAGTACGCAACAAAAGGGGTCAATTTAAGTGTGAGTCCTTAATGGTGACAAAATACTAAAAAATATGATAAATAAATAAATGTAAAAAAAAAATAAAAAATGTTGGCTGACCTGCGGTGATGCCTGCTTGGTTATGAAGCACAAGCCGATATTGATAACTGGTCCAGGGACTGAGAGCAGATGAGGAGTCCAGGAATGAAAGAGGGGGAGGGTCTGGTAGAAGATGTCCCACTGTGGAAACTTGTTGGGTCCCAGAAACTCTTCGCTCTATGACCCATCTGTGCCCCGTGCAAGAGTTCACAACACACAGACATTTAAATACAGTTAAATCTAAGAGAGGTTGAGGAGTTTGTGATCATTGCTCACCGTTCCAGAGGTCCATTGCTCCACTCCGGTGCACCCCAGGACAGAAGAACAGAGGTGGGGGTGTCAGAGTAAAGATGAGGTGCTGGAACACCCTCAGGGGGGGCTGGGAGGGTACGGAAGCTTGAAGACATCTCAGACACTGAACAACCCACACTGGTGCATGTTTCAATCTACAAAATGGAATACGGTTTTCCTTTTAATTCTTTATTGTTATATTATTACAACAAAAACAACAAAAAGCAACATTTGAAAACAGACAGACAGGGTCATCACAAAAATCAGGAAGTTTGCCAGTATGCAAGGTTAAACTTGCAGAGATAAAAAACAATATATAAACAGATGAGATGGGTTACATCAGAGTGTACAAGACCATGTATCTTTCAAGCCTTTTCTTGGGAGTGCTATATGGTCAATTAAGTCCAACAATAAATAAATAAATAAATAAACAAACAGATAGTCTTTAAAAACAGATAAGAAGATAAACCAAAACAAAAACCTCAACATTGCTAAAGGTATGACATCTCGTTTTTACAATATTCTTCTTTTTTGGAGGCGTATCTTAGAGAAAATGTCAAGTGTTCCATACTATGAATTTCCTGAATTATGTTTTTTCTCCATTCAGTGATTGTTGGAGGTTCTTTATTCAGTCATTTTTTAAAAGACTGCTTTTTTAGTACCAGCTAGTAATATCTACAATAACTATGTTTCCCCTTTCTTGAGCCCACCTGGTATATTTTCTAAATCTATAACATAAAAATTAAAGCTGATCTTTGTTCTGATAATGGATCTGATTGTGGTCATAAGATCGATCCAGTAAGAGGAGATAACAGGACAATTCCAGAATATGTGGAAATGACCCGCAGAGTTATCATAAAAACAGTTTTTAACAGGATATGATATGTGACTAGTTATGGTGTAAGGCTGATACTTTCATTTATCAATAAATCAATACAATAAATGCACATGAAGTAGCTTAATTACATCACATACCAAAATTGGTAAGCAATCTTTAATTTATGACAATTTCATGTACAAAGATAAAATAACGGTTACATATCCAGCAAGAAAACATTCATAATTTAATAGCTCGTGCTATTACATACTGTACGTTCAAGGGATGTATGGATATGTTTGATAACAGTCCCCTTGCTGACTGCTGTTGCTCTTTTTACAAAGTATGTTGAAGGCCTGGAAAGCTTCTGCAACAGTTTGTTTTGTTTTCCTGGCACAAAAGGGTGAATAAATACAATAAAAATGCAGCAAACAAGTAAGTACTGGTTATCAACTTCTCCTAGCTGCCAAATGGTTATTTTTAATAGTTGGTAACAGCACAGAATTGCAATCCTGATATATTCATTATTGAAGTACAACAAAAAAGGAAAATACATGAATGTGTGAGGGAATAATTATTGAATATTATTGCACAGTACACTGCTCTACAAACTAATATACGGTACCTGAACTCTGTAGGCTGTGTACGGTCGTAGGTTGAAGAAGGTGTAACTGGTGGTGTTCCCTGGAACAGTGACTGACAGGGGCAGTGGGGCTGTGGTGAGACTGTGGCTGATATTCAGATTAGTACTGGAGATGGTACTTGGCTCATTGTGGTGGACTGAAGGGGAACCAGGATCTTGGCGTGTGCTCACTGTAGTGGACTCAATCTTGTATTCCATAGAGCTGGAGAAAGGCTTTGGGAGGAGGTTTGAGCTAGTGACTGATGTTTCACTGACGTTTGAGCCTGTAGCGGTCAGTTTAAATGTTGGCCTGAAGTTTTGGCCTGTGCTGAGATACCCACTTTCAGTGCTGGACAATGGACTTGGGTTAAGACCAGTGTGGGGGTTAATGGGTGAGGTGGAGCTCAAGACTGAACCAGAACTGGAATCTGAAACTGAGGTGTTGTAAATGTGGAGGGTATAATTAATAATAATGCCATTTGAGTTGAAGGGAGGAGCCCATGTCACTGTTACACTTCGAGGATGAAGTCCTGGAACAACTGGGGTATCGACTGGTCCTGGAACTGGGAGGGAAGTTAGAAAAATAGAGAAAAAGAGTTACAGAAGGAGGACAAGAAACCTCAAAAATAAATATACAGCAGTATTTTGCACATCTGCCTATGTGACAGAGGCACAGATAAAGGAGGAGGGGGCTTATTTCGTCTTTTTTTTGCACAGCTAATGACATTAGAAGGACACAAACTGATTTTACCATTGCTATCCAAGGGATTAGTAAATCTCTTCCTCTCATTTTCTCCCCCTGAGTGTGAATCTCTGTGTTTTTCAGCAGGGAATTCAGGAGGTGTAGAGTAGGCAAGACTCAACTGCTGTGAACTTTTCATTGGGTTCTGGCAAAAATCCCTACAGCAACACACACATCTGCACCCATATGCAAGCAAACACTTTTCTACAACCAAGTTTTAGTCAATATAAGGAAGAAAAAAATAAACTAAGACATTTTGATTGATTAATTATGAGGGACTACATGTTTAATTACATTCATTTAATTGGATGTTTGTCATTTAGTTTTGTTATTTTCAGTGGTAGACATTGTATGTGGAGATTAGACTCATTGCAAATGTTTCTGTGGCATCTTCTTGCAACTCATTTTTGGATTCAGGCTGACAGTGTAATCATACTCTTAAATTCTCACATCCACAATGCAAAATGATTCTTACATGTACATATCAAAGGCCGTAGTAGCACACATACTCACAGCAGACACATGTGCACACATGGGCAAGAACCTGCACATGACTAAACTCTCCATGGTAGCTCATTTAAAGGTAATGCCCCCTCTGCCCTCCTCCCCCACCATTTAAATCCCACTGTACTGCTCTATAATGGACACACACAGATGCATGTCCATATACATAGACACACACTTTTTCCTAACTCATACACACACACGCCCACACCCACAGTGATGCAGTATAGCGGTAATGGTGCTGTGTGAAGGGCAAGCAGATCAAGGTGACTGAGCGGACTGAGGGAGCGTGCTGCGTCGCTAAGTGCTACCGCTAACCGCTAACGGCTTTCCCAGATGGCAGAGTGTGTGCGTAAGTGTGTGTGTGTGTGTGTGTGCGTAAGAGAGACTGAGAGAGAGAGAGAGACTGGAGGAAGATGAGCAGTTGAGAGTACGCCTGCTTGACTACATGAGATAAAGTGTGCAAACATGTAAATGTATGTCAGCTTCCATGCACATGAGACACTGTGAGGGTGTGTGTGTTGTATGTTGGTTTGCAGACAACCTCATAAATGATCTTCCTAGACTCACATTCATTGTTTGTCCTGGATCAGTGGACGCAACATCATATCATTGTTTTACTGAGAGTGAAAAATCTCATACAATGCATCATTTTTGGTGTATTTATCATGCACAAAACAGTATTTCTGTCAACAAATTGTTATTTTATGAAAACAAACACACAAACAGATGTGCAGACAGGTAACCATGAAAAGATACAGTAAAATGCAAGAAGTCACATACACATTCACACAAACATGTTTTTTTCCCCTCTGACACAAATAAACAACCACATAAAAAAGGTGATACAAAGCTTGAGTGATTTTACAGATCACAAGTCGCCCAAGCACCGACCCACTTTTCTTTCCATTTCCATCTCCCCCATTCTCTCCTCCATCTCTTTTTTTCTTGACTTTTTCAGACTTTTTTCCCCCCCGTTTCCTCTCCTCACCACCTCATTTTCTCCTTCCTTTTTCTCTTGTTCCTCCTTTGTGGCACAGTCTTTTTCTCTTTTGCTCCTTCTCTCCAGTCTCCCTGCTAAATAAACAATGCAGAGAGTTGACCTTTTAGGTTAACAGGTTTTTATGCTAGCTCTACTCAGCACTCACACTGATTCAATTACCACCAAAGGTCCACTGAACCCCACGAATAACCAAGGAGCCCGTCTCCCTGTCTGTCTATATGCACGTCTGCTGGTCTGCATATCTTGCTGAGAGCTTACTTGTCTTTTCATGGTGTCTCGCTACCAGTTTGTCTTCATCCTTCTGCCAACTATTCTGTCTTCATACATTTTCTTTGGCCTGTCTGATTTAGATGTCTGTCTTCTCCATAAACAGACAAGACATGCATAGAAAACAAGGCAGACAGATCACAGAGAGATCAAATTTAAGTTTAATAATTTTACATCTGAACACAATCTGGTCACCTTCAGTGCTGTTAGTGATTCAGAATAACCCCGGTTGTTACCCCCTGTTCTCCCCTCACTCCCTTTGTCCTCCCTCCCCCATCCCTCTTCTCACTCTAAGTGTTGAGTGTTATTTAAGCTTTACTGGCGCGTGTAAAATTCTGCAATTTGAAGGGCTGTTAAGTTTTTCAATTGAAATTTTCATTTAAGATGCAGGTGATGCTTTTTTCCTTTTTTTTTTTTTTTAAATTTTACTGACGCTTTACTGCGTTCTGGACAGGAGGGAACGAGTGTTGAGGGAATGGATACCAAGCCCTCTCTCCTTTTTCCTCTCTTGTTCTTTCCTGCTTACCTCTCCTCTCATACCTATGCCAATGTTTCCATCTCTCATCCTCTTTTTTTTCTCAGTTGCTCTTCCTCCCTTCCTCACTTCGTCTCCCTGCCTCTCCGGTGTATTCTCTACTTGTGCCTCTCTTTCTATCTTGCCCCTCTCCACCCTCCTTCCACAATTCCCTGCACGCCACCCACCCTTACTCCTCCTCTCTCCAGTAAAACACAGTAGCAGAAGGCTAAAACAGGAGTGCGGGGCCACCAAGCCTTAAATCACATTTATAAGGATTTGGTTAGCATAGTAATAACACAATCAACTGACAAGGGCTCAGAGAGGGGGAGGAGGAAGGACTGTTTGCATGTATGTGTGCTTACTTGTAGGTGTATACATGTTATCTAGCGTCCCATGCATATGTGTGTGTAGGTAAGGCTCCGTCCACGTATATTTTAGTGTGTACATCAGTGTGTATTCATGTGAAGAGAAAAGGAAGAGTATTATTTTTAGCCTTGAGCAGGGTCCTGTGCGTGCATGCATGTGTTTGTGCGCATGTGTGTATGTGGGTGACTGGGCCTTTGAAGGTGAGTTGAGGCTCCTAGGAGTCATAATGAGGACAAACGCTGGGCTTTACTGTTATCAAGATGCTCACGACACGGTGTCAAAACGTGACAAGCAATACGGTGAGAATTTACATTGCATTTTATACAGTATCTTTACTATTTGTCCCGATTATTTAATGTCATTGCTGCTTTAGAAGACATTGAGGAGAGAAAGTGGGAAAGAGGATGATGTATGGCCAAGGTCATGAGCGCGATCTGTATCCATAACATCATTAATATATGAGATGCATATTAGCTTTAAGTAACTGTGTGACCATCATCCCTTTGAAATGTTACTCAATCATTTTTTTTCCAACATCATTTTTATCAATACAGGTAACCTTTTAAATGTACAGAATGACCTATGTATTTTGAAATGAAGTGCGTAGTAAATATAAGATAAATTCCTCATTTAAAAAAAGGCTGTGAGAATTGTATGTTTTTTAAAATACTCGAAATACTCACTTTTTTCATTTCATATTTAACATGACACATTCGCACAGCAGCCTGTAAATGTTTAGGTAATGAGTAAAGGAAATATAATAGGATTCATTAAATATTCTATTCATCTTTTATTTTGATGTGCAAATAATGGTGGGATTAGTTCAGTATTTCTTTGAAAGAGCTTAGTGACTACTACGGAAATACAGTAACATAATATTACATTAATGTAGTCACTCATTCATTAAATAACATGAATTCTTTGTGTTCTGTCAGTACCTTTGACCCAATTTCTGTTACTTTTTCCCTCTCAGCTTTAAGTTCAATTTGGTAAAACAGTGCTTTTCTTAACATTCCTTGTAACACACTTGCATATATGCATGCACACACACACACACACACACACATGCACACTTTCTAAGATCATTTTGTCAAAATGTAGCTTTACTCATACTCTATAGTGCTCTATAACACACATACACACATGTCTCTTACAAAGTCTCACACACAGAAGCGCACTCCTTAGATCACTTAGCTGGTGTGAACATGGGAGTAGACAGAGGAAAGGGAGCTGTCCAACACCGCTAGAGTTTATGTTCACAGGAGCCGTCTGTCTGTTCTGCAGCGGCAGGAATTCATAGGGACCAAATTACATTAAAAAGATGGATATAAAACTTTAATGGAATGATAAAAAGGAAAGGAGGAAGCATGGGTCTCTCTCTTTCTCTGTTCAGTCTTTAGCCCTCTCCTTTCTTCTCTCCCTCTTTTTACCTTGAATTCCTCATTTCAACTCTTTGCTCTCTCCATTTTACTTTCTTTGCTTTTTCTCTTCATTTATCATCTTCTTTTCAATTCTCTCTCACTCTTTTCCTCTGTCCCTCTATCATTAATACTTAAAGGGATAGTCTGTCAAAAAGGTAAGGTGAAATACACTCTATGGTCAAAAAACACACAAAAAAAATATAAGAGTGAGACCCAGAGAAAGCAGCAGAAATTAAAAGACCGACCTAATCCTAACATTTTAAAAAATAGAGGAAAAGAAAATGGAAAACAGAGACAAGAGAAATATAGAAAGAAGGTTCCATTCAACATATAGCGCATGTAGCACTGCAACAAAATGTAATGCTTGCATGGTTACAGATTGTGGCCCCACACAGAAGAAAGAAAAGTGTCTTAAACAAATGATGGAATTAATATAGACTGCACCACTACAAAAAGTGAGTGTATTTTAAAACGTTTTAAAATGTTTGTAAATGAGCATAAATACATCTCCAATTACCAGCTGTGGATGGCAGCACTTGTCACCCATCAGCTGACTTTGCAAACATATTAACAGTAATGGTACATCAGTTACCTTTGTAAACTAACAGTATACACTATAAGAAACAAATCGCCAGGAATAATTGTTCCTCTTCTCATTACACACATCACATCTGTGTCCGAAAAATTAGCTGTACTTCTGGAATTTCTTTCCTCTGCTGCTGAATGTGGTTTCTTAGTGGGAAGTAAGTGGTATTTTTAATAGTCACTTGGTAGTGTTACCCATTAATGCATTTACTAGGTTTGTCGTATTCATTGTTCGTTATCATACTGTAGGTCTTCCACGGCCTCTGAGCCCAACACCTCTTGTGGTGTGAAATGGTATTACAAGACAGGACATGACAGGTGACTGTATCATTCCAAACAGGTGGTGCTGTTCAAAATCCAAATGCCTCCATACGTCTTCACACTCAAATTCTTGGTTAATGTTTGATTGTTTTTGAATGCTTCAAACTAGAAATAATGCTAAATAATATATAGTAAAAAAGCAAGCAAACAAAAACAAAAAACAAAATAACAAAAAGTTTACAACTCCCCTTACACACCTGAATCATACTGAGTGACATATCTAAAACGCTCCCTAAAATTGTCATTTTTAAGTGTATATAAGAGGAGATTAGAAATGAAATGCAGCCGTTCCTGTCAGTGCTACGATGATGTGAAGACAGGGTTTATGGTGACAAATTACACATCAGCTTTAGGAAAATCCAGTCTGGCTGCACTTGGTTTTCTCCTGTGATTGGTTTGGATCCCTTCTTAACAAAATCTCCTGCCTCTAACTATTAATATGATGATATGTAATGCAACACAATATCATTTTTTTGGTGTATACAGCCCAACAAAAATCCTGTAGTCGTTATCATGTTTAATGAAAGAATAATTGATGATGTTGTGCTTAAATACTATTAAATAAAGCATTACAGTTTTGAAAAGACAGATTTACATGTTTTTACACTTAATCCACACCGAGTCAATAGTCATAGTGTCAGTTTATGAAAATGTTCATTGAGAGGCAGCTTTATCTACATGAAGCCAGTGTGTTATTGCTTGTGAGCATGAGGTGGTGTGTGATTGATATGGAGGACAAGGAGCTGATTGTGGAAGACACATGTTCTCAGTGTGTCTGTGTGTGTGTGTTTCTGTATAGGTATGTGTGTATGTGTGATATGAATGAAGGAAGCTGATGGAGGCTCAAACAACCAAAGGAAAAACATGTAGAAATGCACACAATAACACACATACGGTGAACAGAACAGGGGTCCGATATGAAGGTTTGCGTATAGTTTCACATTAAAGTACAGGTACAAATGTAACCTGACTTGTGAAAAAATGTGTAACAAAATCTGTGACTTGAGAGTTCAGTATGTGTATGTGTTTGCTGGAGGGAATTAAATTCTGCACAGCTATGAGAAAAGCACACAGCCTTAATTTAATGCATCCTAAATGTCTGCAAATGTGTGTCTGAATAGGTGTGTACATGCACTAGTGTGTTACAGTACATTTCCATTCGTGTTAATGTGTAAGTGTATACATACTGCACAACTGTGTACATATACATTTAAATGTGTGTACATGTGCATGTATCCAATGTATGCAAATCTCAGCTGCTTAATGATAATGTATGTGATAATAGTGTGGTACTAATTAATTTATAACTTAGCACTGAGGAGGCTGTTCCAGTAGCTAATATGATTCTATTACAGCAATTAGCCCACAATGACACTGGCTAGGTCACTCACACACAGACACACACCTTACAGTATGCAAATCTCACTCTGTTAGTGTGTTTCACTCCATCTCATAAGTGTTTTTTCACCACCTTCCTCATTGTGTTGTGTTTTCTATCTCTTCCTTATTGCCTTCATGTTACTGACTGCTTCCACTTAACATAAAAAATGTATATAGCACTTAAACAGAATAAATGAAAACTGGGCAGAGACTTTATTTCTCACCCCACATGCCATATGTTTAATGTGTGAGGCTATTGTTTAGATCATTACCTAAAATCATCTGGTCTGTCAGACTCCTTAATATTAACTTTGACTCAGCAGTGCCGACAGCCAACTGACAGCAGTAGCCAACTCACATCCAGATGCTGCCAGCCACCTGCCAGCCAGTCACTTGCAAAACTCGGCCGGGCTGCTGACACGAGCACCCAGGCATCAGAACTTATTAAAGAAGAAACAAAGCCAACACCTGCTGCCAATAGGTAGACCATAAACAATGATACTGAGTGTTTCTGACCAAACAACAGGAGTGTTCATAACCAGTAATGGACTACTCTGTTAAACTGAGGACATGAATATATATAACTGAATGAATCTGTGATAACCAAGGACGTTAAAGTGTAAATATAGTGCATATAGATGTTCATGTAAACTTACTGTCTTCTGCTGTGCGCAGGGTTGCCCAAGGGCCAGCAGCTTGCCCATGTGTATGTGAAACGATGACTCTGAACGTATACTGTGTGTACGGTGACAGGCCATCCACATAAAAGGAAAAGGTGTCTGTGGCATTTTCCAGAAGCCTAGAAGTGACATCAAAACACATTTTCACACAGGTATTTCTAACTGGTCAACATGCTACGATAAAAGGTATATGATAATTTACATAAACATGGCAACACTTATCCATGTCCGCATAAATGTATCTATAGTACATGGATCCAAGTTTTAGAGGTCCAAAAGTTGTATCATCACCAGTCACTAGCTGTTTTATAAGTGCTTAACAATCATCACTACCATTGCTTTGATGCCTTGCTGCAGATATTCAGCACTGGACAGCTCCCTTGAGTCCCTGTCATGTGGTTAGCATAAGAGATACACAGCCTGGACAAACAAAGTCCCATATACAATGTTATTGTACAGAATGTGTTCACTGTGACATTTTTTATGCCAAGCAATAAATGAACAATATTACAATATTTATGTCTGTCCAGGTATGTATTATTGTCTCCTGACAACTCCTGATGGGGGAGTTGGACCATTGGGTAAAGATTCCATATCAAATTCTGGTCTTGACTCTGTTGTGGCCAATTCATATGTGGAAATGATGCCTTGTGCCTCTTGAATCATGGTTTCACAAGCCCAATGAGCTCAGTGCATCTGGACACGGGCATCTTTGAACAAGCCTGTGCCACTGGGGAGTGGGGGGTGGGGTCCATGTGCCTGTTCCCAGCCTCATCACTGAGTATATACATGTTGTCAGACAACCTCTTTTTTTTTTTTTTACACATATTTAACCAACCTGACCAATTGAAGCTACCCCAGATCATAACATTGCCCCCACATGCTTATACTTTAGGCACTAGGCATGATGGGTAATCACCTCATCTTTATCCCATCACTCCAAATGACCTTTCGGGTTGCTCCACAGCCCAATCTTGATGCTCCTTAGAGAGGACGCTCACTGCATTAGTTAGAGTTAAATAACTTGTTGCACCTGGTGTATGAATGCGTATGAATGTTTGGTGGTGGTCGGAGGGGCCGTAGGCGCGAAATGGCAGCCACACTTTCGTCAGTCTGCCCCAGGGCAGCTGTGGCTACAAATGTAGTTTACCACCACCAGAGGGAGAATGTGAGAGCGAATGAA
>JAQQZY010000019.1:21578673-21592438 GCA_030068375.1 Ostorhinchus rueppellii | reverse complement strand
ATCCATCCATCCATCCATCCATCCATCCATCCATCCATCCATCCATCCATCCATCCATCCATCCATCCATCCACTTGAATGATAACTTTACCAGGTGCGCCTGAATGCAACACGTCCCTCACTGTGAATTTGTGTAAAATTCCGATGTAGAAGACAGAAGCTACACAGTGTTAAATTGTGGATGACCTGAGATGTAAAGTTTGAACTCTTTGTATAGTTTTATCTTGCAATGATAACGTTGCCTGGTTGTTATAAATTCAGTGGCACATCTGGCCTGGTTGGTACACCACTTGAAATCCTCTGCTGTACCATAAATCTACAGAAGTTATTTTTATAGCACATTTATTATAGTCATCACAGCGACTATAGCAAAGTGAATTACAGAAGAAAAATGCAACAAAAGACAAAAAAGAAAAGAGTGAGTGAGAGTTCACAAGAAGGGAATACAGACTGAGATGAACTGAAAGTAATGAGAAGAGAGAGGTCTGCATGTAGAGGTTATGCAAGGATAGTCAAAGAGAAGAGATCAGAAAATTACAAAACGCAAGCCTTGTCGTTGCATTTAGATGGACAGACACACACTCTAACGCACAAACATTTCAGTTGTATCTGATGAAGGTGGTCTGTATCAAAGAACAAAGGGGGTTATGGGTAACTTGAGTGAAACGCCACGTCTCTCCTCCTGCCATGCCTCTTCGATCCTTCTCTTCACTCATTTTAATCTGTCTATTGTGCTGTATGGTACAGATCAAAGTCCCTGACTCTGTGTGTGTGTGTGTGTGTGTGTGTGTGTGTGTGTGTGTGTGTGTGTGTGGTCCTACTGTTTGCTCAAGCCCCTGTTCTTATCTTGTTCAATTTTCTTTTTCCTCCTTTTCTTTCCATGTACAGTACTCTTCTGTTTTGTTGTTCTTCATCACTTGTCTTTTTTTTTTTTTTTTTTACAGGCTTTTCTAATACCTCTATGGAAATATGAGCTTCTCATCTCTGCTGTCTCTGTGGACGATTCACAGCTACTTGCCTTTGTAGCTCCTCGGTTCTTCATACCAGTGCTTTGGTCTGGACACCTGTATTATCTCTTTTACGTTCCTGGTAATATCATTTCTCTCCTCTTTTCAGTGTCACTCTCGTTTGATTAGTACTAGTTTCCTTCCTCAATTTCTGGAGTGACTTATACTCTGAGTTGCTCTCATTGTTGAGGATGGTTTATCTTCACACATGTGTAACTTCATTTCCATATTCTCTTGTTTTACTTTTCAGAAATGCTCCTTTTTTCCATATCTCCTCTATCCAAGTTTGATATCTTTGATATATTTTACTATAATAATAATATCCACAGGAAAAGAAGCTGCGACTGTTGAAGTGATTCTAGAAAACATGTAGCTCATAATAAAGATCTATAATGAAGGAGAAATAACCCCATAAGGACAGAATCTGGCCCAGTGGGTAGCACTGTGGCCTCAGAACAAGGAGGCCCTGCGTTGAAACCTGGACCCAGACCTGTCAGGCTGCACGTTCTCCCCATGCCTGCCTGCATGTTCTCAAAGTACTGCAGCTTCCTCCCACAGTTTGATGACATGTTCCTCAGTATACCAAATGGTCATTCTAAATTGCCCCTCGCTGTGGATGTGAGAGTCTCTATAGGTCAGTCCTGCTGTGAACTGGTGACCCGTTCAGTATGTACCCTGCCCTCATCCAGCATCAGGTGGGAAAGGCTGGAGCTCTTATACTTATTGTTAGTCAAGCTAAGGAGTTGCATACCAAACGTAATGGCCCTAATCATAAACCTCTGCAGCAGAAATATCATGTATACATATATTTGGAATATTCAGTGAATACAATCATTTCTTTTTAATACAGACACTCAAGGACACAAACGTGTGTTTAAATCTCTATCTTCCATTCTTCTGTAAGCCAGAAAGGAAGACTTAGAGGACTCTGTGGATGTTTGCTCAGTACAGTTCTGAATCCACTTCCCACTGTACAAAAGTGAAATAGTACAAATATCAAATGGAGAGAGTGTCTCTGTGTCTACCATTGGCTGTATAATGCAAATACACCTATAACACATATGTGCCAAATCTTAAGAACATACCAATTGACACATATATGTACATAAAGGAGACAGAAGCAGATAGTATAGGAAAACTAAACTACTCATGGGCTGTAGACATCCTGTCTGCATATTCAGATGGAAGACAGAATAAAAGGCAAAGTGTGCAGACACTAGCACACAAGAACTATGAGATGGATGAAACCACGTTATATTACAAATTCTCTAACAGGTACTATTTTAGAACAGTCTTCTTTCAGATGAGTTTGTGCCTGACAACCTATCCAAAAGTCTCTGAAGATGATGAAACTGAGTTCTGGAACATGTATAAATGTCCGTGTGAAACACAACAGCAGAGCCTATGTTCAACGGCAGTGAAATTAAGGAAACGAAGCTTAGATTCAGGAAAATTGTGATCGAATAACTTTTTTAAGCAGTTCAAATAAATTAATCACTTCAACTCTATTAGCATGTGCCAGTACCTATGTTCAGACTCACAAGATATAATATGTGTTACCTTTGCTTTTGTAGTACAGTGTGTAGCTGAGCTTTCCATTTGGTCTGGGCGGGGCAGTCCAACGGGCACGGAGTGATCGAGAGCTCTGATTTGTCAGCTCCAGTAGAATAGGGCCTTCTGGAGCCATCTCTAGCGTATGCATCTCCGTCTGATCAAAAAAAAAAAAAAAACCCCATAGTATTTTACAGCACACACAATAACAGACAACCTGCACTTTATACATACAATTAAAATTTGAACAATCATATTTTCCAAACCTACAGGCTCATGTCCACTTACAAGGGATGTGATGTGTTTTACTCCTTTATATTATTATTCCATACACACTCACCCATCCAAGTGGTATATGAGGTAATTTGGAAATATGAAAAACCTATAATAAAATTTGCCCCAATTTGATATGGGTCATATTCATAGTGATATATTTCACTGAATAAATTAGTTATGATGTTGAAATACAATACTTAAACCAGTTTTACTTCAAAATGAAACCTCTCAGGCCACTATTTTCTGACCTCTGTCTCCCTTTTTTTCTCCAGCTCTATTGCCACGTTTTTGTCTCTCTACTCTTCCACCTTCTACCCTTCTTTCCTTGTCACCTTGCTCTCCTTTTCTGTCTTATTTCCTCATCTTATTCCAATCTATACTGCTCTTTGTACCCTCACTTTGCTCCTTATCGCTTGTTTTTTCTGACCATTTACTCTATCTCTATCATTTCACTCTTTTATCCCTACATTCAGCCCCCCCAACCACCCATCCCCCGGCTCCTCTTCCCTCCTTTACCCCATCCAGTCCATCCTGTCATCTCCTCTTTTCTCCTTTTCATCCTGTTCTTCCCCCTCCCCTTCCCACCTTCCTCTGCTCCTGTTCTGCTGTGTCAGCTGGTCTCACTCTGTTTGACTAAATATGGCGTTGGTATTGGAAAAATGCCCCAAAATATGGCCTGTCGTCAGAGACATCGTTGAGTGTGGAATGGCATTTCCTACCAAATGTCACTGTCGCCACGCCAACCCTCATTATTGAGCTGAGAGAATCGATCACCTTTATGATGCCCAGTGACACATACACAGACACACATGCACACAAAACACACTTTATCAATGTCTGAAGAGGCACAAATAGGTTAGGTACAGCAATAACCTGCATCATACTCATAAAGATATCTGTTTTGCTGCTTTAGCTGAATTTTAAAAAGCCTTTTACCTCTGTGGCTCTAAATGCTTGGTCATGGATAGGGATGGAGGAGAAATTGCATTTCAGAGGTAGAGGTGTTTGTGTTCCCTATACTTAACAGCAGCAGTTACAGTTGTTATGGGATAAATAGTGAAGAGCAAAAGTTTAGAAGTGAGCTTGCAAACAAACAGAAAAATTGGAACCTTCTGCAGAAAATCTAAGGGCAAGAACTGAAGAAGTACCACTCAATAAAAATCAAATTTTGAAAAAACACCACAACAATTCTACTTCTAATGAACGTCTGTCTTTGAGATCATAAAAAAGGATTCATTTGTGTATATGTGTGTTTGCGTGCCTCACTAACCATCGGTCCCTTGCCACAGCCCTGTGCGGTACAGGCCTGTAGCCTGAGAACATGTCGGCTCCAAGGAGAGAGTCCGTCCACCACGAAGAACCTCTGAGAGGAAGAGGAGTTTAGAACCAGAACTCCATCCAGCCAAAGTCCATAGCTGGTGATGATCCCTGGAAGAAGCAAAGCAAAAAAAGACAGAAAATCATCATACCAACACACAAGGATAAAGATATAGCACACTTTTCATTCCTGCAACTAGCCACTAATACACATACACAAGTCAAGTGTGTTCTGAATTATAATTATCCCCAAACACTAATGAAAGAAACATTAACAGTGTTTAAATTATTATTTTTGAAGTAAATTGGATCATGAATCAGGTAACTTATCATCTTTTTATTTAGATTTTATGGAAATTTGACATGCTCATAATGTTTTGTTATTAGATACCAATAAGAGATAGTGATATTCGATTTGCATGATAATGACCATTACAGTGAATAATTGAGGCATGGGAGAAGGGGGGTAAAAAGAGGGGTTTCTGAAGCCATTAGCATTCTGCAAAACATATGGATGTGCACATGTACCCATATTTAAAGTGCAAGTCAGTAGAAACTAAGAAATGCATTTGTTACTGTATTTATTTACATTTTGTGTAATTCATTTATTTTTTTCACCCTCCCTTACCTTGGCAGGTGGTAGGGTCACGGCTGAGGAGGCATAAGATCAGTAACTGCAGTTACATGGAAAATATTTCTCCTACCTGATTGAAATCATTCTGAATAAAGATCGCAACACTGAAAATCTGAAAATGTGTGTGTGTTTAAATGTCTAAAACCTTACTTATAGTTGGAGTGTTCTGCCAACTACAAAGAGTAACAAGCAAGTAACAGGAGAAGATTTTATTATTTTTTTGAGAAAATTTGGTGGAATATTATGGCCAATGCAGACAGTGAGTAAAGAAGGTGAGGAGGTGGTAGTTTAGTAGTTAAAGTTAGCTTGGTTGAATTCCCTGTGGTTCACATTTTTTGCACTTATTCATTAATTAATAACATCTGCCTCTCACATGGGTTCCTAACATGACATTTAGTAGCAGTGGTGGATTGTTCTCTCCTTCTCTCCTCCTAGACACCGGAGGCCACGACACAAGCCAGGCATTACATGGGGAATGTTCAGAGTGTCATGCAAAGCCACCAGGTCAGGGCAGGATCCAGGATCCTACTGTGTGGTCAAGGTGCCCAGGTGGACCAGGCTGGGATCACAGTAATGGTCATAGAGTCTTGACTAAGAAGCTTCTGATCAGCTGCATACATTTTTAGGAAGCAAATATAAAGATGCTCCAAATAGGAACCTGCTAGAGGGGTGTGTCCAGGTTCAACTGAATCAAGCAGCTGACTGACGGCCTGTTCATGTTGTTACTCATCTGACAGGTAGAAGTACATTTGTGACTATGGATATAAGGAATCAGCGAACTCTGGTGTTAGATTTTGGACAACTCCTGAACAGTTCAGCCAAAGATGTGTTTTTTTGTTCAGCATCAGGGAAAGTATCTTGTCAATCTCCAAGGCCATGGAGAGACAGAGCCCCTACAAGACTGAAAGACAGTGAAGAGCTGCCCTCCACCCAGCCAAGTCAGAGGTATTGGACTGCCTGCCCATGAGGTAGACATTAGAGACAGACGTTATCATTTGGGAAGAAACTGTGTTCTCAGTCTCATATAACCCGATCTCTTGGTGGGTGTTGGAGATGCAACCATACCCACCCATACCAATTCAAATGAAGTTGACTTACTCTCAGCATTATGATGGGGAGGGGAAACCCTTCACCATGCCATGCAGTATTATTGTATAGATTATTATCCATCCCTTACCTCTGAGGTCTGCTTGCAGGTCATGGTGTGCTGCTGTCTGCACACTTTGCCTTGTACCCTCTCCTCCATCTGGATCTGCAGACCAGATCTCTACAGCCTCAGGTTTAGAAACATATTTTACCTACAATATCTGCTTTTGTCTAATTTAGGAATATGTGTACGTTAGTTGAAATGTTGACATTAAGGTTGGACTACATAACTTTGTACAATTGGAAGCATCTTCAGATCTAGATTCTTCCAAGCTTGTTCCATAACTGCTTCTTGTGGAACACAGTATTCTAAGTGTTCCTCTTGGTGGTCAATGTCTTTTACATCTACTCACAGAAAATCCCCCCAAAATAAATATTTTAATTATTGATCAGTTATATTTCTGGTTTCAATTGTTTATATATAATCATGACTTGGCTGGTTAATTATACTGTGGACGGTTTGATTGAATATTTGCCTGGTTTTGTTTTATAATTCAGTTTGTGTTGCCTGGAAATCACCTGCTAATCTATTTGTATGATGACGTACTTAGTAATGACACATACAGTTCATGCAAATACAAACAGAGTGATCCCTTTGATATTTATTCACATTTTGTGTAATTTGTGTTTTTGTCAGCCCTCCCTTGCCTGGACAGATGGTAAGGTCCATGCGGGTGAGACTGAAGAGGCATAAGGTCAGTAACTGTGTAGAGGAGGTGGAAACTTGCTGTGAGGCAGCAGCTTCGGATAGGTTTTATTTTAAGTTTATGTTAGTTTGGTTGAATTGCCTGGGGTTTATTTCTTCTTTTATTCCATAAGGAATGTGTTAATAAATGCCTGAAGACCTGCTCCTCACCTGCTAACATCCATGTTGCCCCACCATCTGTCCCTCATATGGGGATTCAGCACAAGTACAAAATTCTCTTTAAATGTTCGTTCAGTTCATTTTATACCCTAACCTATCATTTTCAACCCCATAATCACTCTCATTAAAATCAACATCTTCTATGGGAATAACAAAATGTCTTTTCTACATTATGGTGGACTTGATTGCATATTTCAAAGTGATTCATTTAACATGATGGCATAAGCTTTGTTCAGAATTGTGTTGGAAATTGTCTTTAATATAAGAAGTGTACATATGTTTTTTGATGCCTTTCATGCTCCATTTGCATTGGTCATTTGAACATTGTAAAACTATGCCTAGATTATGAGTAACTTCAATCACAAAGTGAGATTTGCAATCTTGGGATGCACTGTGAGTCACTGGATTACGATGCAAATGAAAACTGACTTAGGGGGCTCCAAACCTACCAGTCTATGTGTCTCTGTATTGAAAAAACGTATTGAAATGACAAATGTAACCATAGGCGTTGTGATGATAAATGCCCGCAGAAGGACTACAGCGAACATGTACTCTCACAGAAAAGGTGGGTGCAAGAAGGTGTACATATTGAAACCCAGAAGTACTCCACACAAAAGGATACACATAGTGAGATGTAAACTCACATGAGCCTGTGCACACATACATACACCAGCACAATAATTACATTATATTACATCCACCTAATAAAAAAAATGAAACAGTACGGTGCCAAATGTGCTTTTCCTTAATAAAAATGCATACAGGGGGCTCAAAAGATCAGTGCTAAGAACTAAGAGTCTATTCTGCTTTAATCATGTGTGGGTTTTATTATTGCTCAATACAGATATACACACCTATCAGGGAAATGAAGACACAAAAACCCCACGGATAGCAACTACATCTGGGAAGCTCTTAATGTGGCCAATCACATGCGTGTGAGAGTATGTGTGTGTGTGTGTGTGTGTGTGTGTGTGTGTGTGTGTGTGTGTGTGTGTGTGTGAATAAGCCCATATCAGTATAGGTTGTAATAAAGACAGGTTGGGAAATGAAGCAGCGAATGCATAACAGGCTTATTTCCCCTCTTTGTCTGCGTGTTGCCCCGACCTAATCCCCGAGAGGATTATCCCCCACAAATCCCTGTGGAATTGGGGAGAAGGGGGAGAGAGAGGGAGAGAGAGAGAGAGAGAGAGAGAGAGAGAGAGAGAGAGAGAGAGAGAGAGAGAGAGAGAGAGAGAGAGAGAGACAGAAAAAAACACCGTATCTCACTCCTCAGGAACCCATCAGCATCATCATCGTCATTGTCGCTGTCCATTTATATAAAAAAAAGAAGAAATGGAAAAAAAAAGGCATTGAGCTCTTCCTTTTTAAGCAAAAATTAAAGCTTTTTAAGCATGAGATAATCGGGTAATCATGATTAAGTGTCTCCCTTGTTATAAATTTCTGTCATCAGATGAGAAAAGCTTTAAGTAATTTATCCAGGCTAATACGCACACACATCATAGGGTTTATAGTGCGAAATGCACTCATGTGGCATTAAGCGTAAAACACACACGATTCACATTACATACACACGCATTATGGAATTACACATACTTTAACGAGCATGGCAGTAACACTGATAATATGTAGTAGTGCGTTGTATATTTGAGACTGTGAAATGGGGTGAGAACTGCTCAGATGGTTTTCATCACTTAATTCATTTGGTTTCATAAGATACAGCAATTATTAACATAGTCCTTGATTAAAAAACAGTCATCATAAAAAAATACATGATTTTAAAAACCAAGCAGCAAATCATGGTACTTTAACCTAATGTTATATTTATGTTCATGTATGTTTTCAGTGTTGTTACAAACTTTCAACAGTTTCACAAAGACACAGTGTCATCAGTGGCAAACACTGCTTAACTGACTGACAAATGGTACAGATGGGTCACACAAGTACAGATTTATATTTAACTGATGGATTAATGATTAAAGTAAAAAAACAATCATGCCGATTTTCTGCTAAACCATATTTCGTATATTTTTAGTTACGAACAAATGACTTCAAATATGGGTATAAATATTGATGATGCATCAACGATACACTTCTTTATGCAGTTAAATATTGAGGAAGCCTTACTTTATGCATTAAAATTCATAACTGTGTTGGGAACAAAATTCTTCTGTTGACAACACTGAGTCCCTTTACTTAAAAACCTCCTGCACGAAGAAAAGTTATGTGCAAAGTAAGTTTTTATAACATCAAGATGATAGAAGGCAAATGCTCGATTCTAAATTTAAAGCCAACGTACGGTACGTTTGACACAGCTCTGTTCTATGCATTTTAATTGGTCACAAGCAACAATGCTGAAGGAGAGTAGAACTGAGATAATAGAGAGAGAAAGGCATTTCCTCTGCGTCTGTGTGCCTCTAGCCTGCAGTTCTCTATTCAGTCAAAAGGGAGCACTTTTCATCCACTTAAAGGAGCTCATTGATGCACTGCCCTCTCACTATCGGCCTCCGATGGTCTCCGTGTTAAATCATGTGTTCCTGGTCTCTTACCTTCTGTGAATACATCCCGTCTCTCATTCTGGTCTCTCTTCATGGTGTCCTCTTCTGTTTCTTTGACTTTTGTCTTTTATAGTCATCTCATCTTCAGACAGATCTAGTTTTATACTGATAGGTATGGGATATCTGTGCTTCATTGTTTTCATCTGTTCTGTTATAGACCTTGTTATCGAAACCACAGGTCAACTTTCACAGATCCCTTTTGATCCTTTCACATGTTTTTTCTCTCCCTACACACTTTGTTGAACTACTTTACAGGAATAATTTTAATAAAGCTTCTTTATATATTGTTAATCTCCTAGATTCTTTGTATATTTGTGGTAGTCTATGAGTGTGCGTGTACCAGAATAAATGTGTGTCTTCTCACCATTTGGTGTATCAGGAGGTGTCCAGCTGACGTTAGCTGCATGGGGTGACAAAGGGGTGACCAGAGGTGCTGGTACATTCTCAGGGGTGCTTTCCTCAGTCTGAACTTGACTGGGAGGGCTCAATGTACAACCGCCTCCAGTACAAGCCTGAAAAAGACAGACACGCAGACACATATACTTACACAAACATAAAGATGACTGTGATAATGAAAAGTATAATAAGACTCACAGCTACTGTGATGGTGTAGGCTGTTCCAGGGGTTAGGTTTCGGAGAGTGTAGTCTTCAAAAAGGTCTGAGCTGTTATAAGCGAGCACCGGCTCAGTACTGCCATGTGACAGGAAGATGGAATAAAACTCCAAAGCGCCATTGACCTGAGAGGGACGTGACCACCTGGAGAGGGAGAATGAAATCAGCCAGAAGCACAAGCAACAAAGCACATTTACACACCTGTCTTCTGTATTTCAGTTGAAAAGTATCTTATTTTTCTTTCTGCAGCAAAGTTTAGAGAGCTGTGTCTACATCTATGTATTAGAAATAATAAGCAACATAATCAGGGCTAAAACACATTTAATAACCACTGTGTACAGTGCGATAATATATTTCTTGTAATTTCTACATCGTTTTATGACTCTAGACATATTTAAAATGCAAGTGGTAATATTTTACTGTCAATGTTTACACAAATTGACATTTTTAAAGAATTGTCACACTTTCTTGTTGGCTTTCCTACTAAAAATACTCTTGAGTTAAATGAAACTTGTAAAGTAGATGACAAAACCCCTAAAGCAAAAGAAAAGTATTGGCCGAGTCTTCTGTACATTATTTCATTAAACACAATTTAAATTGTCTGTACACTAGTATTCATGGATCAGTGGTTAAAAAAAGGGGAAATTTATTTGTAAACATCAAGCACTAATATTTTATAGTGAGACAGACGTGGTCAAATTGTGTCTGTTGGCTTTTTATCCAATCACTGCAACATACTGGTTTATTTGAGCATCTCAGTCTGTGTGTGTGTGTGTGTGTGTGTGCGTGTGTGTCTGCGCACATATATTTGGTTGTGTGCCTTAATCATTGTATTTCCATCTGTAAGTAGACAGACGCACAATGCCAGTCTAAGGTTTCTTATATAGAAGACACAAGCCATTACTGCAAAGAGTTTCCTCTGTCAGATAGTGGTATCTTCTTTTCTATATTTAGAATGAAAGTCATCCCCAATACTGAGCAAGAGAGAGAGGGAGGCAGAGAGGAAGAGGATGAGAAACACTATTTATAAATAGATTCATTTGAAGTAACCGTTTAGGTAAGAGGGCACAAGAAAGAAAGGATTTCAGCACAAGTTATATACTCATTTACTTACTCACATTTTGGGATAAAATTGCTATAAAACATGCATTTTGAAATATATTGCTGACTTTAGAGAAACTGCTGAAGTCTAAAAACATTTTAGAGTTTCATCTTATTAGTGAAGTAAAACTTGAGTGGCATATATCTGCATGTGATGGCCATGAAGCAACCGACAAGGGCACAGGAACATCCAAACCCACCGCTATTAAATTTATAGTTATCACCAAAAACAGCAAATAGAAACAGATGGACTTTTACAAATTCTTTTAAAAATCAACCTGTTTTAAGACAAAGATAAACTTTAAAAGAATAAACTGAATCAATAATAATAACAAAATGAACAGGTATCCCTGGTCCCCTTTATGTACTTACCTATCCCATACCCTCACCCTTTTCATTATCTCAGTTTCACTTCTTCTCCATTCTAAATTTGCATTATGTTTTTGAATATGTATCTTTATGTGTCTATTATGTTTTGTTGCCTAAGAATGACCTGTTTATATCCACAGATGGAGCAGGTTGCATGTAACAGAGAACACCATATTGCACCATCATGTTTCTACAGTAGCTCTGAATAGATTTCCTCTTCTCCTTTTTTCGACTTTATAGCAGGTGGCAGTGTTAAGGTGCATTATCATCACCTTCTATGTCTGAGAGTGGACCAGAGATAATTTCCCCTTAACAAAAGAGTCCAGAAAGAAAACAAACCAAAAACTTGCTCTACTGAGAGACTATGATGTTTTTTGGCCTCCATAGGGGAGTGTATTGGGGTATTCACGTTTACCACTCAATGTCACCAAAAATTACACACTGAACCTTTAATATGTGTCAAATGGTAAACAATATGCTATGAGTTTCAGAACTGTCAGTAGGAGGTTTTGTTTTTTAATGTGTTTGCATGGTTTCGAAACAAATTCCAATGTGTTTTCAAGGACAGATAGAAAAATTTCTTGATTACTAAAAAAAAATATTTTTGCCTACCCCCTGATTTGTTGGAGAAATGTGCAGGACATAAAGATTGAGATAAGCTTTAACAAATGATGACGTTTATAATTTATTTCAGCTGAATCCAATGCAAGTGATTTACAGCTGTGTTAAAAATGACAGACATGATGCCAAAACTCATGTATGACTTCTATTCTGAGGGTAGCACAGCCAAGAAAGAACTCATAAATAAATTAGCTCCAAAACATTTTTATAAATAGTATGGCAATTCTTACAAATCCCAGAGAGTAGCCAAGCCCTCCTGGCATGGCAGCAGGAGGAGGCCATTTTAAAAAGTGATGGATTCCTTTCTTAGTTCCTCCCATTAAAGAGCCCGGTTTTGAATGACTGATGAGTGTGTGTTAGCACACAATTAGCCACTGTGGCTAATCTATCACATTTATTATAAGATTTATATGCTGTCGATTGGCACTGTGATGTATGTCCATTTTTGAAAAACTAAATCAAAGGGGAGTTGTAATAATCTGTATCATAATTCACTATGGTAATGGTTTTGGAAAACCATTGGTTTTAAAAGTATGTTATGAAATTAGTGCAGAATGGATGGTCTTGTTCTCAGGATGTTCAATTGAAAACCTTTGAAATTGAGATGCAGGTGTGAATCTGTCACCATAATCTCTGAAATGCTTCTTCAAACTTTTCTGAAATTTTACTTCCTAACACGATATGAGAAAATTCTAAAGATATCAAGGAAGAATAAACAGAGTACCAAAATGACTGTCTGAACAGGCCACATGCAGTGATCTCTGCCTTTCCTGAGCATGTTATACGGCCCAGTGTTTTTTTCTTTGCGTGTTGTATTTGTGTGAGTGTGTACTGCTGCTGTGTGCATGAATGTGTTCGGTTGTGTTAGGTGACGGGGTTGAGGGGCTGGAAATAAACCTGCTGATATTGTTTTGTTTGCATCCTGCTGCCTCCCTCAACCTTTCTCACAGTCTCTTAGCCTCGCTCTTTCCCACACTGTCTTTATCCACTTTCATTCTCTTTTCCATCATGTGTTAGTTTTCCCTTTACTACGCTCTCCAAGCTCACATTTTTATCCTTCTACTCCCTCTTGCCTTCCCTCGTTCACTTTTTCTTTTGCAGTTTCACATTTCTCGCAGATGCCCCCACTTCCTCTGTGTTTCTCAGCTTTTCTCACAGACACAATAGAAAGGTATTGACCAAGTATGATCTTCCAACCTCTGCCTATTACCAATGTGCTAACAAGGCAATATGCAGCCTTCCCACACCTGGTGAGTAAAATGCTGAAAACATGATAAATGCTCACAGTGTAATACATATCACTGGTCTGATTAATATTACAATAAACATATTAAATTGTTTTTTATGCTGTCAGCTGTCCACAAACAAAAAAACATTTGTTTCCACACCATTATGGGCAACATTTATCAAACTTATATTGCATTATTCAAGAAGATACTTTGTGGGACAGTGTCAATGCATTGTGTTATGTAAATAGCTCTGGATATTTATGTGGTTATAAATGATGGCTTACATACTGTCTTTTTTGTGAGTCCATATAAACCACATGTGCATAAACCAAATAAGTGCATTTATTTCCATCATATCAAGTCAGTTAAGTGTTGATGTTTTAGGCCTATTTCTTCCAATTTAACATAAATCCAGTTGTGACATAATTTAAGAACGTAAATACTCAGATTAAGTAAAAGCCATTAGTGCTCGAAAATTACA
>JAQQZY010000019.1:21559244-21578573 GCA_030068375.1 Ostorhinchus rueppellii | reverse complement strand
TGGCCTATATGTTCTATGTGCTCCTTCACAATAATAAATGGTCTCATTAGCTACCACAGTTTGTCACCCATATTGACACAAAAGTGGGTTTTCCCTCTCAGACCTTCAGTTTACTCATTTTCCATCTTCTCACTTACCCTCCGTCCATTGTTTAAGTGTGTGTTTGTTTTCGTGTGTGTGTCTGAGTGGCACTGTGCCCTCCTGCGGTGAGTCCCACTGTAAGTGACAGTCAGGACACTAATGGCTTTCACGCAGATTGACTCACACACACGCACTATCGCACGCACACACAACACAGGCATAAACTGGGAACATTTGCAGAGGAACATAATGGAAAAGTGCAGAGATCTATCTTCCTCTGTCCCCTTCCTCTAAGGGTGAAAGGTCAAGTGCAGAAGAATATTTTGCATTGTAAACACAACAGCTGAAGGTCACTGCCTCTGTAGTTCCATCTCACTCTGTACGTGCTTTAAACTGACTCAACATATGTGGCATAATGAAAAATTGCAACATGCTATGAACTGTAATGTCTTAATAATCTATTTTTCTCTAAATTAAGGTTAAAATATGTATTACTTATTCTGTACTACATTATATTTGCATGTCTGTGACCTGAGGCACACATAATTTATAGGCAGTAAAAAAAAGTGCAAAAGTTTATTTACACGATCTGTTGCATTATGCAACAGTCTGAAATCTATTATTTGTGTCTCTTTTTATATGTACATGTCACTAAAGTCACATTTATAGATTACACTGGATTGGTACCTTTTATTTATCACTTTTTTAACAAATATTTTGAACTCTGCAACCTGAAAAGTCATAGGACAGAATACTTCTTGGAACCCAACCCATTATTTTTTTAATATAAATATTTCAATTTAACTTCTTTGTCAGCGACACTTTTATAGTTACTCTAATTCAATTCAATATTTTTTCTCAGTGAGTCATTTATTTAAATTTTATTCCAGCAACTCTGCACAAACACTTTTGCCCATAATGGAATAATGTTGTTTTCAGACACATTTCTCTTTATCCCTATTTACACACATCAGCGATCATTTGACCAGGTGCAATGATTACACACCGAGTCCTAATTACAGTTTATTTGTCAAGAATAAATCACATTATCACAATCATTTAATGAGAAGAAAGTAAAATATTTTATTCTAACTGTATGGGCAACAGTGTATAACTATTTACCCCCCAGCCCTGTACTTACTCCACCAGGATGGTCCGTGAATCTAGCAGGGTAAGAGTTGGTGCTTGTAGAGGCCCAGGAGGAAGCTGAGAGGTCAGCATTGTAACTTGTGAACTGTTGGTGCAGCCTACAGACGTACACCCACTCAGGACCAGAACATGAGTCGAATACACATCAAGTCCTAAAACACACAAAAGGGCAGCAAGAGGCAGAGAAACGGAGAGAAAACGCAATGGGAACTCCAATCTATGAAAGCAGCATCATATACTGTATGGAATTTGGCAACACTACTGAAGCTATGATATTTAACCCTCATGTAACTCCTCATCACTAAACTCTCCTCTCCCTCCCACCTCTTTCTTCATCTATTGCTTGATTGCTGTTTGTCATTTTCTGTCTGTGCCTCAAAACTAGATCTCATCTGTTTCACTATTTCAATCTCAGCCTCTGTAACCCAATCTATTCTTGCACATACTGTATAATTACCACGTCCATAATCCTTCCAATCACTGTGAACATCAGATACTCTTGCATTATTAACCCGGCATGGATGATATGTGCCTTCATGAGTTCATTAATGTACAACCATGCAGACATACACTGATGGGCAGTATGATGCTTTTCTGTGTATGTGTGAAATCAAAATGAATGATAATCTCTTCTGGTCATATTAAAGCTGTGTGCAGTACTATGACTCTCTTGTGTGTGTGCCTAAATGTTTTGTCTGTGTACATCCCTGTGTGTTCCACTGAGAGTGTACTTGCGAGTGTGTTTGTGTTTGTGTCTGTATCTGTCTCGCATCCTTGTGCAGCGCTCTGGTCTCAGTGGTGTGACATGTGTTTCATACCTTCTTTAAGTCTCTTTAGGAAAAGCTTTCAAAGCAAATTGTGTGTATGCATGAGTGCTAATGCTTAGTGCTCTTTGTTTCTCCGCTGCTTTATTTTCGTGTGTGTGTGTTTAGCGCTCTTTTTCAAAGTGCTATTCCCCCGGTAAGCGCTGCGATGCTCTTTCCTCTTTCAAATGCTAATCCTCCACTCCATTTTGCTTTTCTTCACTCTTCCCCCTCTCTTTACACTAAAGCTCTATCTTTCCACAGCTAGACTATAACACACACACACACACACACACACACACACACACACACACACACATACACACACATACACACACAAGCACGCAAGTACACACTCTCTCCCCTCTTTACCAGTGATGTTGTGTTGTCTGTTTCTCCCCCTGTAGACCATTTGGTCGTTGTGATAGAGGAGGTACTCTGTAATAACTCCATTGGGCCTATCAGTGAAACAAATAGGGAAAGATTTTGATGTTATATTTAACAATTAACGCGTGAGGTTTATTGTTGTGTATCATATATGCCTATTAATCTGAGAAAAATAAAAAGTATACCATTAGCTGTATTGTTATTTACATAAAAGGAAGATTCCACTTTTTTTTTTTCACAACATTTTTTAACACCAAACATTAAAAGCACAGGCAAGAGAGAGGGAAATGTGAAGCATGAAGCTCACATTTTGCTGAACATCTACTGACAACAAGCCCTTGAAGCTTTAGTAGGTGAGGTATGACAGAATGCAGGTAGATAGCAAAGAAACAAACCACAAACCAATGTAAATTCTGCCTTTTATAAAGGTGTAGATGAGGATATGAATGGTCTATTACCTTGCTGGAGGTTCCCAGGTAAGATACAGAGCTGATGGGGATGAAATTGCAAATGGAGGTGACACAGCATCTGGAGCTGAAAAAAAACCCAAAACAAAACAAAGATTGGTGTTGTTAAAGCCAAGAAAAATTATATGTGAATTAAAAATAATTCAGTGACACATTATCGGACATATTTTGTTTTGTCATTTCCTAAATTAATAAATATTGAAAACTAAATATATATATATATATATATATATATATATATAAACAAAACAGACACTTTTATAAACTTTAAGACATCACTAAACTGAAATCAATGTAGTTTATCATGTTATAACAACAAATGCCATAGCCATAAAATGGTACCAGGTAACTGCTCAAAAGGCAAAAAAAAAAAAAAAAATCTATGCCTTTATTTTTACTTGATTTCATGAATAACTCGAACAGCTTGCGCCTTTGCTCAAGAGGGACTAGATGGAAATGTTTTATTGTGCTTCAAAAATAGACTTTAGCCACCAAACTAGACTCCTAAATAAATTCTTTCTCCGGGCTTCCTAACATGGTTGAGTGTCTTAACTCTGCGCACGGTGAGAATCAATACAATAATCTGTTTTTTTTCCCTTACTTGGGATTGATTTTTGCTGTCTCTGCACTGACCCCTGCCGTCACATTATCTCCCCAACAAGGCCAGTTAGTCCAACACAGATTAATGTAGTAACCGACATATGAAGAAAAATCTTTTTCTTTTTGAAACTCACCTTTTCTTGTACACGTACAGTACCACATCAACTGGATAATAAAATGTCCTCCTTTCAATCTACCTTTCACTTAGCTGAGATGTACCCCATTCCTCTAACAATGTGCTTTCTTATGTTATCCACCCATCTCACTTCTTCTTCTCCTCTTCCTGCTGCTGCTGTCTGTGTATGTCCACATGTGAAGACCTTCATAAATAAACTATCATAGTAGCTTAGCACATAGTTTGTGTGTCCATGGCTTAGTGTGTGTTTATGTGTGACTATATACGTGTTTGTACTTTACAGCCATACCTTCCTCTGGGGTGATGAGGGTCGATCTCGAATCATTATCGCCACCACTGTCATTCTGAAGACTTTCCGTGCAGCCCGAAGGAGTACAGGCACTTACAGTGACAATGTATCGAGTGGATGGAGTGAGACCAGACAACACACCTTGAGAGGAGGACAGCGAGAACAAGTGGGACAAAGCGTGAGGCAGAGAACACAGACAAGAAGACAAACAGAGGTCATTATTAAGTGTGTTAAAAATATTACAGACCCCCTCAGATATGACATGAGCGAAATAAAACTATGTTCATTTAATTCAGACTGTACATTAATTAATGTGTTACGAAATGTCACATAAATTGACAAATGTACAAATTTGATGGACTTCTCTTAATGTTGCTTATTTCTAAAGGTTAACTAGTCACAAAATGTGCTCTGCCTCAATAAAAATGCACTAAAGGCCTCAAATTTGTCACGCACACTTGTGTAAGCTGCAAGTGGAACAACATTCAGCTCCAAAATATGTGTGATACCAGAAATCAAATCATATCATATAAATTTACAAAATACTCAGAACCAGGCTCAAAGGTGGCACTTAAACTTTTTTACTACAACTAATGCATTTAAAAACAACTTTTTAGTGATACAGTCTACACATACAGATTGTTAGAAGAAGCTAGACAAACTAAAAACTACAAAATCCAAAAAGGTCAGTCACCACAAACCTATCAAGAAGCATTTAAAGAACTAATGTCCTTATTCAATTATACTCTAGCTGACTGACATCCTTCTATGGTGTGTGTTATGTCCTGTTCTTTTTGAATGTATGTATAAGCAGTTTCAATAGTGCATTTAAGGGCATAACTTGATAATATTTTGATGTCCCACTGTTGCTAAGCAAATTTCCCCTGTTTGGCACGAGAAGACAGTCGCTTCTAATTGTAAAGCCCTACTCGTCTCTCTGCTGTTTTTTGTCCTAGCTGTCACAGCCTTCTCTCTTTCTCCCCATATTTCCTCAGTCACTCTTTTACATCCCATCTTTTCTGCCCCCTCCAGTTCTCCTCACCCTCTGTGTCCAGTCACCCTCTACTTGTCTCTCTTTTTTCCTTTCTCTTTGTTTCTTCCTCTCTTCTTCTCTCTCTCTCTCTCTCTCTCTCTCTCTCTGTTACCCATGTCTTTTAATTCAATTAGGGGCCAGGGCCCCACTCCACTGCCATTACACCCTCATTTGCTTTCAGTGTTTTTTAGCCGCTGGTGTAATTCTGCAGTCAGGTGTCGGGGCCATCATAAATTAACAAGAGGCCTTATCGTGGTGGACTTAATGTCTGGCAAAGAGAGAGGGTGGGAATGGGAAGAAGAGAGAGAGAGACACTGAGAAAGACGGAAACAGAGAGCTCATCTTCATATTTGCCTGGAGACATGGAAGACTGGATGAGAGGAGGGACGAATAGCAGCAGCGGACACAGACATCATCATCATCATAAAAGATGAAGTGAGGAAAGATCGAAAAGTGAGCAACAACGAGAGAGAGAGAAGGAGCAATGCCAGGGTATGACATCATTGGGGTAGTCCTGAGTGTCTTGTTCCAAATGGAGACAGTCTTCTAAAGCTGGGGACTTGCCAAGGAGACATTAAAAGGGATGCCTGGGACAGCGAGTGTGTATGTGTGTTTGCAAGGGAGACAGAAATAAAGTAAAAAAGACGGCCTGAATGTGTCTCCGGTAAGGGCCAAAATGCTTTTACGGGTCTTACAGGACATTATAGACACAATAAGTTCTACAAGAGAAGAGATGCAAGTTAAAGACATGTTTTAATACAAACACTCTGCTGGAAATGATTTATTTTATGATACTGTTTTTGTGCAAAAGTTAAAAAGTTATATTCAAAAGACCCTTGTTGGCCTCCGAACTTGTTTCATCCATTCAAGTTCTGAGAAATCACAACACACGAACACGGAAAACCAATTAAGCACAAATAAACAAACACTTTTTTGATAGAGACCTGACTCTTACTGAACAGAAATCTATAAAAAAAGGTCACATTTTACTTGCCATGCAGGGAATGCATAGTGTTAGCAATGCTCAACTCTTACCCAACAGGTTTGTTTCTTGGGGTTTTACCTGTGAAATTTCCATTGGCCAAGTATACAGCTTTGATGGGCGGTTCTTCTGGATGGTCTTGATTGTAGGCTCTCAACTCATATCTGTCAATCACCCCTAATATTTGACCAGTGGGTGGAGCCCAATTCACCTCGACACTGAAACCATTCATAGTCTGTATTGTAGACACAGGTGGCACGTTCTGAGGTACTACAAAGAAAAGCAGAGAAGCAAAACAAGAGGGAGAATAAAAATAACAATCAAGTTAAGACAGACAAGTCAAGATAATGGAGCAAAAAACATACGCCAATAAAAAATATGGAATGCTCATCACCAATGCAGTACAGTACAAGCAAAAAACAGTCATAAAAAAAATATAAAATTAGAAAAGCCAAACAATGGGTCTTGAGCACATGATGCCAAGAAAAAAGCAGGCCCCCCATCTCCCTGTGTTTTAATAGGCCCAGTAAATCATACCTCACCATTAGCATAAATAGTATTTATGAGAGTAGTAACTTTTTCAGCTCTGATTTAATACAGCCAGCCATTCATTCTGGGCTATATTTCACAGCAATCGGCCTCCCTCCTTCTCTATAGCGCTCCCCTTCTTTCTCACTCTGACACACTCAGTAGTTCAGGATGGTCCATCTCCTACTCCCCATCCCTCACTCTCACTGTCTGCAACACTCCCTCTCAGACACCTTTACTTTCTGTCTTTATCATCTTTCCATTTTGCCTTAGCACAGTACTTTCTCTCACTGTGTACACCTTGAAAACTGTCTGAAAGGAGATGATGATTTGGAGGATCAGTATATGCAGAGTAAACTGTAATCTAAAAAAAAAAAAGTTCAAATACAGTATGTGCTTTCTATCTCTGATCTGTAACCCTTTTTATTGAGCTGCCAGGCATATCACTTCCTAACAACATCCTCATCTTTTTACTCCACTTCAGTTATTCTCATGTCATAACATTTCTGTTTTTCTTTTTACACTTTTATAGGCAGTCTGCAGAGTTTTTGGCTCCTTAACACCACTAGTGTTGTCTTTATGAGTTTCTCTTTCATTTGTATTGAACACACCAGGCACGTGTGTCCTCGAGGAAATGGGTGACAATTTATTTTCTGCAGTTTGCTTCATGCTACTTCAGAGAATGACAGTGAATGGTGGAAATGCTCTAAGAAAGGAACTGATGAAAAAGACTGTCATGAGTGTAAAAGGTAGATGTAAATAATGTCTTTTTCACTGAGAGAAAATGCAGCTTGGGTGGCTTGTTTGTTAAAAAAGTCCAAGGGGGAAACTTAAAGGACCCACTCACTGGATCTTGGCTAATTTTCTTCTTCTTTCCTTCATATACCCGCCCCCTCCTTTTCGTTTCTGACAACTTACTACTTTTTCCCTCTTCCCACCTTTCCCCTTCGGTTCTTGTTCCCAATCTTCGTCCCTTTCCCTCAGTTCTCAATGTTTTTATTGCTTCCCCTCTCTCCTCATTCCTCTTTCTGGTCATTGCGTGGTATACTGAGACCTACCAGTGTATCGTTCACTACTAACGAGCAGCTTTATATTACACAAGGGACCACACAGGCCATTCTGGGTTAACAGCCTTTTACTGGGATGCCCTTTATAGAGGCTTTATCAATCTCTCATAGCGTCAGGCACACGTAATATTACTGGCCCTGAAAAAGTCTCACATACTGTACAAGATATTAGTGGTTTTACATGTAAAATCTCTTAAGAACAAAGAGAAATGTGATAGAAGAATCAATAGGCGGAAACAGTTATTGCTTGTAGCCAAAATTACACTAAATTTCATTTTATGCAAATTAAGGCAAATTATTATACTGTACATTTAAAAAATATATATAACAAGTAGCATAAACACAAATGTGCACATATCAATCATGGTCAAATACATAGAAGCAATGATACTATGACTTGAGTGTTTGAATCTGCTACATCTCTAAAACAGATTGGTTCGAGTACCATTAGAGTTAATCATGAGGTTATGTTTTCAGCCATGTCTCTATTTTCTCATCTGTTTGTCAGCAGGGGATGACAAAACAGCTGCACTGATTTCCAAAATGTTGGTTGAAGGGTAAGAGTCACTAAAAATGGGATCTCATACATTTTGAAACAGATCCAGAAAAGGTCATCGTAGGGTTTTGTTTTTTTTTCTCTACTGTTGCAAGATAGGGCATTTGCGGCTTCGGTAGAGTAATACACTCTGCAAGTGTCCTAATAATGCAAACAAATACCCTGACATTTGCATAATAAAGAGAGATGTTCTACCTTTGCCCCGGCTGCGTCCTCTCTCCCAGGGTCCTGCTGTCCAGCCTCCTGCTCCCAAGGCCACAAACCTGTACAAGTACTCTAATAGGTGCGTGTTTTCACATGGGACATTAGGTTTGGGATTCATATGAGACAAGTAAGAGATTGAATGTGAATACATCAGATAAATCAACATAGAAAACATGCTGGCTTCAATCTGTTTTCATGTGCAGTAAATTATTACCAGTGAATGGTTGTAGAGTGTAATCAGTGGCTTGAGTCTTTCTCCCTGTGTAGACCAACACTGAATCATTTCCTCTGCAGTTGTACCGACTTTCTCTGCTGGGACAGCCGCCTAAGTCGACTCTAACAGAATGGCGGGAGGCAACATACAGATTAACACTTTGACTGACAGGAGCGTTTGTTTCATCACTTCGTATGTTAATGCTCCTTATGCAACCGCCAAGGCCTGTAAAACAGAAGAGGAGAGGAATAAAGAGGAGAGGACCAAAATGTGAGTAGAATTTCTTTAATTAAGTACTAGCACCCATCACTCTTACATTTACCCTCTATACCTACAGAGCTGAAATCCACTTGGTTATGTTACATTATTAATCATCAGTGTTTTGAAATGAATATTAAAATGCACCACACACAATAAAGAAAATGACTTAACTGTGCAACAGTAATGATTTCAATAGGAGTTTATGTGTGCACAGCACAAAAACTCACTGTGTTTGTGACTTCGACTGTCCAGAGCAGGATGCATAAGGTCTGTGGGAACACCCCCCAAATACAATGGCGAATCAACACTCAGCCTTGTTGCTCCTCCCATAGTTCTTATTTCTTCTGCCCAGTCGCCGATAGCAGCAGAGATAAGTGAGTCCTGTTTTTCCAGCAAGAGCTGTTTCCAGTCTCCATCACAGTAGCTAAGCCCCACCCACATGCGGAGTTCAGTTACATGACCTCCAGATGCAAGAATGAAGGACAGAAGACCGCCTTCTAGCTCCGCCTGAAAATACACCCAAATAATCAATATAACACTAGTTAATGCTCTGTCTTCAAAACTCTTACTATTTTAATTGAACAATAATTGCAGTACTTCTTACCAGCATGTAGTCGTCAGTTTGTGTGCTGTACGCAAAGACCAATAGTGCATTGAGCTGATCTGTTCGGAAATCCATGGAAAGGTAAAAGTCCATTCCTCCACTGAAGACGTTGGTCATTAACTCCAAGTAACCTGAAACAAGGAGGTGAAAGTATCTAACAATATGCAGTGTTATTATTTGACTAAGACCTTAACATGATATGTAACATCCATAGTAACCTACAAAATATACCTATAACTTACCCCATTTTTTATAAACATGATTATTATGGTAATGTCAATGAAGCTGATCTTTATTTTTTTTTATCAATGCATTTTTATTAAGTCTTTCAAACATACAAAAACTAAGACAAACACTGAGCCATATAGCAGAGGTATAAGATGCTACAAAAATTAATTAATTAATTAAAATTTAAAAAATAAAATTAAAATTAAAGGGTTCCACTATGTAATTACCCAATCACTGATGAAGTTGATCTTTAACACACAACCTCATTATTGCAAACATGAGCAGCCACACTGATACAAAGACACACCGTCTGAACACATATTGTTTAATATAAATAACACATGACCACATAACGTGTTCCACATTTTATACATTGTGTTTCCCTGTTGGACATCATCAAGTTTCTGTCTTGTTGAACACTGAGCACCAATATACAGCATCATAACACACCGATTAAATGACACCTTTCTTTGCTTTATAATAATAATAAATGTTGGTGTGCACTGTTCTGAATAAATCTAAAAATGAATCATCACACATAATATCACTATTCAAAACAAAAACAAGACCCTACCATGACCCAGAAAATGGGCTCCATCCACAGTTTGAATAGGACATCCCTCCCAGCTTTCATACGCTGACATCTTCTTTGTGGCTGTTGCCCAGTCCAGAGATTTCCATTCCTCAGAGGGGCCGTCAGTCATCTGAAAACTCACATCTCTGAGGCAACCAGAGAAGCCCTGTCGCACAAGCTGCACATCTCCTGACGACCCAGACAAGATTAATATGACTGTCAGTCTAAAAGTTTTAATTAGGTGCTTCTAAACATCCCTCGAATAATTAAAAGTGGTTTGAGACTAAATATGAAAAGAGGACATTTTCATGACGGCAGGAGGTTGGACCTCAATGACAAGAATTTTAAGTAAAATAATGTCTCCTTCAGGATTAATCAAAAATGTATTAAACCGAGATCTGCAAGTTCCACTGTCTTTGCATTGTGATGTGTTCATGCTGCCCTGTCAAACACAGGGAGACAAAGAGTCTCATGTGAACTCACAGTGACCACGACTTATGACCTTTGGTTATTAAAATGTCATCACTTCATGCCTGTGTGAATATTTGTGCTAAATTTGAAGACCATCAAACCATTTCTGAGATACTGAATGTAATGAGGACCAATGGACAAACCTTCTCACAGATCTATGTTCATGGACACATCTACAAAATGAAGTTGCAAAGCCAGATTTAAGCTATACAGTGTAAGTGATTAATGAGAAAATACTGATCAAAAGAAAATAACAAATGAAGAAGAGACAGTAGGAATGTGCTCACCTAAATCCATTCGTTTCAGAGTGAAGTCTTCAGGCAACCCCCCGATAAACACCCCTGTGTTTTCACCAATAATGGTACTTCTACTGGAACCTGATGCATTTCCTGGTCATTGTGAAGTCAGATGGAGATAGATTAGTAATGTTACATGGTGTGGCAGACAAGGAATATTGGACAGGAGAAGGACCAGTAGAGGAGAAAAAGGGGAAGGACAGTGGAAGAGGAGTAATTGAGGAAATGTTCAATGGTGGAAGTAATATTCAGTTCTTTTACTAAAAGTATTTACACTACACTATGAAACAATTTTCAATGAAAACCAAACCTGACTAAGAGTACGCAAGTAGGAAAATGTAAAAAGCAGTCACTGTGCATTAAAATAGTCAGTCTTTTACCATTACATATGATTTTTTGGAGTCATATTGCAGCCATTAATATGTATAATGGATTTTACTAATGGTGATATTCAAGGTTAAGCTCATTATAACTCCATTATACAATGCTAGGTAATTTAGTCCACAGTGATGCATTATATTCTATAAAATCATAAACATCACAAGTTTGAAGCACCGCTGTTTGGTGAGAAAAAAGAAGAAAAAGTTTTGTATAAGCTCAAAGAACAAGCCTGATTTCTCCTATAATAATACATTTCATTCATGAGATAAGGAGATGAGGAGGAGAATCTTGAACTCAAACCACAAAGAAGCACTTAATCCTTAATTTTATCACAAACGGTAATAATACAGAGAACAGTAATCTGAAGTATTTTAAGATGTTGAATGAATATAATGTACAAAAAACTATTTCTACCTCTGAAATGTAGTATATCAGGTATCAAGTTGAATGAAATGTAAATACTCTGATAAAGTGTGAAAGACAAAGAGCAAAACTAACTTCCATATAAATCTATCTATAAGTAAAGAAAACAAGTAACAACTCTAAGAATAAGCAAGGGAGTGCAAGTGTGTTACAGTGTGTTAGTGGAGTGGTATATTTTCTCATCAGACACTTCAGAGTGACTGGGATTAACCTGACTAATACCTCCATGCTGAGGGAGCTGAGGGATTTACATACACAGGAACACACATATACTTGTCTAACACTGATGCACATTTCAGTACATGTGCACATACTTGCATGTATAGGCAAGCATGAACGCACTTACTCCTGCACACCCACACAGTGAACTGATCCACACGGTGGTCAGTATGAATATGAGAAAAGTTACCTCTGTATTGATTGTTTACAATGATTGTTCCCACGGCCCCTCGCCTTGTTGCTATGATGCTGTGCCATTGTCCATCGTTGTAGCGGCGTCCTCCATCATCCTGTACACTCACAGCCACTGGCGAGCCCTGAAAACATCAACACATGGGCGCTGTAGTCACTTAATTAAACAAATTCACATTAATGCGCTGTGTAGTCATTCAATTGAGTTATATTTACTTCCTAACTGTGGGCATAGGTCTTGCAGTAATAACCTAAATCTAAAATGACCCTGGCACAAAAGAGAGCACTTTACAAATCACAATAAATGACCTCTTCTTTAGCCCTTTCTTGTGTGAACAAGATTAGACATTAAAGATCGATGACACGCATCATACGGGCACCACCCTAAAAAGGACAAGAACACGCACACATAATCATCAAAGTGTTGTTACAGGGCTCTCTGCTGTCTATTAAGTATGACATCATTGTTGTGATCAGCTTTTAGCAAGTAGGCAAAGAGTGATGTAGTAAAACAAGTACGTTCACACTCAAAGAAACACACTGACAACACTTATCGCGCAGACACACACTTACACACAGTGATGAAGATTTAATGATGAGATCAATAAATGTATGAATGCCAGAGTATATCAGCCTCTGACATCTTTACTACCATTGCAAGAAAGCTTAACAAGACAACAGGGGAGGAGCTTCTCTACCACTTTTTCCTTTATCTCTTTCTTTTGCACTCAGACTCTGGAAAAATAACTCACAATGGGATAAGAGACAGGAAACAGGAAACAGAGTATAGTATTACTCAAACCAATCTCTTTTTAGAACGCAGTATTAAAATAATAGTAGCAAATTTCTTCATGACCTATGCCCTCTGTATATATATTTATATATTTAAGAAATAAACAACCTGTATCCAAAGTGTTGGCCTTGTGATGTCTTGTCCCAAATATAACTGGCAGTTTTCTATGTGTGTGTGAACACAGGCACACCAAGCAGAGTGACGCAGGGTGAATTTATGTGTCATGACAACATCAGATGACATTCAGATTATGATTTCCATCTTTCTCTCTCTGCGCTCTTATCTCCTGTACCGCTTCCTGTAACATCCCCTACCTCAGCTGATCATTCTCATACCTGCTTGTCTATGGAACGTACTAGAATCATTGTATGTTTGGCACTTGTTTGTGTGCCAGGAACCATGTTCATATAGAACAGAATTCCTGCAAGTTAAATTTAAGACTTTCAAAGGTCTTTTTAAGACTACTGACAACAAAATTTAATGGTCATTTTACATCCTATTTCACAGCCATACTGGCACCTTTGGGACTCCTAGAATTTAGAAAAAGCATTTATTTACTCCAGCACCTTGATTCCCACCATTCCATTCCTAACGTTACTTTCTTTGCAGTTTGGAAATTTTCCAGACACATTTAAACACAATACAGCAAACAAGTTTATGGCAACATAACTTAAGACCTACCATATCAAATGTAATACTTTTTAACCTTCACCTACAGGATGTGGAAGGCAGCGGAAGGGTTAAGACTTTTTTAAGGTATTAATGCAGATTTGTAAATTCAAGACTTTTAAAACTTTTTAAGACCCCATGGGAACCCTGTAGAAAAGACACAACATGTCATGGTCCACACCAAGTTTTGAAGTCTATTTGCCCTCCCTCAGCTCAAACCTGCAACTACTTTCACACCTGCAGTTCATCAGCTGACGAGCAAACCATATAAGCAGCTCAGCGTCTCCAGTCATTTTCAGATTGGTGCTTTCATTTAGGAAGAAGACTTCAAGCCCTCAGTGTGTGTCAGCCATGCTGCCTGAGACTCTTGTGAGTTTATTCTAAAGATTTCTGTGTTCCAAGCCTGAGTTACAGATGACACTTATGTGAGGAAGATCCCTGAGTTATTCTGTATCCAGAGTTTTTTTGAATCACATAAAGACTTTGTAATAAAGATCATCAACCTGATTGCACTGTGCAAATGAGTCCTTATCCACAACACATCACACAAAATACAACTATACTCACTGTACACCATTAGACAGAAACTATAAGCTGTAAACATCCAGGTGTCTTATGAATGTTACAGGTGTAAAGAATCAAAGAGAAACTCATGATAGGATGGTCACAATACTGCAGACGCCATATTGATATGGCAATTCTATGATACTTACAATAGACACTGCAAGATAATATACACTCCCTCACACTGTGTAACTAAAGGAAACAGAACAACCTTAAAAATGCTTGATATGTTCTACTTACTGCATTTTTGTATACATTTCACAGATTTTGACTAGTGAGATTAAACAATACACGACAAAGAGGAACAAGTCTTTTCTACAACTACACACACTGAGAACATGTAGCCATCATTTGAAGAACCGTGTACTGGTCATGGGAAAAACTGTTTGGATTGCCTGCACATTTTAATGAAAATATCAGTATTTGGTGCCAGTGTATTGACAACTTATTGTGAGAGTGCACCATATGGTATAATATACCAATATTTAACTCCACTCCTAATATGTGACACTAAATTAAGAGTAGTCCTATGAATCTATGTGCTTGTTATACATGTGAAAGAAAATGTTCTTCTTTGCTTCAGTGTACTGTATTTTATACATATATATATATATAAAAGATATTATTTCTCTTTTTGGCATTTTTTTGTAATGTTTTTTTCCTCAGGTTTTTTTTTTGTTTGTTTTTTGGGCTTTAATAGGTTTGTTGTGTAATTTGTTTGTTATTGTTATTATTATTATATTTATATTGTGTCTGTGGTTCTTTATATATAAGCACATGTTTATGTAAATGCATAAATTTAAATAATAAAAAAAAAAGAAAAAAGCCGTAATGTACATATGATGTAATGTACAAATAAACTGAGGCATGAAATTGTTAAAATTCACTTATTTTTCTTGAGACTATTCTGCTTGTTAATATTATTCACTTTTTTATTGGACATTTTTGCATTTTAACAAATAGCAAATAAATAACAGCAAAATATTCAAAGATTCTTTATTCGTTCTCTAGATGAACAGAACAGAAGTGAGAGACTGTTTCTTTCACCCTGTCATGCATAAAAAAAGGGTGAAAAATATAAAATAAATGGAATAAAATCTATCCGAATATAAAGTGCACGTGTCAGTCTATTGACAGTAGCAGCAGTGGTTTAATACAGTCACAGTTATGAGGTGAATAATGAAACTAAACAGCAGCAGAAATGACAATAATATAAATGTTTAGAAAAAAGTTTATAAACCGACTACATATGAAAAAATAAAAACAAAGTAAACAGGTCATATTAGAGTTCAGATGGTTCAGTGGATCCAAATTATAACAAATAATTCGAATTACCATTGGGAGTAGACATGTGCTTCACCTTTTATCTTGGATAATGTGATGGGGTTTTCTGTTACCGTTGCTGCCTGTTTCAGATCACACCAGACTGAACGTGGAACCTGAACCTTCAAGAGTTTGACAGCCCAGTTCTACTGCAGTGAATGTATGTCTGTAACTCTTGTATGTGTGTAACGTGTCCTATAGTGAATGAACACATGACGTCATGAGGATGGGACGCCTCATTATTTGTGAATGAGCCCTTTCCTGTGCTGCCATACTGAAGCACTTAGAGCCAACTAACACCCACTGCGGGAAATAAATACGGATTCTTTTTCCTGCCTGTGATGCTGCTGGAGGAAACATTTGTGCAGCGAAGACACCGGGACGAGAAGAAAAAAAGGAAAATCTGACATAGATGAACTGACCTGAATGTGGAAAATGTATTTGAAAGATCATTTTTTCCATTTATTTCCTTATTCAGACTTAATTCTGTTCAGATGATTTGACTTGTTCCCAGTATTTTCCTCTTGTTCTGCTCCACTGACATATTCCAAGTCATATTAACAGTATTTAGAATAAAAGCAGCTCCACTGTTGGAGGATGAGGATGGAGGACACAGGAACTGTTGACCTTCAACACATTTGGACTGGATTAAACAGACCTTAAATACATATATATGGAGTCAGTACATCTGCATAAAACCTAAATTTAGATATGATCCATCTTAGAGTCTTTTAAAGGACACTTGTAAAACAAAATGATTTAAATCTGCACCCTCAGCTGCTCATTTCGTCGACAGGATTAAAATAAATTTCTCATTCTATTTGGGTCACACCACATTTTCATGGACGACACATTTTAACCCTCGGGAAAAAACTACAAATCCCCTCAAAAAAATGTATAATACAAGCAAAACTGAAAAATTAACACTAATAAACTTGACTCGAGCATTAAAATAAAAAATTCTAAATATTTTAAATGACTAACCTTGTCACATTGCATATATAAAACAGATAAATAAATGTACTAACCTTGTCACCCATGTTTTGTCACTTATAAACATCATAGATTTAAAAAATATGTGTCATATGTATATTCTGCTTAAAATGAGAATTTTATCATTCTATAATCCTTAGATAAGATTTTCTTATTTTAAGAAAACTTGATTAGTTTAAGGAAGAAGGAGATAAATACATATTATTAATAGTTTATGGAGAAGGGGAGGGATTTAATAGATCGCGCTTCTTCCCACCCTTTTGGTCAGGTAAAGGAAACTATTATGCTGTTTTTCTTTCTAAGATTGTATTGATTGTTGTATTATTTGTGTTTTTAGATTAGATTAGATATAATTTTATTGTTATTGCACATGTTTCAGAGCAACGAAATTACATTCCAGATTACAACCAACCAAGATCACATAAACACAGACGCAAACATGGGGGTACAGGTACAGTTTTAACTGACGATTCGCAGTGAATGCGTCCTGTTTTCGCAGATGTGAGAAAAGAAACAACAGGGTTTGAGGTGAGAAAAAAAGACAAATACCAACCTGTAGCCATACACTACATGTTGGTATTTGTGAAAAAAAAAAAAGCCTCTGGCAGAAAAAGTGCGTCCGACCTTGAAGAGGGCTGAGAAGATATATATATTATTATATAGATATTATATATTATATTCACATATAAGTAAAATTCCATTTCTGTTCAGAATAAATCACTAAATCATGACGGACACAGAAAGTGTTTACCCTCAACACATTTTTGACTTGTTTTATGTAGGTTTACCCATAAATACATGGAGTCATTACCGCTTCAAAAGACCATATATATCTATCTATATTTATGTTTATTAATTATTAAACATTAAAATCTTACTATGAAAACTTGAAACAAGTATTTTCTGCTTAAAATAAGAATATTATGATTCTATGCTTGTTAGATGATATTTTCTATTTTAATAAAACTTGATAAATGTACTTTTCTTTCTGCACTGACAGATAAAATATGTTTTTAATCCAATAATGAATTTATTTTTTCCTATTTTTGTGCAGTGCAAAGACGGAAACTGTGATGTGTGTCTTAGAAGTTGATATCCAGATCACCTGAGTCCAGATGGTGCATACGTAGACGCTGTGACGCAGCGGACAGTGTGGCTAACTGCTTCCTGTTCCAGTTAGCTTCCATTACCAGCTGCTAGCGTCCTGGTTACACTGTTGACACACATTTTCACACGTGTGTACCCTCACTTTTCCATTCACTCCCTCGCTCTCACATACACTTTTCCTCCTTTTCTGTTTTTTTTTTTTTTTTGCCGACACACATGCAGGAGGACACACACACACACACACACACACACACACACACACACACACACACAGGCTGTACTTTACAGATATCAGCTGTTATCCCCGTCCGGCATCAGTCCCCAGGCGCTATGCTAACAGCCTCCTCTACAAGCCAATTTACAAGGATTCTGGTCATGTTTACATTAGCCTCTCTCAGTGCATGAAAAGAGCAGGGCCGCGGCGCAGAATAGAAATGAGCAAATATGAATAATTCAGTCTTCCTCCTGGCCATTAACACGTTTCCCTTGAATAAAGTGATAATAGGTTATCATCTGTGAAATGGAAATTTCATAACAGAGACGGTGAGAGGAGCGTCTCCGGTTACACCAGAGGAAATTAATTTCACAGCACATCTGCTCCACAAAGCCCCGGCCCTCCAACGCTAAGTATGAGAAAATGTAGTCGTTCAGCTCTGCTAGCTTTCTAATTAGATTAGCATGCTTATTTGAAGGCGGGAATCTTTAGTCTAGTCAAAGGAATTAGTGTTCCCCATTACACATACCTAATATTTATAATAATGAAATGACTTGGCCAATTAGGAAGGGTTAAAAATGCATTACTTTACCTTATTATATTACCCAGATGGTCCACAGTGAATGGGCCGGGCTGTGTGGTGCATCTGGATGAGGACCGCGGTGGCCAATTCTACAGAACATGATGCAGGAACTAAACTACTCTGGTTAGATATGCCGTTAACAGAGCCTCCCCAGCTCTGTCTTTCAGACCCTTTTACCTCCAGGGGGGTCTAAAGCAAAGTCTGCCCCGGCACTCGCTGGCTTTATCTCAGCTCAAAGAATCATCTTAACCCTCGTATTATCCCTGGGCTCAATTTAACCCTATTCAATATTTATCCTTGAAAAAAATAAGTTGACTTTTTTTTTTTTTTTTGCTTAATTTTTCATGATTTTTTCTAATTTGATGAAACAAATGATTAAGTATAAAATGATCATGACGAGATGTGTTCAATGCGCTGAACACATACCGGGTGTGTTGGTGTTCCTCTGGGGTCAGTTTGAGTCCCAGCTGTTTTATCTGTGCAAAACTGGAGAACAGACAGGGGTGTCTAAAAACAAAAAAAAAAAACACTGAATCTGAGGGAAAAGGCACTAAAAGCAAGTGGAACATCTGTCCATAAAACATGAGAATTTCACTGGACAAGATTTATTGAATTCAGATTCAATCTAGAAGTATTCTTTTTTTTTTCCCCAGTAATGTATTTATTTATTTATTGATTTATTTATTTATTTATAGGACGACACACTCGTGCCTCATAGTAAGAAGGTCCTGGGTTCGATTCCCGGGTGGGACCTTGGGACCTTTCTGTTGTTCTCCCCGTGTCTGCGTGGGTTTTCTCCGGGTCCTCTGGTTTCCTCCCACAATCCAAAGACATGCACTGATAGGTTAATCGGTTGGTTAATCATAGGTGTGAATGTGAGAGTGATTGTTCGTCTCTATATGTCAGCCCTGTGATGAACTGGCGACTTGTCCAGGGTG
>JAQQZY010000019.1:21545511-21559144 GCA_030068375.1 Ostorhinchus rueppellii | reverse complement strand
TTCTTGAACATGGTGTTTGTTATGGACAAACTGTGACTGGCACAGAAGTCCAATAACAAAACACCACTCGGGTTCAGGTCGGGGAGGCCGTTCATCCCAATCACCCCCCTCCAAGTCTCACTGTCGTTGCCCACATGGGCGTTGAAGTCCCCCAGGAGAACAATGGAGTCCCCAGTTGGGGCACTGTCTAGTACCCCTCCCAGGGACTCCAAGAAGGCCGTGTACTCTGCGCTGTTCGACTCATAGGCCAGCACAACAGTGAGGCACCTGTCCCCGACCCGAAGGTGCAGGGACACGACCCTCTTCTTCACCGGTGTGAACTCCAACATATGGCAGCTGAGCTGGGGGGCTATGAGCAAGCCCAAACCAGCCCGCCGCCTCTCACCGTGGGCAACACCAGGAAAGTGGAGAGTCCAGCCCCTTTCGAGGGATTGGGTTCCAGAGCCCACGCTGTGTGTGGAGGTGAGCCCGAGTATATCAAGCCAGTACCTCTCGACCTCCCTCACAAGCTGCGGCTCGTCCCCCCAACAAGATGACATTCCATGTCCCAAGAGCTAGACTCTGTGTCCGAGGATCAGGTCGTCGAGCCCCCTGCCTTTGACTGTCACCCAATCCACATTGCACCTGGCCCCTATGAAACCCTCGGTGGGTGGTGGGTCCCCCGGAGGGCGGGCCCACATTGGGGCCAAGCCTGGCCAGGCCCCATGACCTGAGACCCGGCCACCAGGCGCTCGCATACAAGCCCCAACCCCGGGCCTGGCTTCAGGGTGGGGCCCCGGCTGTGCCATGCCTGGCGGCGTCACTGTCTTTGATCTTTTTTTCTTCATGAGGGCTTTTGAACTGCTCTTTGTCTGGCCCATCAACCAGGACTTATTTGCCATGGGAGACCCTACCAGGGGCATAAAGCCCCAGACAACATAGCTCCTGGGATCATTCGGGCACTCAAACTCCCCCACCACCTTAAGGTGTCAGTTCAAAGGGGAGCATCACAATATACAGATACAAAATTAACTCACTGCTAAACAAATGCCTGAAATGCTATGACTTAAGAAAATGCGTATTTACACAAATGCATTCACATTCAGCATGCCAACATTGGATCAGATGGACCCCCTAGCTAGATATCAGACTAATTTGTGTAAATCTGTTGGCAGATGCCAGATTATTTAACATAATGGCTGAGGAAAAACTAAAGAGGGTGTAAAATGTAGACCTTGTGGTGAAAAAGATCACTTGTGCTATTTGGAAATATTGCAGATTCAGAACACATGACGCGTTACAAATGCAGTTACTGCATAAAGCGTATTACATTAGCAGTTTATCTATTAGAGCAGAAAGTCACAGGACCTGTAGAGATAATATGAGAGCTTTAACATTTATGCACTTATCAAAAGTCTACCATTATTGCACTATTGATCGATGTTCAGATCGCAGAATTTCTTCATATTGTGCAGGCCTTGTGTGTGTGTGGCAGCTCCGATGTGCACATATTTATGAGCATATCACTTTCCTATGTCATGCTAAATTACCCCCCCTGCACTGGTAATCCCATTAGGCTAGCTCAACAGGCTAATAGGGGGAAGTAATGGGCCCAGCTATATGTATCTAGGGGAACACTAATAAGCCGTGACACCACTCCCACTGTTAATTACCCCAAACTAGCCTAAACAAAGGAATCCACCCTGTTGGAGAAGACACACATATACTCCACTGCTCATACAGACACACGCACTAACAAACGTCAACAAGGACCTTCCTTACAGTACACCCACTTACAGATAAATGCATCCCATAGTTGGAATTTGATAGGGAGCATTTGTGATAACAAGTATTGAGTAGTGATACTAAAGAGAAAGGAAGAGCGTAACAATGTATGTGTGTAATTAGTTGGTGGCCTCATGAAGTATGTGTAATCATCTCCCATCATCACTTTCATCATCGAAGTCGTTGACTCTTTAACCCCTCTACATGTGTCTGTATGAATGGATAAGAGAAGCAGGGCTGTGTATGTGTGTGTGTGTGTGTGTGTATGTGTGCGAGAGTGCAAAGCATAATTAGCTTGCAATTGGTATTCACGCGTGGTGACTGCAGGGAATGAGTTAATTGCAGTCCAATTCAAACGTTGACACACTTTCAAAGTTTTTTCCCCTCTCCGTGTCGCCCTGACAGAAACCAATGAGGGGCTACAGATCACATTTATTAAATGAGAGAGAGTGAGAGAGAAATTGCACGGGAGACGAGAAAAGGGAGAGGGACAGGGAAAGGAAAGTGGAGAAGGACAGAGACGAAGTTGAACAAGTGAGTGAAATGTGCAAGATGAAATAAAAACTGAGGGATGGAAATAAATGGCTTCAATGAGCACTAAAGACAGCAGTACACTCAAAACTAAAGACTTTTTTGCAACTTATAAAGGCACTTAAAAAAGGCTGACCAGAGTAAACACTTATAAAATGTCTAGGAGCTTTTAATGGCTGTCACATACTGTAAATGCAACATTAGTGGTTTGCCTCCACCTGCATATCATTCCCTCTCTTACTTTCATGCTTTATAGTGTATTCTCTAGTAAATGTACAATCTGGTCAAATATATTACTCACTTTTAAGGATCTCTGAATGATCTTATCAAACACTATCTCACCCCAGTAGTAGTGGGCATTTATTGCATGTCATAACCATTTGTCTTTTTCCCCATCTTTCATGTCTATGTACATTGTGAACTGTACTTATTTAACTCACATTTAGCTTAACTTGCAAAAGTACACCACAACTGAAAAAAAGCAAAATGCTGATATTAGGTCCCAACACTTTCACCCCTTTAAGCTGCTACAGTTGTTACATTAATTCATTTATTTATATCTGTGCTTTAGTATAATTTTGAAACCAGGGTTCTGCTAATTCTGCTTAAAAGATCAATATGTTTTGGTTAAATGATGTTAAACACATAGAAAAATGTGTGCTAACAGTAAAAAAATAGTTCGGTGTTTATGTTCCACTTGTTAAAGACTAAAGGACTTAACATACTTGTGGGTCAAAAAGAAAGTAGGGGCGTCCATTCTTCAGTTGAATAGCCAAGAACTCTTCCTGATTTTCTGGAGAGAAGGCAGACAGCAGCAGACAATCTGGAGACTGTGTCTTGAAACTCAGCTGAACACCTGAGTAACGACAGAAATGAGTGTGTGTGGAAGGGAGAAGGGAGAGACAAACACAGGATTTAAAGAGACTCAGTATTTATTTCATTCTGAGATAATTTCAACACTTCTCAGGTTCTACAGTGTAATTTCCACAACTCTATATGAAATAAAGGAAATCAGAAGCGTAGTCTGTTCATTGTCATGTTTAAAATAGTGGTTGAACCTTTTAAACGAACTGGAGCCATTAAGTGTGTGTGATGATAGCTGTTACAAGGGTCCACAAGGAAGACTCGACAGTGTTAATGTTGATTATGATGACAAACAAAAAAATAAACAGGCTGAATTTAAACATCTTGAGGAAAACCTTGAAAAGATTACTGTGAAGAAACCAACAGATTAAGACACATTTTGACCTGCAACAAAACAATAATATATCATTTCTACATTCTTCTCCCCACAGATGCACCCAGTTGTTCCGATTCATAAGTACCGACTCGCACCACTTGCACAACACTACAGAGGTAATTTAACCCCTGTAGTGTTGTCAGGGCTTTCATGTAGGGTCTACTGCACACTTTCATCCACTGGAGGACTTTGAAGTCAAGTATAACATAAAGCTGTTTGAGTAGAAAAGGAGAGGATGTGTAAATGTATTTCTTCTTGTGTCTCCATCAGCTTTAGCATTTCCCAGCTGCAACAAAACCCTGACTCTGACTTGACTCTTCTTGACTTGACTTTAGGGAAATCATGAACTTCTGTAGATTTGTAGAGGCTTCATTTGATTTAACAGAGGTCAATAGAGCCACAGTCATCCGTTTCTATGTTATAGAAAAGGTGGAAAAATATAATTTTAAAACTATAAGAATGCCCTTCAAAAGGACTTTTTATGAAAACCGCAAATTGACAATTTAGTATCTCCGCATTGTTTAAGCCTAGTCAAATTTCAGTAATAATGACATTTTTTGAATATAACATCTATTTCTACAATTCACAGAACATTACAGAAATTCCTTCATCGTGTTCTAAATAGAATGGCAAGGCATTTTGGATGTACTAAAACAAACGCAGTAATTTTATTGACTCACTAAGCACCACCATACATTGCTGTATCTATCATCAGTAGTGGAGTGCTGTGTTTTTTATCGAATACTCACAATTACAGCCCCAGCAACAAGGGGTAACTTTAACACACATACAGAGAGCTGAGAATTCATCCAGCGCGCTTTCCTGTCATGTTACTATGGATCAGAGATTGGATCTTAATCCACTACTAGATCCACATAGTGACACAGAGGATGCGGTTTTACTATGTGTGTGTCTGTGTGTGTTTTCTCAGCTCTGCCCCGTCCCTGTAGGGAGTAGAAGTGTGGGAAGATCTGAAGAGTTGAGTGGAGGCAGTCCGGTCTTCATCAGGAGTGTGTTAGCAAATAATTAGTGAGTGAATTCATTTAAGGGGAAGTCAAAAAGTTATATTGGGATGTTAAAATGCATACAGATGAGCCATTCCAGAGTTACTTGATTTTACACTATATATATATCATATATATCAATACAGTATTTATGGACTAATGGACTATTTATCTCTTCTATAACTTAAAAACAACAATACAGTAAGCACTAAGACCACCTCCAGCAACAGATAAGCAGAGAAGATCAAGGTTAGAACATTTTTGCAGTTCTTTTTTTTGCCTTTCATGCCTTTTTTTACTTACATAAATTACAAATATCAGAAGAAGGCATTTCCCCTCACCCTGTACAAAACTGTACTTGTGTGATGTTAGCTTAATTCTCATTGATGAAAGAGCTGTTGAGTAGATTTTGAGTAATTTATATGTTGTGTACTGACTTTCTAGTTCTGCTTTGAAGATGAAATGCTGACAAACGGTATGAGGAACACAGATCACAGAAAAACTGACAAAATGGCAGCAAGTCGAGTGAAAATATAGCAAATGGTTTTCCAGTTATGGTCTGGAAGCTCTAAACACAACTCCAAATGATGAAATATAATGTTTAATGCCAAACAATGACAAAAAAAAAAAAAAGTAATGCTGCATTGTTCCCACGGAAAAACCAGTAAATTAATAAAATGATTATCTTTTTAGGAATGGTCCCATTGTGGCAGTTTACACATGCAATGGTTACCAACAGTGCGTAAAATCAATGCTTTTCTCCCCAGTAATGATTGATTAACCCAGTCCACGTGTAAATAAATGTCACCATGAGAGAGTATACATCAGGGACAAGACAAAGATGTGTTTTTTTTTTACATCACAGTTGCATTCTATACATCAACCAGGCATGTGTCATTTACATTCATGACCTTGTCACCAAAGAGATGAGTGAAGTCATGACAGATACCATGACATACATTATCCCCCTTTAACCTTCTCTCACTCTGTCACATTCACCTGATCTCTCATTCTTTCCTGTCTTTTCTCCCACTGCTTTTAACCTTTCTTCTTTTTCCCTGACCTTTTCATTCTCCTTTTCCCTACCTATTGCCTCCTCTGAATATTTTTTTTCTTTTTCTGCATCTTCAGTTCAGTCTTTACCCCCCACCCATGTACCTCTGCTTCTCTTCTACATATCCTACTTTCTAGAGGTCAACTGATAGCAGGTTTTTAAAGGCCAATATAACAATATTTCAGGAAAAAGCTGTAAGCCAGTTAGTTGGCCTACATGTTCTCACCTCCCATGAAAATATCTGAAAGAAATTAACTATCTGTGATAAACTGGATAACTGTTAAACTTAACGTCAGGCCCAGATAATGAACTGAACAAACTTGCCATTTAAAAAAAAAAAAATCTAGATGAGAATTTCTGTTTTTTGAGCAAGTGTTTTCTTTGAAAGTCACAATTTCCCCTGGGGAAGCAAACATGAGCTACTGACCACAGAAAATTTGTGGAATATCTATCTCTACTATTTGTTTTCTTTTAATATTTTAAGTCACACAATATATAAGTACTTATGTACATGCAGAAACATCATCTAATAAAACTTGGTTTGGAACTCTAAGAAACACCATCACAATGACTCAACCCTAATGTACTGAAGTTCAAACATTTTCTACAATATATAATATAGACAAAGTAGAAATATGCCATTGTGCAGATGTAGTCTATGTTTATGCAGGTCTGTGTGATGAGCAGAAAGCAACTGCTAACGCATGCTTGCTGAAGGTGTTTTCTCCAAATGTACAACATCTAAGTGACAGTGCTGATGCTCAGCATTACTTCCTTCAGATTTCCCCACTGGACTTGTGCTACTTCACACTGACAACCACTTAGGAGCCATCAACAGACAAACCTGAGCACACATCATGACAGGTGTCTCTGTTATACATACAGAGAACATGCAAACACAAGAACACGCATATACGCAACAAAATTTGCACAATGCAATCCCAATTAACACTGCAGAACACCAGCATGCACCTGAGACTGTACATCAAAGCCATTTACACATCCAATCAAAATGTTAAGACCAGTTGAAGAATTTTACGAATTTACATTTTGCATTGTTGGATTTTAAGAAGGCTCTAAGTAGAGTTTCAAAATGCAAAAAGAAGAAATAGAAGATAAAAAAAATATTTTGATTAAGCAATTTATTGAAAACAACAATTAAACTGAAATAGGCTGTTCATCAGCTGATCAAAAGTTTAAGACCACAGCCTTTGAAAGCTAAAATCTGCAAAAAATTGTGGATTCAGTGTCATTTTCTGTCAGGTATTCACAGTGTCATAACCTCCTGATGGCAAAGGCAAAAAAGCTTTCTCTCTTTGAACGTGGTTGGATTGTTGAGCTGCATAAGCAAGGCCTCTCGTAACATGCCATCACTGCTGAGGTTGGATGCAGTAAGAGAGTCTTTCAGAATTTCTTAAAAGATCCTGAGGGTTATGGAACAAAAAAGACAAGTGGTAGACCCAATATGCAATATGTAAAATGTTTGATACTGTTAATTACAGAAATTGGTTTGTGCAATATATATAGATGTATAAAGGAATCCAAGATTTATCTAAAACAGCAATACAGTACTAAATAAGTCTAAGAGAAATAAATAAATGAGAAATAATTTAAACTGTTAGATACTTAGCATGTTTCAGAGATCACGTGAGTTGGTGAGATGCCTCTTAATCGTGAATAAGAAATAAATGTGAATGACAGAATCCACAAAGTGGGAAAAGTGGAATAAAGATTAGTCATATTGAGGCTTAATTATGGTTTAATAGAAAACATGTCAAGGAAGTGTAAAGGGTATGTTTCAACATCATTATACAGATATTTTTAATCATCCATTTATTTAATTTTTTTTCGTAATTTGGTGGCCCTCCAGCAGATGGCGCCCTTGGCAGCTGCCTGTTTTGCCTATACCCAAAGCCGAGTTCACATTAAGGTCATTTTCACAGGCTTGAGCTAAATATTGGTGACAATTATTGCTATTTAGTTTAATTTCTGAGTGCGGTCTGAGATATCTGCAGAATGTATATGACCGACTATGGCCAACTCTTTGAAGATCTTCCCCTAGTGGCCAGACGTATCAGTGCATGGCAAAGTTTTTGGGACAGACAGGTAGGCGGACTTACAACCAACTGATGGCAATACCCTGTGGCCAGTGTGGCTAAGGGTAAAACCGTCTTCAAAGGCCTTATCTCCTTCAATGCCACAAAATTGCCCGTACTAAACATGGAACATTGAAAGGTGGAAGAAAGCTTTGCTTTCTGATGAGAAAAAAATAACCTTGATGGTCCTAATGACTTTCAACGTTATTGGCATGACAAGGAAATCCCACTGGAGATGTTTTCTAGGTAGTGGCACAGTGGAGAGGGCATTGGCATCATGATCTGTGGTGCTTTTTCCTTCAGTGGAACATTGGAACTTCAGGTGGTGCAGTGGTGTCAAATGGCAGCTGGCTGGATGGAGACATTGCAGGGGTCATCCCTTATGACTGAGGACCCTCATCTGTGTGGTAATGACTGAGTTTAAAAACAGGACAACGTTCACAATGCCCACCTGACAAGGAACTTCTAAGAGAAATAACGTCACTCTTTTGGACCATCCTGTGTGTCCCCCTGATCTAAATCCAACTGACAACATTTGGGGATGGATGGCAAGAGAAGTTAACAAAAATGGACATCAGTTCCAGACAGTGGATTCGAAATGACTGTCTCACTGCGTCCAACCTCAGTAGAGATGGCACATTCTGAGAGGCCTTGCTTATGCAGCTCAACAATCTGACCACGTTCAAAGAGAGAAAGCTTTTTTTGCCTTTGCCATCAGGAGGTCATGACAGTGTGAATACCTGACAGAAAGTGACAATGAATCCACATATTTACACAGATTTTGGCTTTTAAAGGCTGTGGTATTAAACTTTTGATCAGCTGATGAACAGCCTATTTCAGTTTAATTGTTGTTTTCAATAAATTGCTTAGTCGAAATATTTTTGTCTCAATCCTATTTCTTCTCTACTTAAAACCTTGTTAGAATCCAGCAATGCAAAATGTAAATTCTTGTCATTTTATTTATATATATATATATATATATATATATATATATGCTGCTAATAAAGCTGGAATAATCCTGTTTTCAGACGCATTCCTCTTCTTATTCCTATTTCTGCACATCAATAATCACCATTGACTTGGTGCAATGATGACATATTGAGTCCGAGTTACATTTTATCTATCACGAATAAATCACACTGTTACAGTCATTTCATGAGAAGATGTAAAAATATTTTATTCCAACTTCAAGGGCAACAGTTTATATATTATCAATGCTGACTTATCTCAAGGCCACATGCATCTCATAATCAAGTATTTATCCCTTTAGGAGCATCACCATGCTCAACAATCTGTTTAATAGATTGTAAGACACTTAATGGTTAATTTATTTGATTCCAGCAAAGAAAAATTTCCTCACATTGAGTTCCTAACAGTCCGCTCAGTACAAATTATTCTTCTGTAAAAGTGCTTCTATAATAAAACATTTTGGTCTGATGACATCTGTGAACTTCAGATTGTGGTCCCACTAAAAACAGTAGGATTCATCCTCCAGAAAACATGATTATCTACGTCAAATTTAAGGACAGAGGTGTTTTACCTTTAGTGTCACCATACCAAAGTGGGCAGTTGACATTGTATTTGGGTTTAGTCCAGGGCCTCCTCACATCATAAATATTATGATAGAAATGTAATCAAAGATAGTTTGTAATATACAGTAATATGAATTATGGTATGTGTTGTCTAAAAATCAATGTATGCAAATATAGTGCATTTTGATAGAGTTTAATTAAATTAGAAGAAAATGTGTCTTATGAACTGAAAACTCACACCATTTCATGCATTAAATGATGGTGTCACTGTTTTCTGTGTTCATAAGTGAACAGGCTGAATTTATGTTCTATTCAACAATATGTAACATTAACAATATTCAACTATTTACAGTACTGAATCACTCATTTAGCATATAGTTTCATATGTTATTGTATTATTTCTCTGCTCTTTGTCTCCATAAACAGTGGAGGTTGTGTGTAATCATCTACACAACATAACCTGAATAACTCCAGTCATGTTAGCTCTCTGCTGGCATTAATCAGAGCCTGGCGTATTAATGAGAGCGCGGCAGCTAGCTAATTACACCCATAGATTCTGCAGCAGCCCATTAAATATACAAATGACAGAATTAAAGAGCCCAGCCTCTTCTGATTAATCTTTAAATGGGGAAAAACTAATGATGTCTGTGCAAACTTTCCCTTCACACATTTCTCCCCCTCTCCTCTCAACGTCAGCGCCTGGCAATCAATCATATTAATTAAGGAAAAATAATTTGTATCATTTAACATTTCCTTCTTTTCTGCTCAGTTGCTGCAGTGGTGCTGCAGCAATGAACTGTATTAGACATGTCTGGAAATTATCCAAGTCTATTTGTTTCCCCATACTGTACATTTTTTCTACTTTTTTCTAAAGTGTGACGTTTCATCCCTCTTCATTTACTCTTATTTGAGGAAATAGATCTGGATTAGTGATAATATAAGGAGGATGTCCACATTACAATCAGCCTATTTAAGGGTCAACTACTGAAGAATTACAGATGAGGAAAAAGAAGGACAGAGTTGGCTTCAAAGAATATCCTACATTATTTTACATAATAAATATATCTCATTTAAAATGGACCAATATTAAATCTAAACAAAGAGAGTAGGACATCAGATCAGTGAATTTAGATATGGAGGCTTTAAATGTAAGATGAATGGACTAACATGTATTTATGGAAACAAGCACTTATAGGGTATTCATATCACAACACTGATTGTATACGGTTATAACCCTGATTTATTTAAGTAAGTAGGATTCAGTGTGGTAGATATTGACCTAAAGTACCTTAAATTCATTCAATATTAAGAAGCATCATTAATAACATGGCAAAAGACAGGCCACTGATGGGAACATGCACTCCTGTCGCAAAGAATGTGCATAGAAAAAAATATTTTGACCAAAAATTATATTAGTTAAGTGCCCATAAAATTACAAGGGGATAGGCTAATATCATCATCATATTAATGGTAAACAGTCTAGATTTAACAGAAAAAAATACTGAATTTTGTGCCCATACTTCATGGTCAAGAAATGGGGAAGTTTAATAAAAAATTTAGTGAAAACACCAAATTATTAACATTACTTGAATAATGCACAATGTTAATGGAGAAAACGGAAAATCTATTTAGTGCAATAAACTTGTCTGGATTAATCTGCAACTGTGAAAAAAGTTTTTCAAGGCTCAAAAGTGTAAGCGGGGTAATGCTTTCAGAATGGTGTCTTGAATCATGATATAAAACAGAAACTACAAAGATTCAGTGAATATATATTAAAAGAATAGCATTTGTCATTGCAAGAGTTACTAGGTTTCCACAAGACGTCAACGATTGACGAGTCTCTCCTCTGTGATCAATTGACTCTTGGGGGGGCATTACACTGCATTACATTCATAATCCAATTTGGCTTTGATTTGTTCGCTGTTCCGTGCACTTCGATGGGAATAATTGTCTGCAGACGATGCTATTAGTATTGATGGTTGTAAAAGGGCGATGGTTTGAGGACTGCCGACACATTGATGGTCCAGAATAGATCCGGTCTGAAAGTGATTGTCTGATCCATTACCCTTTATGAAGGAGGAGAGTGGAGGAGATGAGGAGCACCCCTCGATAGCAAAAATCATCATGTATTTGCTGGCTTAATTCAAAGAGATCCATTTTCCTTTGTAATGAAGATAAGATCAAAAATCACAACCAGGACCAGGATCGACAAGGTGAGATAAAGAATGAGGCCTTAGACGGCTGTTCAGCTGGTAAGACCGTACAGTAAAGGGGTTTACTCATTTACAATTAGAATATTGCACAGTTACCATTCCCTTACAAAACAAATAAAGACTAAATAATATGATTAGGAACAAAGAGGACATGAGACATAATGATAAAGGATCTTATCTTGAATTTCTATCCATATTGCTTCTTTTATATACACTGTCTTAGCCTCATCTGTTTTCATACTGCCATGACATTTGTACAATGCATATACATAAGCCTGAGTATTCTAAAGAAAGGAAGACAGTAAATATATTCAATAAAATGTGTGCAGTCATTAAATACATGTATCCTCTAAATAGAATTATATAAATCTAAAACAAAAGTCTAAAAATCAAGCCATTTTATTTTACAGATTATTTAGGACAAGTTTGTGATATCAACTGTTTTTAATCCTCTAGGATGAGTTTCATCACACTACATTTGTCTACCGGTACTCAAATTTCTCCATGTCTTAGAATATCAGAATCAACTGATGTCAAAAAATTCAATGAAAAAAAATTGAGTATTTTATTTGCAATGGCATTATTTCACACAAAATGCTTTACTGGTTCAGTTAGTCAAATACAGACACAAGGAAACCTCTTAAAATGGAAGAATTTGTCACCAAATGTAGAAATCTAGTTTGCATATAGAACTGAATTAATATTTCTCATTTTATCACAAAGTTTTAATAAAATCAAGCCAACTCAAACACTTTCTTCACAATGAAAGATAAAACTGGCAAAACTAGGGTTGTGCAGGACAGTGCACTAATCTCAAGTGGCATCACAGAGCTTTGCTTGCTCAAATCCCACTGATTAGTATCAGCAGTCATTAATTATGAGCGTCAGACTGGGTGATGTTCTCAGATGAAGCAGAACATGTTTGGCTGTGCAGCTCAACCCTCTAATGATGCTGGTAAACAGAAAGATAATTGTCCTTTAAGATGATTGGGGAAGTCATTCTAAAGAATGTCACTAAAACACTGAGACAGTGCAATCACTAAACAACATAAAATTATAACCAAAAAGAAGCCCTTGTATCATTTCAAAAACATGTGCACAAACCCTCACATGTACATATAAGTATCTACTGAGGTTTCTGCTGTGTACAGAAAATATTTGTCTGTATTAGATGCCCTTTCTTACCTGTAAAGTCATTGTTGACAGGAAGTGTGTCATTGGGAAACTGGTAATAACTATGGCCTGGAAACCTGGTTCCTCTGACAACAGGACTCTGTGGGTCAGAAAAAGAGACATCTGTCCTCTCCACCTGAAAAAGTTAACAAGAGTTGCATTTTATTTACTGATGTTTTATGAAATAAAATGCACTGAAATGAAAACGTATCACATGATTAAATAAACGTGAACTGAGATTCATCTGCTTAATCTCCATAATTATGGCTCATTATTGTTAAAATACAATAAGAGGTTTTTTGTTGTACTTTAGATGTACATTATCCATTTGTTTTGAAAAAATCTCACTGAAAATGCAGGAGTATCTTTATACAGGTCAAAATACCTAAAAAAAATGTCATGATGCTTGGGTATGAGAAAAACATTAAATGCATATTGAAGTAATTGAAATATAATTCAACAAAGTGGAAATAGATTTTTCATCTTGAGCAGACTTTCTGCCTCCTTTACTTTCTCCTTTCTCTTTGCCATCACTTGAGGTTTGCTGGTGTTCCAATTGCCAGAGGTGGGATGTGAGGTGCCAAATTTGGGCCATGGTATACTCAGATGAGCTCAGGTCAGGTCATAGTTGTGGCATGTAATTACACATCTCTCTGCTCTAGTTTCCTGTCATATCTCTGCTTGTCAAGATTGAAATTAGAGCCATCAGAGGATGGAATATCCCCCCGGTCCCCACAAAACTAAAAAGTGATACTTTGTGATCTTACTGTCTTTAAGTTTGTCTGTTTCAGGAGTAGTTTCTCAAATGGTTCATAACTAGTTTTCTGGGAATATTGAATGGTTTACCAGTTCTGCTCGAGAAATGAAATGACAACAAGACAAAAGTTTGACAAAATGAAAAAACACCATAAGGAAACACTGATTAACTGATAAATTGTTGCATTCATTTATCTTCTGAACCCGTTTTATCCTCACTAGGGTCATGGGGGTCACATGGAGCCTATCCCAGCTACTTAAGGGCGAAGG
>JAQQZY010000019.1:21488634-21503623 GCA_030068375.1 Ostorhinchus rueppellii | reverse complement strand
GATAAAGGGGCAGATAAAATAAGACTAGTCTTCTTTCTGCTCCCTTTCATTCTAGTACGGAGAATGTTTGTATTTCTGTTAAAGTGTTTTTTATTTTACAATGAATGAAATAAAGAATAAAACTAAAATAATATAAAATAAAATAACAACATAATATCTTTTGTAGGATTTATTCAACTAAAATTCTCTAATTACCTCCGCCAAGGAGGTTATGTTTTTACCAATGTTGTTAGCAACATAACTCAAAAAGTTACAGACGGATTTTGACAAAAAAAAAAAATTCAGGATATGCTCTGGATCAAGGAAGAGATGATTATATTTTGGAGGCAGTCTGGATCACTGTCTGGATCCAGGAATTTTTTTTAAAGGATTCTTTATTATTGCGAGATAGCGCATGGCGGCACTGAGCTGCATATGAGGTCATACAGCACCATCTAGAAGATGAAAGTACAAACACTACCTTAAAAAAAAAAAGTACAGACACGACCTTGGTAGAGGTCTGTACTCTCCGAGTGCTTTTCTAGTTCTCAAATGTTTAGAGCACATTGTCATACAGTTACATGTTTACTGCATACATATTGCATGCAGGATTTTTACATAATGCAGTCTTATTATTTTCTTTGGATACATAACAATATACAAAGAACAGATATAAACAAGAGGTACAAAACACAAATAATGAAAAATTCATTCAAACTCCAATTCTCCGCTAGAAAGAGGCTAGAAGTCCTCATTAATTCTAACATTTGCTACAAATAGGGTAGCATAAAAGAACAGTTATCCATTTGTTCTGGTCAAGTGACTCTATTAAAATATTCTGAAAAGATAAATAAATTCTGCAGCCCAGGAAGTTATCGGTAAACAGTTTACACTGACATTATATAATTAATATAATATTATTCAATGATATATAATCATTTTATTTATTTTGTTAGCTTGTTTGGGATTGGCTTATGTTTGCTTGGGTTGTTTATATAACTGGTGTATTGAAAAAGGAAATATAAAAGAAAGAGGGCAGGTTTTTCTGTGCATTTTGTAGATTCTTAGGCCCTGACAAACATCATGAGGTATCTGAAAAAATGTGCATCCATTCAGACCTCACACTAGCATTCAGCTGCAGATGAGTTTAAAGAGAATATTTATGTTTGAATCCAACTTCTCCACTACATATGCTCTTAAACAAGTTAATTTGGTGTTAATTTGTAGTTGAACAGGTTGGATTAGTAATATTTTGTTCCAGACTACATTCATTGTCCTGCTCAGAGGTTACCAGTGGTGCCTTTTAAAGCAGAGTGTTTCCTGGCTGTTATTCACTGCCTGAGGGGACGCATGAATCAATCAATTCCCTTAGAATATCAAAATGACAACTTTGAATATCAAATTTGCTTTTTATTTCCTGACATTCACTTAGTGGCCATTGAATCTTCAAGTTTGAAAACATGTTTATGAATTTCTACTCAATTATGTGAACTGTGGATATTCTAATTCCTCATGTATGCTCAGGTAACACTACACATACAATCACAGAGAAAAAATAATTAGACCATCAAAAGTCCTAAAAAACAATGGTTATGCAATAAAGTACCAACTCCTGTGTGTCTCATGTGACTAAAACAAACAGAAAAGAAAACATGGAATGACTAAAATCACTGTTATGGGCAGTGCAGTGCCATAGATCTTGATGTAAGAACTTAAGTGATTTTGGTTATTATCAAGAAAACATGGAAAATGGATAGATATCAGCTCTGAAATTAAACTCTTAAGAGACATTTTGTGGTTATCATTATATTTGTCCAAACAAATGTACCTTTAGTTGTACCAGGTATTAAAATGAACAAGAAATTGAAGAAAACAAGAGGTGGAATAATATTTTTTTTCCATGCCTGTGTACTTGAAACATGCATTTGGGAGATCTTTGGACACTTTAAGGCCCTGTTAATGGAGACTATGTCGGCTGAGAATGCAGTCTGTCCATCTGTTCAACTCAAAAACAAGACAAGAAGGTGGACATATGTGTCCCAGATCACCACCAAATGAGTTCAGCGTGATTAGATTTTAATGCGTCTTGATGGATTTGTCAGGATAGATATTCATGCCTGATCTGAACAGAGCATTACCTAACCTCCATAATTTAAAATATCTTTAGACTGCTATGTTTTTATGTCAAACATAGCATTAGTTGGACAACTGTAGTAGTTTTGTACTTTAAGTTCTTATACATATTATGGATTATAACTAATGGCCAGCGTTGAAATACTGTACATACATGTTACATGCTCAAATATGCACTCTGTCTTTCTTACCTGCTTAATAAAGAAAGACAAAAAAAGTGGGAAATGCAAGCAGAATGAATGAGAAGGGTGAGATGGAAAAGGATGACGAATGCACAGATGAGATTTCAGCAGCTCTTAATCTGTGTTTCTGCTACTTCACTATAACAAGCTACTAATTAAAACAGCTTAGAGGGAGGGGGGAGAGAAGAGGGGAGTAAGAGTTAGAGATGATTGCCTCCTGCATAATCCTATAATTACCACAGTCATAAAAAACAGTCACTCTGTCAGTCTAATGAAGAGATGTGTTCACTATAATTTCCAGAAAAGCCCTGCTGAAACTTAGAAGTGTGTTTCAAAATGTTTTTTGTGGATGCATGTAAGGACAGTTTCCTTACATTTCTCTACAGATTTTCAATAAGCCAACATCAAAAAGCTGTTAAGAGTTTCTTTCAATAACTAACGGGACTTCAAATTCAGACAACACTGTTTCTAGAGATAAGAATTAAGCTACAGGTGGCAGATCTCTAACAGTTAAAGGCATAAAATAATTGTTGGTGTTCATATTATTTGAAAACTGAGGCATTTTCTGTACGTGCATTACTTATCTTGCCATATTCAGGTAAATCATCACTTTATGATGACATCACATTTTAACTCCATTACCAACAACTTTCTTGTTATCACATTTGATGCATAAAGGCATGGGACACTTCTGTGTGAACTCCTCACCTTCCACTGACGGTGATCTCATTAATGGAATAGTATCTGTGTCTTTGGTTTACTCCAGTTGCTCTGGTGTAATACTGTCCACTCAGATGTATCCGGACCTGGGTGGCATGTACCATCCTCTGCAGCACAGGCGTGTTGTAGAAGTCATTATAGCCTGGCCTCAGATTTGGCTCTGAGGTCAATAGGCTGAATGTGATGTTTCCCCCTGAGAACGGCACTTCACTGGAAGAAAATGAGTGCACATATGTAAAGAGAATAAATATAATTATATATTCATTCATACATGCATTAAGCATTTAATATTTAATGATTATATCGCAGGCCAAACATGAGAAATGTGATATCTGACATATCCAAGTTGCAATGGCATAATTGTATATTTAGTAATTCCACAACAATAATAATCATTTCAATTCCTAGTAAGCATCTCATTTATTTTGTCTGACTTCTAAAAAGCACAGCCTTTTCACAAGTCCTTTAAATAAAAGTCTACACCTTAAATCAGTCCTTCTTTACTGTCCTGTTTCAAGTAGAGCTTCTATAACAGATCTCACTCTTTATTAGCCTAAAGCTAAGCAGTTTTATATTCCCACAAGATGTGGCCAAGATATTTGGTGAGAAATTGGCCACTGACACAACTGCAGCTGAAACACACTGGAGGTAGAATATTACAGAAGAGTAATCTAGTTTACGGTAAATGTAAAATTATTGATACCATTTCTATATAACAGATGCATACAGTAGAGCCTCTGATGATAATTATATATATATATATAGGAATCTGTTCTTACCAATACAAAGACATTACAAGCAATGCATCTTAATTTCTGCCCTAATTGTGAACATTTTATTTTTACCCTTTTGTCCACGTTGAGAATCCTGACATTTGCCTTCTACATCTGTGGGTAATGGCATTTATTTATTTTGCCTTACAATATTATCTGTATGGTATATGCAGAAGGTAGACAAGATGCAAAAAATATCACTTATAGCAATCCTACAACAGAATTGCCTGGCACAAAAACACCTCAGATAACTTAGACATGCCTAAATTTATCTTGCCAGACACTTGAGCCACTTCAGAAGTGACAACGTCTCTTGTGGGATTATATAAATAATGCAAGATCAAAAAGTGCTGTTCTTTGATATAATTATCAACCACTAATGTCGCATAGAATGTTATTAGGTTGCCAATGTAAGGTTCAATTGCTCCTGTGCCAATTTGACTAATACTTAGAACTGTGCCAGGAAAGGTTGCATGTGATATCATTTGTCAGTCAAGTGAAAAATAAGCAATGACTACATAATCTGTGATCTATTCATACCTGTTCTATCTAGTGCCAGCAGAGGCCTTTATACTGCTACCTATGCCAAGATTTAGTGTGTGGCAGTGCTTGTGGCAATGTTTGTGTTTGTTAGACTGTGTTCCAAGACCAGTTCTCTATCTAGTGCCAGTAGAGAGCCTGTTACCGGTCATGTGCCAAGGCAACGCTGTTGGTGGTTAGCTTTATAAATCTAGTCACTGTGAGGGTGCCAGTGTGTGTGCCTGCTTGTGTGCATCTGCGTGTGAGTGTGTATTACCTCTATAATTTATGTGTATTAAGTTTATGTGTATAATTTCCTTTGATTTATTTTAACTACCGCATTTCACATTAGTACATGCACAACTACACATAATTATGTGCACATAGCTGCCTTTATTTAGTGCTGCCAGTTATTTTCCTGTGTAATCCCCATCTGTATAGAAGAGGCCATCGCCACCCCCAAACAGAACAAGACCGAAGAGTTTTCCTTCAGCCTTTTTAACCATCTATCAGACTCCAGACTTAAAACAAAAAGGAGAGTCAAATTATGGCCAAATAAATCTGTAAATTTCATGGATCAATGACACATCAAAGAAGGAGAATTTCAAAATATTGATGGCAATTTAACAGATTAAATAGGTTTGAGACATTAGATTTAATTTCAGGAACAGAATGTAATCTTTATCATCTTTTTATCTGTGTACAACCACCTGAAAAGTAATAATAATAATTGTTGTGTTTTCATTACTATAGAATGAACCATTATTATCAAATGGAGTGGCTCCTCACCTACCATTTTCCAGTAACTCAGAACAGACAATGTCTTTTTTCATTTTACGATGGGTGGCATTCAGCATTACGGTACAGTACAGTTACTATTTTGGAGTGTGACCCTGAGTAATATCCACTTCACCAGAAGGCCAAGAAAGGACAAAGTCAACAGTGGCACATATGAGGACCTGTCACATGCATTTTATTTTTTGTGGGAACAATGGAGGAGGGTGAGGTGCTGGTTCTGTCAGCTGGTTCTATCTGCAAATTCATGGCTCGAAACCACTAAATATTGCACACTTAATACTTACATGTCCAGTGAATATGATTTAAGGGGATGAAGGAAAATCTATTTGCAAAACAAGAAATATTTACGATTACGCTTTCATTAGTGTGTCATGGCAGAAAAAATTGAATTGTGCTTTCTTTCCTTGAGCCTGTTTATGTCCACAGTGGGTGCAAATGACCTTTAACAGCTTCTACTGTAGCTCCAAACAGACTTCCTTTTGTGTATTTTTCTGTTTAATAGTGGGTGGCTAACTACACAAAGGTACATTATTCTCATTTACTGTTTGAATCTGTACAAGAATTAATATCTTAGTATAAAAGCACAGAATGAACAAAGCAAAGACTGGCTGTGATAAAGGACTTCAGTGGATGTTTAGATATTCTCTAAAAATACTGTCTAAACAATTTAGACAAATATAGATATTCAAAAAAATACATGGTCAAAGGCAAACACCTATCCTACCTGGGCAGCTGTAAACAGTTGACTGAGTCTGGTCTCAGTAACGGCCCATTGTTCTGCAATTCAAACACACTGCAGTTTCTGGCCAGGTACTGCCAGTCCAACCAGGGCTGCTCTGTAGAGTTTCCATTCTCTTGTTCTGTGTAGTTATGATGCTGTCTTTGAATGCGAACAGATTCAGGCAGGAGGCCACCAAACTGAATTATAACATAGAAAACCTGAAGGGAGAGGGATACAATTAGAATAATACACTGAATTACAACTGGAGGTTACAAAGTTCTGTTCAAAAAACAAAAAGGTCTTGCTTTATAATCTTGAATTTAACAGCAGACATTATTGTTGACACTGTCAGTGGCATTGATTCTTGTTTGGAGTCCTTTTTGTTGGGGTCACGGAAGGAGGCATTACATTGGACTGCATTACACTTGGAGGATATGGTCATTTTTGCCAACTTATACTGCAAGTAAATATAGTGGACAAAACAGTGAAAATATAAACCATTTTAGTAGTATAGATATGAATAACATTTAATTTTTTTTTTAGTTTTAGTAATTATAGGTTTGTTAAAAACAAAACAAAAAACTCACACACACAATACAGTTACACTAGCGTATATAAGACAAGCTCTGTAACATACAGAACCATATGCATATCTGTGTGTAGGTGCGTGTATGTTAAGTGTTATCTGCTCCATTACAGCTAGAGCACTACACAGCAGGAGGAACATTAAGCCACCACCACTCAAACGTGCACTTGCACATGTTAACTTTCCTTGTGTTTAGGGGACACTACTCTGACCTACATTCTTTTCCTTAATATTAACTCTATGGATGCTGAAACCCCACAAGTGACAGCCAAAACAGATTGAACCGTGAGTAATAAATGGCAACCCACACACACATTCACACACATGCACACACACTCACAAACTGTGGAAAGTGTCTTTTATGTAGGGACTTGAGTTGTGAAGCCATGTCAGGACAGCTCCCAAAATCCCTCCCACAACTACACACTCACTTCAGAGAGAAGAGGGATGTACCCCTCTTGAAAATGCTGAAAATCATCTCTCTCACATACACACTCTATATCCAACTGTTAGTAAGTCTCTCACTGCTGTGCTGAAAAAGGAAGAAAATACAGTCCACTACACACATGCAGAAAGGTACTGTAAATTGTTAGCAATGTCTCAACTATACTTTGTACAATGACATAATTTAGCCTCTCCTGTCCAAAGCAGTGATCAGTGGTTCATAAACTCAAAATGTTTGGGACAGACTACAGCAGAGATATCACATCAGTGAGTGCACAGCTCTATGTCCAACTACATTATTTTCTGTCATCCTCAAAAACAAACCTGCATTCTGAATAAAGTACCTTTTTTCACAGATTACAACTAAGTTAAAAGAAAAACCTGTCATGATTTATGTGTTTATACTTATTGTTTACAATGGTTATTATACTCACTCTGTTGTTGGAGAGTAACGGCATAGACACAAGTACAAGTACAGAATGTATATTATATAACTGTAGACTGTGTGCAGATTCTAGCAGAGTATAGCCCTCTGCTAAAAGCATGTTTAACTATTTAAGTGTACAGAATAGTGGATTTACAGAATGATGTCTTTTTTTGATTAATAAAATAATGATTCATGGAACTGTTCTTTTCTTAGTCATAATAAACATCAAACTCTGGATACTGTAACACAGTGTTTCCCAACCTTTTTTTGAGCCATGTCACATGTTTTACATTACAAAAGTCACAAGGCACACCACCAAACCAAAATGACACAAAAGTATATTTATTGAAATATAATGCTAATCTAGCCTCAATTTACTTGTTCAGTGTGAAACCTGGGCCTGTTTAGTTGGAATTGAAGAAAGACACACGAACCATCCTCAACAGCTCTGAGTCCTTCCTTTTTTTGTGGGGGGACACATTGGGGGTGCACAGGCTACTCTGTCACAGGCTGTTTGGAACAAGAAACCTGAGAGGCGTGACAGACCCCTGGATTTGCTGTATAATAGTAAGTAATAATAGGTCCGTTGTATAATAGTATGGGAGCCATATCCCCCTGCCACAACCCAATACCCAGGGTTTGTGGGTAACTCATTAATTCATGCATCACTAGTGAGGGAGACTTTATTAACAGAACGCACTTGTTCACTTTAACTTTCATTTTGCAAAGGCAAACAGGAGACCATTGTAGAGTGGATCACTGATGCATGCAGTCGTATGTATCTATATCACACTATTTGCTTACACACTGCTTAGGTGAAATTGGATCATTTTCCACGGCACACCTGATGACTTCTCATGGCACATTAATGTGCCACGGCACACTGGTTGGGAAACACTGCTGTAACATATCACTGTTATCAGTCACTATTGCAATTATCAAAATTCTTGAGAACTTGAATTTATTAATCAATATAAAGTCTGCAGGTAAGATAGATGTGTGTCTCTCATTTTCAGTGAATGTGTATGTCTGTTTGCATGTGTGTATATGGTTATATGTAATACCTGGTATTGTCCGTTAGCCAAATCCATGGTTATAGCAATTCCTTCATCCAGTTCCTGTGTAGTCATGATTTTAGAGAGCCATGTGGTGCCCAAATCTTGATCATTTACATAACTGAGTGGATGGGCGTCCTGGTTTAGCCTTAGGACTCGGTCATTAGTGGTGTCTTCAACAGCATTGGGAATACAGTATCTATTCAAAGGCACGATAAACAATTTTGAGTAAATTCAATATTAACACTTATTAGATGGAAATGTGATAATACTTCAGATTAACTGAAGTACATGGATTCTATGCTTTAGATGTGAAGTAAAGTAAAAACAAAAAGGCAGATCAATCAACGATTCAGAAAAATGAACAGACAATAATTATGTGTGCTCAGAAAGTTACAATGCTGTACCTCTCAATTAATGGATGAACCCTGGGATGACTGGAGGGACATCGACACTCAGACTGTGAATGGATTTGAGGCAGAATCCCAGAGTAAACCTCTACAATTTCCCTGTTAAAACAAGCAGCAGACTGAACTAATTAAACTGGATTATAACTGCAACACAATACTTTGCTGAATAAAATCAATACATTTAGATAGATAGCTCATACGAGAAAATCATCTATTTAATAGAAGTAGTAAGATATAATATTATTTAATGATTGATATTTGCATTCTACACAAACTCCAGCGGTAACATTTTTGGACAGTAAAAGAAAAAAAGACTGTTAAGTAAATCAATCTCTTCTCATAATAAATTAAAAGTAATATAAAGCCATTTGCATTTCTAGGAATGTAACGAAAAAAAACAGTGGCTTACAATTCCTTATACTAGCAAAATTCTGACCCCACATCAAATCTTACAGCACCTTTTGAGAGGCGTTTGACTAAACGCTTAGTAGAAAGTAAAAAATCAAATGCATCATTTGAGAACTCAATCTTCCATTTTGTCTCTTCCCAATCTTGATGAGACAAACTTGTAGGATTCAAGTCTTTTCTCAATGCAGTACATCACGGGTAAGCAAAACACTAATTGCTTTGTATTGAATTTTCAGGAAAATCCTCTGGAAGCAGTATGGATCTCAAGATCCAATGATTAGCAGTCGCCTTCTTTCCTTTAGCCTCTTCCCTTACTGTCATTAACTATACAGCGTCTGTCTTTTCTTCCTCATTTCCATCTACTTTCCAGAGTTTTTACAGATATCGCGTCTAATATTTCTACATAAACCTCACTTTTCTTCCTTCTTTTATTTCCGTCTTCCTTCAGCTAATTTCTTTTCAGTTTTTATAGGTTTTTGTCTTCTACCACCCCCCTCATTTATCTTTATATGTGTGTGTGTGCTTCACTCCTTTCAGCTCACCTGTTGGTCAGAGTAGCGGGATAAAATCTAAAGTCCTGCATGCGCCCAATGAACTGATTAGACCCTAGAGAGATGAAAAGAGAAGAGAAAAGAACATAAAGAAGGTGTTAATGGGTTTGTACTGAAGGCAGTGAGTGAGAGGATTTCACAGTATTTAGAAGATTATCTTATCAGTTTGGTGATACTAGCTAAGTGAGGCTGCCTACAGCTGCTTGTAAGAGTCAAGTTCATGATATAAAGCCGAATAGGATCTGCCACAGTCTACATGTGCCTCCACTAGAGAGCAGCATGGCTTGTAAGGGCATACACAAAAGCTTGGTTTGAATCTAGGGCAACACCAACCATCTAAGGATTTACACTTTTCGAAAAATCAGTTTTCATCGAGTCACAGTTTTCATAGATTAGAGGTTTAAGTCTTGAGCATTCTTAACCAAAGTACTTCTTTCATGCCTGTTACAAATGAAAGTGCAACCTGTTCTAACAAGTGACAAAACAGTTGCAGTTAGAAATCAGAGCAAGATCTGATGAGATAGAGCTGACTGGCAGACTAATGCTGAACCTCCCTCTGTGGAGTTCAGTACAACAGTGTTGGACCAGACATGCTACATATCAAATGTGCCAACATAATTCTTTATCAAGCACAGATATTTTACACTGGAGGATCTCAAAAACATGATCACAATGTCCAAACACACATTGGGATTTTGGAATGGACACAAGAAATACCACCAGCATCAAACACAATGCTGAACACCGGAAAGACCCTGACATATCTCCACAGACAACCATACATACTGTATGTGACTATGCTGGATCCAACATAAGAGACACAAACACACCGACAATATTCTGGTCCAAAGAGAGAGACAGTGTTTTAGTGTCCAGCAAACTTCTGTCTAGTTTGACAACAACTCTTAGAAGACGGATAACGTCTGTAAGCATCAACAGAACCGCTGCCATGTCTAGCTTTGTCAGTGGACGAGTGTGTGTTAGAAGCTTTACCGTGTGTGTTCAAGCATTCTTACTTTAGAGAAGCAATGAATGTGTGTGTTTGCATGCATTTGAGAGAGGCTTTGCCATGTTTGGCAAAGCCCAACTACAGCGTGCACGTGTGGGTGTGCGTTTGTGTGTATGGATGTGTGATGTGCATGAGCAGTGGGGGAAGGGTCGGGTGGGGCAGGGGGGGTCTATATGAGTGTAAAACAGAGAGAGAGTTATGGGATGTAAGTGTGTTAGAACAGTGTGTGGCTGTGCAGCCTTAGGCTTTGGCTCAGGATTTCTTTAGCGTGTGGAAATGGGATTATGCTTTCCTCTGAAAAGCACTCTCTCTATTGTTACTGGGATGATGCAAGGTATAAGCTTTAATTCTCTCTTCACTGTGTAGGTCTCTGTCTTGCCTTCAATTTCTGTCATTCACCGCCTCTCGCAGTTTCCTCTTTTTCTTTGTGTTGTTTAAACAGAAAACAGGTAACTAAGAGTTGGGTACAATTTTTCCACCTGCATTACTTTGTCTTTGTCCTTCACTGACCCTGCAAATGATAAACTCTATCACTTTCACTTTTCTATTGGTATTACCGAAGTTTTTCTAGGAACTATTTTACTACTTAAGGTTCCATTTTTGGCCATTATTTGCTAAATCTCAAACACATCATGGCACTTAATCTCACCTCTTAAATTTGTAAGTGATCACAGTGTCTATATTGACTGCCTTGAGAATATGATCATTTCATTAATGCCCCACTCTTGACAAGTTCTTGTTGTACGTATCAGAGGTACAGTTTTCAGTGAACGGGGTCTTCTCCAAAAACAGACTTAGTTGTTAATCAATACATCTGATCAACATTTACATAATCAATTCACTGATCAGAATTCCAGACACAGCCCCCAGGTTCAACAACCACCCACCCACACACACACATAAATACACACACTCATTCACCCTCCCCCGAGCCAATCACATCTATTGATCACCACCTCTGATGTGATCTTCAGCTGATCAGATGCTACCTGCCGTGAACTAGGGATCAATGCCTGATAAACGAGAAGAAAAACACTCGTTTATCACCCTGGAGATGAACGGATATCATTTTTCTCTCAATTTCTCTCCTATTGACTCTCAGACGGCTCCCAGGCACCACCAATCAATCACAGATGTGTAGTTGAAGGGGGATAAAAGCTGAGAGAAAAATAAAGGTGGGGTAGTCACTGATACCATATTAAGATATACAAACATGATAAACTAAGAGGGAAATGTTCTCCCCTTGGTGAAAAAACAGACATAGTGATATTTCTGATTGCAATAAAAAAGACAACTTTCTTTTTTTTTGTGATTTGAAGTCTGTGTTCTAAACATATTCAGACAATGATGACTGGGCAGCATTGGAGTTGGCTGATTGTTCAGCTAAATTCTTTATATCACTACTATTATACTTTACACATTAGAGACATTTTACAAGCAGTATTACAGAGGAATTAATTATTTAGAGAATTTGGTCCTAATGCTCCTCTTCAGCAATGTAACATGTCACATGATACAAATACATATATTTAAAACAAAATCCATATTTACCATTGGAGCCGATTCCCACCCACATGGCACCATCCTCGCTGATATCATGGAGTCTGCTGGACAGAGTTTGTGTGTCAAATGGTGTACCATCCTCCTCAAGCCCATCCAAAAACAGACTGACCCTTCTGTCATGCACCTAAAATTCAAACACAAAAGTCAGTGTTAAGCAATACACAATCAGCAGATGGTATTCAGAAGAATTTCATGGATTTTTTTTTTTTATAGCATTTAGGGAAAGAAGTGCAATAATTGTTTGTCTGCTTCAGTATGATAAACATTTGCAATTAAAATACACAGTAACAACCGAACAGATAAAAAAAGTTCAATCTATAATTTCTGGTTTCCTCTAGTGGGGAAGTTGTAGATTTCAACCAACTGAATACCCTTCAACTTATCCTCTGCTGCAGTGGCTGTTGAAGACACAAAATATTGTTTTTCTCTTCTGACCCTTTTGGCAAAAGGAATGCATCAATCGCCACAAACATAGTAGTTATGAAACTCAACCATAATGCTGGATGACACCCACTATAAAATGGAAAATGGATAAAATCTGTTCTGAGCAACCGTAAAAATATGCAAACAAGGCAACACTCTCCCTCGATACATATAATTGGCTCACTCTAAGGTAGGAACAATGCAAGGACTCTTATTTTTAGTGGATTATGCAATAATATATATCATGTTTTCTGCAGTTATGTAGATCCCCCTAAACACTAGAACTTTAAATGAGATAACTTGCTTTAGTTTGTCTGATACCACTTGTGTATACAAACAGTACAAAATTATTAATTAATAAATAATTTTTCACACTGACAGTTATTGGACACCCATAGCAAAGCACCACTGTGGAGCTTATGAACATGTAAAGGAGCGGCCTGAGGGGCAGATGCAGAGGGAAAAAGCATAGCAGCAGGTTACTGCTGTAACACAATGTCTCAGAGAGAGTGACAGCTGGTCGGTGTGTGCATGCATGCATCTATCTACAAGAGTGTATGCATGCACTGTCAGTGTGTTTTTGAATATCTAGGCTTGTGTGTGCATATGGGAGAGATGAGGAGAGAGAGAGTGTGAGTGTGTGAATTATACATACAGCTAATCTTCCAGCTCATTTCCCTAGTAGCAGAAAGAGCCTCAGGCTAAACTGCCTCAGTCGCAAATTAGCTTTCTGTTTGACCAAAAATCTCCTCTCCTCTCCACTCCTTTCCTCTCCCCCGTCACGATCTGCTGCATGAATATTAAAAACTGCACGGCAGACAACACCGTCAAAGCAGGACCAGCTTCCTTTCACATCAAACCCGGGCGAAAAGAAAGATACGTCCATAAGAGGGGCTCTTCCCCCCCAAAAAAACTTTAATGTGCCCCATCCCACTCTCTTTACCCCATCTCCAAATCCCCTGTTTGGGAAACACACTGTGGGACCACTGATAAACGTGACTCTCCCTGTCTTACTATAGTCCCCCTCCTTCTTCATCTCTCTGGACTCTCTTCTTCTCTGGTCCTCCTTGCTTTGTCCTTTCTCCTCCTTACGAGGTCATTTAGCTGATTCTCTTTTTTTTCAGTTTTTAGGTTTTCTTTCCTATTTGTCATTTGCTCTTTCTCTCTTCCTATTTTTCATTACCATCTTTGCACTTTCTTCTCTGTCTGTCCATGACTTCCCCCTCTCATCTCCATTCCTGTCTCTTTCCCTCATGTTTATCTTGCCCTGTCGCTCTCACTTGTTGTCAGCTCTTTAGGGAAGTTGAAAAGGTGTGAGAAGGGAAATAAGTCCAAGTCAAAAAACGCCTTTAGGGGATGAAGGCAGCCCCAGACAAGTGTCTGCCTCTCAGAGGATAGTTAAGACGCCCAGACAGACACTTTCATGATGGCTGATTGAAGACTGGCAAGCGCATGAGAGCACAAGAGAGAGCGCAGGAGAGAATAAGAGTTAGAAAAAAGTCAAGAGAAAAAAAGAGACAGGAGGAAGAAAAAGAAAAGTCAGGGAGCGGGTGTAAGAGAAGGAGCCAGAAGAAGGGCCCTCTTTAGGAATCTCTAAGCCAGAGCTGTGTGGCTCTTGGGGAGATGTGAAGCAGTTGTCAGGCCTGATGTAAATGAATCCTGAAGCGCTTCATCCTCCTTAGCTGCCGTGCGCCCTTTTGAAACACAGCCAACTCCCCTTTGTTAGCTTTCACAAACACTTTCCCTCCGTTTTTCCCTTTTCCCGTCCATCTGTATTTTTATCCCCCTTCTTTCCTCTACCTTTCTTTGTCTTCTTTGACCAGTGTAACTTTGGTGTTCTTAAAGAAAACTAGAAAAACAGAGCAAAAGAAGCTAGAGACTTTAGTGATGATAACTAGTCTCATTTGGACTGTGTCCACTAAGTCCACAGAAGAAGAAAGGAGTATGTTAAACAATCCTATATGTGGCGGCTTTTAAGCAAATCACTTTTAAATTCACAGTCAATGGATGCGTAATTTGGCAGAATATGCAGTAAAACTCTTAGTGTCTAATCCATTTTTTTTTATGCTGTTGGCACAACAGTAATGTGCACTGTCCAAACATAGCACCACAGCATTAATGTAGGTGGAGTTATTTTCTCACAAGTGTAACTGTCCAGGGCGACACGGTGGTGCAGTGGTTAGAACACGTGCCTCACAGCGAGAAGGACCGGGGTTCGATTCCCGGGCGATCCTTGGTACCTTTCTGTGTGGAGTTTGCATGTTCTCCCCGTGTCTGCGTGGGTTTTC
>JAQQZY010000019.1:21462788-21483297 GCA_030068375.1 Ostorhinchus rueppellii | reverse complement strand
ATTTGTTTGCTGATGTCAGCTGACATCAGCAAACAAATAGACATGTTGACATCAGCTGGATCAATGTCAAAATAAGATACAATATGTGTGTGGGGTGGGGTTTGTTGTGCCTGGCACCACTTGTTGCTCCTGTTTCCTCTCTTACATGTCTTTCCATCCAGAGGGATCACTCCACTGCTCATGTCTCTTTTTCTTAAAGCAAAAGTTAATGGATAGGATCATGTTTGACCTAGTTGGTACAACCCTCTGAAACAAATTTGATTGCTTCAGTACTCAAGTTTTCATCATCTGCTGGTCCCTGTCCTCTTCTCTACATTCATTGTCTGGTCTCTAGCTTTCATGTCCACCCACCTGACAAATACACACCCACATTCCGTTTTCTTCGCCCCCTCCTCCTCTGCAATCTTGTTTCTCCTCTGATGGTTGTCTGCTCTTCCTCATCCACCCCTTCCTCTGCTTTTAATCTATTCTAATCCCTGACTTCCATTCTCGCCTCCAGTACATCCCGCCTAACCAAACCCTCTCCACCCAACCCCTCTCCCAAATGAACTACCCTGTGACTGACTGACATGCCACTGAATGATAACACACCTCATTCCACAGCCGGTGAAGCTGTCAATATGGAATGAAGAGAGAGGCAAAGAGAGGGATGTAAAGGAGGTCAGAGAAACACAAAGAGAGAAAGAGACATGGACATGAAGAAGAATCAGTCTGAGAAGTATAGTAGATGAGAAAAGAAAAGAACAACTGCTCTATTAAAAGAACAAGCACTTGCTATCATTATCCATTATCCATGTGCATGTTTTGACAACTAAAATAGATTTACCTAGCAAACTAGGCCTTCAGAAGTTGGTTTAGTACTGCAAACCTGCACTACCTCCTAGTATTTTAACTGACTGTGCAATAACCTACTCTACCTCCTAACACTTTTTATTTCCTCCGCCAAGGAGGTTATGTTTTACTGTGCGTGCGTTTGTTTGTTACCATCCGACTTTGTTTGTTAACAACATAACTCAAAACGTTCGGGACGGATTTTGATGAAATTTTCAGGGTATGTCCACTCCTGGTGAAGGAAGAGATGATTAAATTTTGGAGGAACTTTTTAAAGGATTCTTTATCATTGTGAAATAGGGCATGGTGGCACAGAGCTGCATGAGGTCATTCACCGCCATCTAGTGGAGGAAAGTACAAACACTACCTTAAAAAGAGTGCAAACACTACCTTAAAAAAATATATAAACACTACCTTTAAAAAAAGGTCTGCGCTCTCCGAGTGCTATTCTACTTTATATGTGCAATAACTTGCTTTTTACCTTCTGGTGCTCTAATTATTATTATCAGTAGTAGTAGTAGTAGTACTCTATTTTACAAATGAGTATCAGTGTTTGTCTGTGCAATAGCCGATTATATATGTTTTAGCTGTTTTTATGTTGTAGCTGTGTCTATGTTGTTTCTGTTTTTATTCATGTCTTTTTTTCCTAACTCTGTGACTCTGGAAAACACACAAGAATTCCGATGTACCTATACTGCAATGTATCTGTGCAAATGGCAAATAAAGTCTATTCAAAACAGAAAACTGCATTCAGTGTAGACGGTACCTTAAAAGGGTCAGTATCTACAGATATATTGTTTCAATGGTTAGAGTTCAAACTTCCTTACACGATCCTAATATTTCTGACCCACGCATCTGAGCTAAAGTGAGTTTGATAAAAGAGTATAATGCAACCTCACAAACTTCAGCATCTTCACTCACAGTATCACCTTTCTCCCTCTCTTTCACTGCATCTTGTTATCACTCCTCTGCTCCGTGTTATTCACCCTTTAAGACTCTCCCACCCTCTTTTAGTCCCCCCCCCATACTTGCCCTTACCTACTATGAACTGTTAGCAGCTCTGATGTACAGCCAATATTCTCTCTATCATATTAGCGCGGCTGCAGTGTGTAAAGGAAGAGATAGGGAAGAGAGGAGGAAAAGGAATAAAGAGGGAGGGAGGGAGGGAGAGAGAGAGGATGGAAAGGAGACACATTTGTTCTACTCATCTCAGTGCTAAAAGATACAATTACCTCTCACAGCATATTATCCATGTTTTATACCAGCCCAGGGCCCCATGCCTTTACCTTGCCGCGCTCGCCCCGTGTTAGGCCCATATTTTAACACTAGCTATGACAGTTTATTTAAGAAAAGAAAATTGTCCCGAGGGAGATGGAGAAGGGGAGAGAGACAGTGTGTGTAAGGAAAATGAGAGGGAAAGGGGGAAGGACAAAGAAGGTGGAGGGGGAGAGACAATGAAATAGGGGGGGGGGAGAGTGAGAGATAGATGAGCCGGAGAAAGGAGCGAGGAAGAATCTTCTTGAGGAAAATGGTGGCAAGAAAAGATAGAGGAAAAAAGGAAGAGAGGACATGCAGTTTATAAGGTGGCATACCAACCTTTTAATAAAGGCCATAAGTCTTGAGGATTTTTTTTTTTCTTTTCAAGCACCAAGCAAAAACATTCACTATCATATACAAAGAAGTCACCATATACTGTATCACATTACAAGAAGATATGGAGACAGATTCTGTAGCAAAAACACTCACACTCTGCAAATAAACAAGTCCGAAAAAAGGTTTCAGACTACTTCACCACTTTCACTAAGGGGGATGTTTGCTCATTGCTGTCTGTCTGTCTGTCGGCTTCATTACATAAATACTGAACTTGTTTTATTCAAGTCTACACATGTGAACCCCCTGAAATTTCCTGGTTTTCTGCTTGAATTGGTCATAAATATTATAGTCGAATGGAGCGACTGTAATGCCCAGTAATTTCCCCCGGGATTAATATAGTATTCTGATTCTGATTCTGAAAATAATCTGATCTCCATGCAAGCGTAGACAAACACATGTTCTCAATGTTCTTAACCTAAAATCACACAAACAATTTCATGTCTTTATTGAGTCTTGCTACTAAACATTTTCATTGTTATAATAATGAAAACATTATGTGTTCTAGAAAGATAGAAAAGGAAAATGTCATCAACATGATCTGATGAGGAAGGGTTCACATATAATACATCCATCTATGTACTGACTAGCTTGGTTATGTCAGCTATGAAATATTGTGATTTCTGAGAATAATAAACTAACATACTCTTATAACCACTCTCCTCAGTTGGAGCAGTCACTATGTCACTATAACGCCCTAAATCATTCCACAAGGAAAAAACATCTTGATAATCAGGTAACTGTTTATTAGAAATGAAGCCATTAGTCCATAACAGACAGTCCTTCACCCACAATTCCACTTTGTTAATTACTGCATACCCTCTGATTGGCTGGAACAGCTACAGCTGGCTTATTCAGGGTAGGGCTGTGCAATTAATCGAATTTTGATCACCATTTCGATTTTGTTGTCAAACGATCTCAAAACTCATATAATCAAGTTGAAATGATTTATTTTCCGTTTTTCTTTACACAATTTCTGAGAGACGCTCATGCGCAATACATTCCATTCTATTGCAAAATTTGTAGCCAAAATTTATTTTCAATTTGAATGTTTTGCATAAAGAATTAATAACCAAATGTTTTTTGAGAGAGAGAAATGGTGAATAAATGCATTATGAAACTCAAAATTAATCGTTTGAATAATCATGATTTCAATATTGACCAAAATAATTGTGATATTGATTTTTTTCCCATTATCGAACAGCCCAAATTCAGGGTTTGATGGTGCTGTCATATAATGTACATCATCGGCAACCAGATCAGCCAATAGGAAAATTCAACTTTATTTAGTTGCAATAGCCAGGTTTCAACATGTAGAGGGTAAAGTAAATATGTATTTAAAACTGAATGTTCACAGATTTTATTATGATTTAAACATTTCTGTTCTGATGAAACTGCACACAGCACCACGGACTGTGTGTAATATAGAGCGATCTGTCTTTACTATTGGTAACACGTCATAATGTATTCTAGAGTTAATGTTACATTCTGGAGCAGGTTCAGTGTCACTGAGAACTAATCACACATACAGTTGTTGATATCACTTGTTATACACTAAAGTGTAATGATTATGTTTTGTTATACTATGTCAATTCTGAAAAATACCACTGACTTTTAATAGTTTACAGGCATAGATTCAGTCACTGGTGCATTTTGTGTTGTATTTGATGTTAGATATTGCAGGATTTGTGATGCGTCTATAAGATTCTATAGAAATATTATGAATATACTGATATGTTCTTTATAATCTTATGCTTTTCCAAAAATTACATCACAACTTGTCATGCTTAAAGGATCACAGATCACTAAATTATAACCCCTGTATCATGATATGAATCATGCTGTCAGTTTCTTGCCAACCTTTCACACAAGTACAAATAATTTGAATGCATTACATCATCCAGAGACATTTTTAGAAAGGGCTGGCAAACATAACATATGCTCTTTTTGGGCTCCTTTTATCTAAAGCACCTTGCAACACCCTCGTTACATAGTTTTTGAGCACTCATATCTCAGAGTTCCATAGGGAATGAAACCCCTAACCTTTGGTTGTGTTCAGACTTTGCTCTCTGTTAAGTTGGTCCAGCCTGCCCACTTGCATGAAACAGTGATGTAAAATAAATAAATTAAAGAATTTAAAGACACAAAATGTTGAACCCTACCGCAAATTTAGACACCTCTCCCACTCGCTCACTCTATAATTGATGCCAGTCTTGTGCCCTTTTGCCTCCTGTGCCAGCGGGCAGAGGGCTAGCATAGAGGTGTCCGCTTCACCCCTACATAACAACCTTGCCTCACCTTCACACACATGCACACAAATAAACACACACCCTCTTACACAAGTTATAATGAAAAGTATGCATATGAGTGCAACTACTAGACCCAGTACACAGAAACATGCAGGTGTAAAAATAAAGTTTATGCTCGTGCACATGTTCAAACACAACTGTTCGTTCACCTTCAGTTTGTTTCTCAATCTATCCTGGTCATTTCAGGAGAGACAGAGAAAAGTATTGCCATGAGTGTGTGGGACTGTTAATGAGTGAGTATACAGTAGCTTGCAGCAGCCATAGGATTAATTACAGATTATGTAAAATATATGTATACACTACATAAACACCACTAGAGATTAAACCTAAAGGGGACAAACATGAGAAAAGACAACAAGGAACTGAAGAAGGGTCACTTGTTAAGCTTGTCATTCCAATAATTCCTGCATTGACGGTATAAAAACAAAACCTGTGAGGAAGAGGGATGGTATGTATGCCTTACTCTATGTAAGAGAGATTAAAAGCAATGACTGTTTTGTTGCTATACTAGCCTACACATACACACAGAGCCAAGACTCTTCCAGTGTAATTGTGCATGCAAACATTAATTAAGATTATTATGGCCTGCAGTAGAAGTTTTAGCAGTCAAACTGTCCTCAAGCTGAGTAGTGAAGCAGATAAGACTGGAGGATAAGACATTGTATCACACTAACAAACATCCCCACTCTGTGCAATAAATACAGAGAGAATTTTGTTTCTAATCCTGTCTTGAAATCATTCTAATGCTGAAAATTCACAATTCCTCTTTTTCATATTTTCTATCACCTTTCTATCTAGAGCCTACTGAAAGAAGAAACCATCCATTTGTGTCGATGATACCGTGTGAGTGTGGGGACAGTGTCTTTATCACTGGTGTGTGTGTGTGTGTGTGTGTGTGTGTGTGTGTGTGTACTTCTGTTTAAGTGAAGGAAAAGTGTGTGTGTGTGAGGGGGTGGGGGTGTGTGGGGGGGGGTATGTGTGCTCAAGTGTTAAACGTTGATGCTGCCATGTTGGGTCGTGATGGGACTGGTGTGACTGGTTGCCCCTGCAACTGTCTCGTCCGATAATGCTGATCTTCTCAGGCACTAACAGACGGAACCCTCTGGGGGTCCTCCAGGCACAGTCAATCACTGCTTCTCCAAAAGACACTATTCCAAAGCCATTTAAATACAGACTTCTTTATCCCTCTCCTCTTTCTATTTTTTCTTTCTTTTTTCATTGCTACTTTATTCTGAGACCATTTTACATCACTCTTCTTCTTCTTCTTCTTAATATTTCATCTGAATTTCCATCTTAACTTCAAATACAACTCCCAGTATGTCATATTTACATTGTTCCTTCTTCTGTCCTAAAAACAAGACCATGGCACAAAGATTAAATTAAAATGAGTCCATTAAAATAAAGTTTCACATGAGGAATCCTTTGACTATTTTATAAGTTATTTAAAGACAACATGGATGGTGGAATGTTGGGCTTATGATCTTTGTCTGGTTCTAGAAACAGTCAAACCATTGCAGTAACATTAAATGTAAAATAAGATAAGATATTCCTTTATTAGTCCCAATGGGGGAAATTCCAGGAACTGACCTTTAGTTACTATAAAAAAAATAAATAAATAAAAAGAAAAAGGAAGGACAGGTTCTAATATCTGGCTCAGCAGATCAGACCATGGCTGTGTAAATACAGCATTTATACACAGGATGTAGTAACAAATACATTTCTTCTTTTATAAAAAAAAAAAAAAAAAAAAAAACACTGATTAAACACTTCTTCTGTAAGCACATACCACTGTACCAAATGTTTTAATAGTCAGTTCTAAATGAGTCAGTGCTTACTGGTGTCATCTTGCAGTCATGGTAGTGAAAGGCAATGTCAATAAAACATTCATCAAATTAACAAGGTATATCAGTAACAAAGATCACCCAGTGCTACAACAGCACCAGCTTTAGTAAAGACGTTTTTCTACACATAAGCACAGCTACCAGTTAGTAATAAATTCTGTTGAAATGTACATGATGGTAAGTCCTGCAGTTTACTGACCTCGTAACTATCACTTCACTGCACGGAGCCAACTGCCTCGCTCTTACATCTCTACTCTCCTCTCAGTCCCTCCCTCCCCCAGGCTACCGTTTCCTCCACTATTCTCTACATCGTTACCATAATCAGATAAGACAACTACCTAGGGAGCACCAGCATCCCCACAGCACCTTGCTCCTGGCACTGTGTGTGTGCATGTGTGTGTGAGAGTGTGTGAATTGCTCCTGGCACTTGGAAACATGTATTCCCTTTGACTGTCTTTTTTGGTGTTTTGATCTTTTCCGACTGACACATGACCGGTGCGTATGTATGTGTGTATGTGTGTGTGTGTGTGTGTGTGTGTGTGTGTGTGTGTGTGTGTGTGTGTGTGTGTGTGTTATATGTATGTAGGAAGGTTCCTAAATTACCCTGCTGCTTCATAAGACAATATCTGTATTGTGTCTGACAGATTGATACAAATTACAAATCTGTGAGTATGTGTCTGGATAAGTGGTATAGCAAAGGAATAAAAGTGTACGCGCTTGCATGTTTGAGTGTTAATAAAGATTATAGTATTCGTCTGAGTGATCAGAACAGATCACGTCAACATTATATTTAACAAAAGCCTGGATGATTCATAACAATACTCAAACACATATATGGATACAAAATCTTAAATTACCTTTAAGCCAGCATACCTTCAGCTTAATGCCTCTATATTTTATACTTTACCTACAGAGACATGAACAACGCATACTGTACAAGCTGTACTGTTCATACAGTACACACTTCCCTTCAGGGGCATGTACTCATTGTACACACATAGGATAGCAATAGAGCCATCAGCATCACTACATTTATCCATCAGAAAGCTGAACTGCCAAATTACTCTAACAGGCATCAACACCACTCAGCTACAGAGTAAACAAACTGTCAGGTTAAATTTTTCTAACCTGAGCTCAATAATTTTCCCTTTAAGTACCACTCAGAGTTTACAATTTTACAGGTTGTCACTCCTTACTCCAACATTAAATGCTTTAAAATGGTTGTGGTTTGTATTTATGAAAGTTTTTTCTGACGGACTGGGGAAAAGTTCCAAGACTGCGCAAAACTAAAGGGGAAATAATCCATTAAAAGTAATTTTAAAGTTTGTACTTTTAGATACCGTTTTCAACAATCCATTCTCCTTTGTCATTGCAATCTAGGACCAGTGTTTGATGTGAGTAAAATCTAAAAACCCCAGATTATATTTTATAAAAACATTTAAAGCTTGCCAGGTTTCTTCCTATAGTTACTACCATACCTAAAGAAGATGCTGAATTCTATTTCTCTATAACACTTCAACAGCATCAGAGAGCATTAAGAGCTGTATACAGCAACAAAATGTTATTAGCTGCAAAAAATGAGATATGCCATTGTCTTTTTTTTTAATAAACAATCTCTACATTTTACATAAAATTAGGAGTGTAACAGTACAGAAAAATTTCAGCTCGGTCGGTTTTGGGTACGCGGCTCTTCAGTTGGATAAATTTTCAATACGTTTTTGGTACATTGAAAGAGACCAGTGAAGGGGTGGGTGCACTCTGCAACTACCAGTGGGACACAGGACATTTCTAAAAAATATTGTTCAGTCATTTATAAATTAACAGGCACCTCACGTTATATATTTTAGTATTTTTGAATGTTCAGTGTTAGTTTATGGCAAACATTGACTGTTTTTGAACACTTCACAGTATTCCCTGAGGTGCCGTGAATATGGCCTCAAAGTAACACTGCAGCAGAGGCTTGATTTTACTAACTTGAGTTAAAAAATAAAAACCTTTTTACTATAAAGGAACCTGTGGACTCTTTTGTGCCACAATGCTGCAACGTACCGAAAACCGAATGTGAAACTGAACATGCTCTTAATGTCCGACCCTGCTTCTGTGCCTCTGTTATACTCTCTCTTGTCATGTTTTGTTTTATTTTTTTACAGCGGCACTGAGAATTCGCTACTGCTGAATGTATATAGAGGAAACCTTGCACATGGGTTCTGCTTGAAGCCACCCTGCTTCCTGAGTATTTGCGTTCTTCATATAGGCGACATGTATGCATTCGGTATACCTCCATATTGTATCGAAGGCCCTGAACTGAAACGTTTCAGTACAAACAAGTGCACCGCTACACCCCGACAGGAAATATGGATAAAAAAAAAATCTGTATCTGTAAATCTATAATTATTTTCACCACATAAATATTATCAAAATGATATCATATCTATATCAACATTGCCATAACTGAGAGAACAGATTAATATAAAGGGGAAAAAAGACATTATAAATGAAAATAATACATTTTTTAAAAAGCCAGTTGAGAAATCTAAGTGAATCCGACAAAAACACAGCCAGATTAAGTTCCAGATGGGTTCAAAATGTATATAGATAAGTAGGTAGGAAAACAAAAAACAAACAACTTAAGTTACAGACACTTCTAGCGATTAAGCTTGTCGTCATGACCATGTTTTCTCTTCTCACAGCCTTGGTGTTATTCAGAGATGTTGAAAGAGAGAGATTGTCCAGAAGAGTAATCTGTAAAATGATACTTTTCACCAGACCATGCAAGCATATACAGACCAGCAGACAAACAGGGATTCATGTGAGGAGTTCAGACTCTCTGCACTCTGCCCGCTGCCATTTTAGACTGATCAGAGCTAATGAAAGCCTTTTTTGTCCGTGGCCATGATATTCTTAGTTTCTGATGGTGTCTAAGTTTAGTTGATGTCCCACTTTGTTTAATCAACCAATTAGCAGAAATTATGAAAATATAAAATGAAAAAAAAAGTTACATCATTATGCACCTGTTACAGGAATTAACATTTACCACAAATATGCAGTTTCTACAAAGTTTTGGGTTATAAGCAATGCCCAAGACCAAGATTATTAATTAAAAAAAAAAAAAAAGTTCTTGGATGAGATTATGGTAAGAGACAGAGGGAACAATAAGGAAGGATTATGACTGCAGTGATTTTATGATTTACTTTCACACAATTCTTACACTTCTGGTACTAAAGATAAATCTACTAAGTTTGTGTCATGTTTGCAGTGTTCCAGGACAAACACATATTGCATAAAAGTAGTAAAAATTAAAGTATTCACAAAGGTAAATAACAGCTACTCAAACTGGTATGGTACACATTAGTAATAGTAATCGTAATAGTAATAGTAATAGTAGTGAACACATGAAATTTTCAATTCTGAGCCTTGCTTGCCAATGATTTTGCAGCAGACTTCCAAATGCTTTGCGTTTTTAGTGCTCAAAGAGTGAAACACCATTTATGCATTTTGTTTATGATGCGAGTGTATATGTATGTGTGTGCATGTGCGTGCCTCTGGCCCCAGCAGCTGTTTGCTGGTGTAATTACCACTAGCACATACAGAGAAAGTGAAAGAGATAGAGAGAAAGACACATACAGCAAGAAGAAGAAATAATGTCTGCCTGTGATGATGATTTGTGCTGAGGCATCCCTTATGACAGCAGATTAATATGAACCTCGTGCTGTATGTGAATTAAACACACTAATGGAACCACATAAACATATGCACCCACACAAACCAAATACAGTTACACAACTCCACACTATTGAGGCTTGTTACCTGCAGAACAAGATGTGTCCACCTCTCAAGCACAAGCCGTCCCTCTGTTCTGAAGCTGATCGTCAGAGGGGTCTGGCTGCTGGCCTGACTGTATCGCATGGTGACTGCCTTCTCAGACACCATCACAGTAAATACAAGCCTCTCCTCAGAACTCTTCTCCAGCAGCATCCTGTGAGAAACCACACACATGCACAGAGTTGGTCAGAAAATAAACCCACTGAGTCATAAGCATTAAACAGTCCATTTATCATATAACATTGACATTATGTAAAGGATGAAATTAAAAAGAAACTTGAGTAGACACCAAAAGCCATCGAGTAGAGAACCACAACACACAGTCTCTCTTTCTGACATTTACACATGGAATATCAATATTTTACATGACTGCTGGGTTTCTGCTGTTACAGGTGCAGACATATACATGCACACACTGCACGTGTCATATTAAGCACCATCACTGACATTTTATGGGAAATCATGGCTTTTATGAACCCAGAACAGCATACCCTATAAATCACATATGGATGTATGCATGAGAAATGGAGTATCTGTATGTATGCCTGCACTCACATGTGGATGTGGGAGCCAGTGAGACACACAGAGGCTGAGACAGATATAAAATAGGGGGAAGAGGAAATTAGGTACAAGGTGGTGAGGGTTATAACTGAATAAGAATGTGAATAACTAAGCTGAAAATGCTTCTTTGTCAAAAAATATGTCAAATGACTCTGATGTAAGAATTAAAGTTAGATTAAAGTTTTAAAGTAAAAGGGTGGTGTGGATGAGGAAAAAATACTTGTACCTGAAGTGTATAAGTCCTATACATGCCCTTAAACTAAAATAAATGTCCAATCACAATGATGCATCAAATGTTATTAACAATACCATTATAAGTTTCTGCTAGTTAATTTACAATATAATAAAAACCAGGGTTTGTAAAACAGGTGGCTGCTTCTGTTCATTGTTCAGATTGTGGGAGGGATGTGAAATCACAGGGAGAGAGAGAGAGAGAGAGAGACAGACCAGAGAGAGGGGTGAGGAGAGATGGACAGAGGTGAGGATAGAGACCTCCTTTCATCTGGCTTCTTTGATGGCAGCCATGATCACCTCTACAACAAAAGACTGATCGCAACAACAGCAACAGAAAGAGAGACAGAGCAAGAGAGGGAGACCGAGAGATGGACAGAGTGGAGGAGGGGGAGTGATATTTCTTCCATTCAGATGCTTTCAGACATACAGGTGTCATGTTCACCAGAGCAAAACAATAAGTGTTGTCTGTCATTGCAATCCCCAGGCAGATAACTTCACAAACAAAATCACAGCATGATATCTGAAAGAGGGACTTGATCTCACTCTGATTCTCCTACTCAAAGTTAAACTTGACTGACAGCAACACTTAAACTAAATACTCATGAGTTACAAGAACATGCTTGCAGGTTTTGAGAGCTGACAGCACTGCAAAGTTATGTGTCACATTTAGACATGTTTCTACTACTGTTTTACTACTTCAACGCCTAACAAAATCAAAAATAAAATAAATGAACTGCTAAATGGTGCAGTATTTAATGTACAGTACTGTGTAAAAGTCTTAGTCTAGTCTATCATAAAGGTTTGTTTCATCCAAGTGTAATTACCATACATACTGTATGAGTTTCTACATCTTTGTATGAGGGTTGTAGCGATGTCATGGTGTTACGATTAACCGTGATTTTAAGCGTCACAGTTAATTAATCATCAAAGCTGCTAAACACCATCCCATAAAGTACAGCAGATTAGAGCTGAGCGATCTATTGTTTTGGACCAAAAATCGCGATTTCAGACAACACGATTTTCGGATCGTCAAAGCTGCTGTTTTTCTCAGTTTTTCTTTCTTACAATTAAGAATTCTTATGTACCTTCTTTTGCAAAAGCGCAATTATTTTGGTGCTGCTGAGCCATTGATCAACATTTTTAATGCCTGATATTTTGTAGACGGGGAAACGTAAAATAAGCAGTTTACTTAAGAAAGAGGCTCTCTTTTTGTTTTTATGTTTTTTAGTTATTATGACTGTTGTTCCTCAGGAACCAAATGCTAATAAACAGCCCTGCATTTGAAATCCGTTGACTTAAGTTTTCATTTTTGCATTAGCTTTATTGAATTCATTGTTTAAATTAATCAGCACTGAAACTTTGGAAAAAAAAAAAAAAAAAAGAAAATCGTGGTTGATATCGAAATCACAATATTTGCCAGAGAAATCGCAATACAACTCTTTTCTTGAAATCGTTCAGCCCTACAGCAGATTAAGAGCAGAACCAAAGACACACCAATATGTGCTTCCCTCATGGAACAACAGCAAAGTTACAGAAGCACTGCATTCAACATTCGACTAGTGAAAATGACTGGAAAAAAACAAGTTGACGATCTCTCTCAAGGGGTGGAAGTATATCTGAGTTGTCTTGACCGTAAATATTTTTGTGATACGGGCTCACTTTTATTTCCATAGAGTTTGCATTTGCTACTGTCATCTACAGAGCTTCAGGCTACCATTGCACAACCCATTCACAAATATCAGGCTGCATAGCTTTAGTGAAGTAGGGCCGTTCTCCAGTTCAGACAGTCATACAAGCTTCAGGAGGGTTAACTTGTGAATTGATGCAGTAAACACGCTCTGTTTGATCCCAAGGCAAACTGCATAAAATTGTCTGATACGCCTGTAGAGTGGGCCCTGTTCTGGGAGAGTGCAAAAGAGGGCAAGGCACCCTTAAACAAACGTCCTGACCCCTCAAGTGAAAGTTAGTGAAGTTTCAGGAGGTAGGGAAAAGGTAAAGGAGTTTCTATATAACACCAGATAAGTTTCACTTTCACTTAGCAAAGGGATGTACAGTCATATGGTCTGCATGTACCCATTGTGAGGTATGCATGAAAGGGGCCGCACCCCCACGTATAAACCCCTACAAAATAACTGCAGTAATTCTGAAACAACGATTATTTCTCTGATGATAATTGTAGCACAAAAATCTCTAAACTATTCTCTAAATATTTCTTTCCATCCATTCATCCATTCTATGGGTGAAGATGGGATACACCTGGACTTGTTGCCAGTTCATTGCTGGGCTTCCAATCAAAATAAATAAGTTTTTTTTTAGATCACTCCAGTCATAATATGTGATTAATTTAAGGCACTTCACATTAATTCTTTACATTAAATAATAATAAGAGATATTGTTAAAGGAGCTTGGTTTAATGTACATCAAAATGACATCACAAAAGACAGCCAATAAAAGAGTGCAACAGAAGTCACACTGCGTACTGACTTCTGCTTGATATATCTGTATTTTGTATTTTTAACACAGTGCACCTGCTCTCATTTTCATATTGTTTGATAAATTAAGTATTTGTACCTCAAAAACATTAAGGCAACCTAAGACTTTGACAGGATAGTATTGTATGTTAAAAAAAAAAAAAAATTATCCTTGTGTGTGTCTTTTTTCCTCGTTTGCCTACATCCATGACAACCAACATAGAGTGATTTCTATGTAGAGGACCAAATTTTCCACAAAACTTCAAAGGGTGACATTTATGCACATTCCCAAGTGCTTCAATGCCTCTCTTCTACTCTACAGTAAAATTGTGCAACACTTGCTGCCCACCACGACACATATTCCTGGTAAGCACACATGCGTGCATTCACGTCACCAATATGACATTTAAAAAAAAAAAAAAAAATAGACTCCTTAAATGTGATGTCATTACACAGGCCATGATTTGGTGGAGTAATACAGCTCTATCAATTACATTAGAACACGATACAACAGCCATACCACAGGCTAAATTAAATACCACCAGAAATACAAACCAAGGCATTATGTAAGTCTAGATATTTTTAGCTTTATAATAAAATCAGCTGTTTGACCAATCTACTTAAAGTGTTGTGGAATGGTGAAGAAGGGGATTGTGTTCCGAAGCAGAGCCAACTGATCTTTTTCTGTGTGTGTGTGTGTGTGTGTGTGTGTGTGTGTGTGTGTGTGTGTGTGTGTGTGTGTGTGTGTGTGTCTTTTGTGTGCATGTGAGCGAAAGAGAGATTGCAAACTGATCTGAGTGTGTGTAACTTTACCCCATCCTGGTCCTGCCTGGAACATACTAACACACTCTCATCGGCTTTCTCTCACACACAACATGTCTAAGTGGGACATGACAGCCAGTTGTTGGATAACATTTCCTCATAGTGATCCTAACTTCACCAGGCCTGACCCGGTTGCCCCTTGTTATTTGATCAGTATCTCATGGCTTTTAAGTTCCACTCGGTCTATAAAATCATTTCAGAAATCCTACATAAACAGGCATAACTGTCAATTATTTGCAGCACAAAAAAATAAAAGCTATTTTGACATAACTAGCATGTAGACAGACACATCTGTAATTCACTCTCAGAACAAAGAGATGTGGTTTATCTGTTGATGAATGTTGTTAAGTTTAGTTATTTATAACTTTTGGGAATTCAAAGGTTCAGCTCATTTTTTACTTTAAATAAGCATGCAATATTCAGAGTACACAGCACATCAAATATGCATCTATATAAATATGAAATTAAAGTGAGCAATTTTGTGCCTCATTTGTAGCAATTATTATTAAAATGTATGCATTGTATCATATGTACAAACAGCAACAAGATATTGGGATTATATATCAGCTCTGCAAATTAAATAATTAGCACTGGCCCCTGAAAATTTGTGAAAAACCTGTGAAAAACTTAGCAGCTACAAAAAACCTCATAGATGCCTTAATATCAGGAAAACATAGCTTTCAGATGTTACAAAGAAAGTACACAAAAGTAAACTCACATTTCTCCAGTGGAGTTAGGCTTAATCCACAATGCCAGAGTGACAGATCCCAGAGCTCCCAGTTTCTGTGAAGGTGGAGATATCAGACATCCATCCTTCCCCGGCCAAAACACCACACTACTGGATCCACCAGAACCTGCTTCCAACGTGACAGTTGATCTAGATCCAGACTGTGCCCCAGGATGAGTGTCATTACTGTCTTCAGTCACACAGGAACCCCTGTTGGAAGGGTGAAATTTTTAGAAGGTATATTTGTATTTGCATACCCGCTCATGGGTGATACACCATCATAAACATCAGTGTAAAAACTGTGAAACATAAACATATTGGATTTTTTTTTTTTTTTTGGCAAAAAAAATGTGAAAAATTAAAGAAACAAAACAACTGACATTAACAATCACACAGTTACCATAAGCATAAACGGATAAACATGCTAAAGTGATGAGTATTGGGATTATAAAACTGATTTTCAAGGGTTCAACTGCAAAAGTAGGCTGACACTGAGTTAGTGTCAAATAATTGTCGGTAATTTTTTGATGAACTGACCTGTGTGCAGGTAGTAGCAGTGGGGCATACGGAGGTGTGGAGGATCTATAGGGACACTCCTGGACACAGAAGGCCTGGTAACATGCCAAAACCTCCGTCTGTGAAGAAGCAGGCTGGCAGTAGCTGCTCCGCTCAGGAACACCACAGGTGGAACGAACCGGAGATATGGACACAGGTTTGAAGGCAGCAATGTTCTCCATTTGTGGAAAATGTCCCTGAGAAAGAATAACATTGAAACTACTGTAATCATGCCACTTAATGTGCAACTTTTGTCGCACTCACTTGTTTGTGAAGGTTTGTGAAATTATGGCAAAAGTAAAAGTTGTATACAATAGAACACTTCTTTTGACATTCTTAACAAGAATACATTTGGAACCTTACCTGTGAAGAGCCAGGTTTTAGACACAGGCTGAAAAAGAGGAGGCAGAGCATGGTATTTTGCCATTGCAAAAATATCTTGTTTTTCTCCATCTTCACTGTTTCTTCCATGATGTTTTTCAAGGGAAAAGTGCACCAGTTCTTGCTGTTCCTCATCATTTTGTCCTTCTGCTTGATTTGATTTTCCTCTTTCAGGACAGATGGAATTGTAGAGACATCTGTTTTACTCTTGCATGTTCTTTCCAGATATGTTCCTTCTCTACTAACTTCCCAGTAGCCGGTTGTCCTTAGGTTGCATTTCTCCTTACTCCTTCCTTTTTTCATCTTCTCTTTGCTGACTTCTCTGGTCCATGTTTGTTTGCTCCTTTGCAGTTTTCCCCTCTTTGCTCCACCCTCATTTTTCTGGAATTCTTCATCTTGAAGACATCGCTGGCCTTTGACCCCACACAATCCCAGAATTGCATTCTCCAATGGATCAGGCATGTTCTGGGTTTCTAGAATCTCAGCTAGGGGTTCTGGAACATTCCCGGTGGCAGCAGGATCTTCAGGAACCTGGATTCTTTTCGGAAGCCTTCCAGTAGCACTTGAATAAGTGATGACTGTCATGGTTTCATGGTTCCAGGGTTACAGGGACATTTTTTACAGGCCAGTGCCCCTAGGGTGAGGCTACGAAGCTTAGCTTTCTGTTACACTGTCTCTGTCCCTCTCACACACTCACACCAACCCACGCACACACTCGCCACAACCAAAGCTTCACATGATAGGTAGGATTTCACAATCTAGAGAGGGAAAAGAGAGAAGGAAAGAGAGATATGGTCAGACCAAAATCCAACATGCTACAAATCTGAGGAGAGTGAAATGCCATGCAGGCTATTCCCTAGCCAAAGCCTACACTATCATGTACAGCTTGATTGAGGTGCAGCTCAACTGATACTGCTACAATGCTTTCCCCTTTTCTTCATTTTCCATTGAATTAAACATGCCCTTTTCCTCTGGCATCTGGCCTCCTCCTTTTTCTCTTTTTTTCAACTGAACGGTTTTTCACATAAGTTTGTTGGAAATTGAGGCTTAGGCCAAAGCTCTGTTCATTACAATACTTATCAGCTTCAATTTCACATTTTGAAACACAAAAAGAGGCCAACAGAGCAGTCGTCTCTAGTGTTGAATTACCTGGACCCCCTCTTCTATAATGTCCGTTAGAAAAATAGACAGGAAAGCTCCCCCTTCTATCTGATAACGGGTGCGTCTAAGTTGGAAATATGCTGCACAAATTTGTCAATCTAAGCAGAATGATATCATAACACACTAGAAAATCCGAAGGTTCCTTGTGGTTTTTACCTGTCGGTGTTGATTCTCAGCGTATGGCTCTATTTCCATCTCAGGTGCAGAGTCAACAAACGCACCACTTGTTGCTCGCGCTCATATCGGGACAAACTACCTGGATTCTCCAACGCACCTGTCCGTCAGCGAGAAAAAATAGTCCTTCCAAAACATGACTGAAGTTATTTTATCCGTCACTCCGACTGAAAAAAATATGAATGACAGCACATCTGAACTTGACGAAGCTCCTTTTTTCCCTCGTTCAGGCTTGTCTCATTGAGAACATGCAGCGCGTGGGACTAAGGAGATTACCGCGAGACGCCATCTGGCTAGCTGCGCTCGAGAGGCAGCAGGATACAGAGTAACGGTGACGTTACAATGAAAATCAAGTAACGGACACATGAGAGCGCAGTGAAAGCAAACACTGACGCATCCGTTTTGCATCTGTTACAAAACACCAAACATTGCGCGTGACAGCACAGCATTAGTACTCGGTGTAAATAATTACCCCCCACCTGGTGGTAATGCTTTACCCCCTCCTATGTGGGATGCGTCTGGGTTTCAGACAAGTGGCTCTCAGAGAAGAGAGGAACGCTACTGCCGTCGCTAAGCAACGGTGATCCGCTGTGGCCACTCAGAGAGCCAAGGCCTAAACATATGATAAGAGTCACTTTAGATCCCACGAAGAAATAAACCATCACAGACCACGGAACACAGTATGACTCTATGACAGGCCAGGAAAAGCTAGTGTGGAAAACTCATCCATGTCACCTGCCATCAACATTATCAACAAATCTGAACAAATCTCTGGAAGGTCAGATGCTCTTAGTTCATTCATCCTCCTGTGTGTTGCCCGATACTGTGCCCTTACACGTTTTTATGCTCTGTGTGTTTGTGTGTGTCTTCTGTTATTCTATGGATGTTTCAGAGCCACTAATATCCACTGGTCTTGAAATGGATTACAAAACTTTCTCCTGAACTATTAAAAAGGATGAATACCCAGTGGAACTGCAAATGTGTCAATGTGGATACATATGTGCAGGTGGAGTACACATATGGTTCTAAGTACACATATGGTTCTAAGAACCCCTCACAATATTAAATGAAACATTGAACCTTTTCTGACAAATCACCTCGAACATGACATTTTTCTTTAAGACATCGTATTGTTATTCTACAGGATACAGTAAAGACTAGAAATAAACTGTATAAATGTTTATCAAATTAATAAGTACTTCTTTTTTTGTTTGGGTTTTTTTTTTTTTTTTTTGTATTTTGGTATATTATTAATTCCAAATTATTATAGTTCAAACTGATTGCAACAAATGACCTTGAAAAGACAACTTCATCTAAATGGAATACATTAATCATTAGGCTGTGTGTTTTTAGCAAAATAAAATATTTGGCTATATGTAAATGTTACACACACACACACACACACACACACACACACACACACACACACACACGTATCTGTAAAATGGATTCATACATACATAGTAGTGAGTACAAGATCCCGTTTTAGTTATTTTAATGATTCTAGTACACATTTATGTCTGCAAATATGTGAATGTGGATACATATGTGAAGGTACAGTACAGGTTGCATAGTTACACTTGAGGACTTGAGGCCTGTGCAGTGCAAATACTGGGCTCTAAGAACACCGCCATACATTAAATAATATATGGCACCATTTGCAACAAATCATCTTCAAAAAGACAACCTCATCTACATGAAAGCTGTCTTTGCGTTTTGGTAAAAATAAACAGTAATGTGTGTCATCATATTCTTATTATACATAAACTATCAAAACTACAAATAAACAATCTAAAAATATATATTTTGCCAAATACAAATACAGAAACAACACAGAAACAAAAATGACTGTTGATCACTGTTTGAGTTAATATCATCCACTGCCAAATCTCTATTCTCATTCTGTGTAGATGAAGATACAATAGTGTCCAGAGAACTAGGACATACCTGGCTTTAATGTCACTGATGCCATGGTTACATTTTTGCACAAAAGTCATGTCAGAAATGGATAAATATTATCTAAAAATGGGACTGGAATCATTTCTTAAAAGGCAGTCATTTATTCAGGCTATACTTTATGTAAATTGAAAGACTTATAACATCTACAGTTAATTTTTATAGTTTATTTTCACAATCTATGTGGTGCTTTCAAAAATCTATAGAGAAACTAAAAAAAGGCTTTTTAAACTATTATAATGGAGAAAGAGAGAGAGAGATATCACTTTCTTGTTTTAAAGATGACACAGCAGGTAAAGATGGAAACTGATGCTGAACTCATCAGCAATATGAGTTCCAAACTTCTTTCTGAAAACGAAAGGAAGCCTATTCAATGAATATGTAAAAGGACCCTGATGCCAAAAACAACAAGAGATTGCCTACCTGGCCTGGAGGGTTTCCGGGGCTCAGCCCTGGAGCCAGACATAGGGTTGGGACCCATGGGCCAGCGCCTGGGAAGGAGCAGGAGCTTGTGGATCAGGTTGAGCGTTACCAGTTACATATACTGGACCTCACATAGGCCGCGTTTCCACTATGTGGGACCAGGTCAACTCGGTATTCCGATGCGGCATGTTGTTTCCGTGTCGTCTGTTCAGAGTTGCTGAAAACTTGCTCATTGCATGTTGTCTCGTCTGACTTTTCCCGTTGGCCACCAAAGACTGGATCTCCTCAACTGATCAGGATGTAGTTTTGGGCTGTCATCATGTGGACTAATGACCCGCTATATTTACTGTCAACTTCCGCAACGCTTTTTTTTTTTTTTAATATATAAAATGGTGGGTCACAGAAAAAACTGTCTGACCAATCAGTGGTCTGCAGTGTTTATACGTCATGGTTTAGTATCGCTTGGAACCTCGGCGGAGGTAATACCAAAAAACTCATACTGGGTACTAGCCTGGCAAACCCGACTATGATCTGAATACATAGTCTGGACACGATCCATAGACTGAGCTTAAGCGTACGGGTGGGATCAAC
>JAQQZY010000019.1:21433819-21446754 GCA_030068375.1 Ostorhinchus rueppellii | reverse complement strand
AGGTAAACAGAAATACTGTTCAATTATGGCAGCAGTGGAAAACACCTTATACTGGTGGAGCTGGAAGAATACATTTGCTAAACACTGTACATTCAAGGTTAATTTTTGTTGTAGTTGTTACACTGGCAATAAAGATTATTCCATATCTACAAAAATCCTGACACATATTACTGTATATACAGAGGGTCTTTACTCTTCACGCCTTCATGGCCACCGTAGAGGAGGGTGAGGCCAGGGCTATTCATCTGACTGTAAACTGAAACTTCACTGCTTGATGCCATTACATTCATATCACACTGACATATTATTTTCATTCAGATATTACGTAGTAGATAATGTTTTCTTATGGGATCCATTTGTTTAATCTGTTTGACTTCAATAATGTTAGTTGTGAGTTCTTTGTGACCAGGATTAATGGTTTCCTGTTTACAGTTTTTGTTCATGTGTGAAGTAGGGATACGTTGTAAACACACTGTCAGGGCTTCACATGGAGTTGGGCTGTCACATCTGTTTGACTTGGGAGTCAGATAACATCAGCTTATCTTTTTAGTGACCTAACCCACCTAGCCCACAGGGTCAGTTTACAGTTTTGTATAAAAATATTGCATTGAAATGTCCGGATCCATTTGCCTCTGTGGTGGGGGTCAGCACTGAACATGTTGTATCCTGTTTGTGATCACCTCAAGTCTGATTAAATTGATAAAAATGAGGCCGAAATGAAGGCGGACTTATTCTTGGGGCTTCTAATTAAAAGAACACGCTAACACAATGAACATTTAAAGCTGCTCGTGTTGTTGAAAACCTGTGTAAAGAAGAAGAGACACAAGACAGTTGTCAAAACTGGAAGCCTGGTTTTAATTGATATTGCTCTACTGTAATAATCCTGAAAGGCATAGTCTGGAGTAACACATGTAATGTTTCAACCCATAGTAGTTTAAGTTACAGAATCATAGGTCTCTCTTTTTGCATTGAACAATATATACAATGTGAAATAAATACATTTACACAAATGGACATTATCGTTGGAGCACACTTGTATGATACACGTCACAAAAATATACAGGTAATTGTTTATTTTTTTTTTTCCATTTACTGATGTGAAGCACATCTAAAATCTACAGACATGTTTTAATAACACTACAGGGTCTTCTCTTTTCCACAACTGTTCTCCACCATGGAAGGGTCTATTCATCTTTAAACCTCTTTAAAACAAATGTGTCAGCTTTCCTCTTTCCCTTACCAATTTTCTTCCGTTTCGCAAATCCAGACTGCAGGGTTAGCCGCAGCACAGGTGGCAGTTATTTGGGGGATTAAATACAACTAAATGACTAAACACTGTAGAGCTGTAGATACACACAGTTTGGCCTTAGCAGTTTTCAGGGGCAGCCACGGGAAATGGACAATCCTGCTTTGTCGCTACGGCTAAATAACTTGTCGTTCCGTTCCCGCTAAACTATGGTTACATACATATTTGCAGTAGATGGATCTTAGTTCCAGATGAGGGCAATAAAAGTAACATAATAACCAAAGTGCAGCAGGTCAAACTCTTCCTATCAGCGGCTCTGTAAAAACCCATCTAGTCCTCTCACTGCACCTCATAGAAAATACCAGTTTGCTTTGTCATAACATTGATCGCCTTGTTATTCCTGTGGTTACTGCAGAATTATTTGAAAAAAATACATTGGCATCTGAATCTAAAACCCAACGCTATTAAGTGCAACTCTTGCCAGACATCAAAATATTGCTTTTTTATGAAAGAAAAAATGTGTTCTAGAGGAAAAAAAAACCCAAAACACTCCCTTCCTGTACAGCTAAATCGTATCTTGGCTACAAGCAGTGAGTTACATCAAAATCTTCCTCCTGCTTTTAGTTGATAAAAACTTTAAGTTCCCTTCTCGGACGAATGAAAAACAAAAAAAACGGTCGAATTTATCGTTAAAGCACTGTAGCTTGGTAGACGTTTCTGCAGAATCCAGCTCGCAAAATAAAATGGCACGATGTCAGTCATTTCCTGTCGAGAACTAAACATCTATGGTCTGGGAAAAGTTGCTGTAATACATTCATCGTTCTGGATTACTGACTTAATTGATATACGATAAATCTGATATTTTTAATCCCACTTGAATAACAGCATTTGTTCAACAGTTTCCTTTGCAAACTCTATTTATCCCGTAATAGGTTTCACTCTGCTGAAATATTCAGGGGTACAAAGGACAAAAACAATAGTAAGAAAACAGCACCTTTCTTCTTATACTGTGTAAAATTAGTGCAGATGATACGAAATCCCTTCCTGACAATGAGGTGTTTGAAGTTATAGTTACAATCAAAAATAGGAAATTCATCTCCGTCATCAGGGAAAACATTTCTCATGCATTTTTCTGAAACATCACATTAGTGTTTATGACCACTGATGAGCCCTAGTGCCTTCGACTTGATGCTACTGGGAGCGCAGAATCTATAAACCTATAAATGTGTGTAAAAAGGTATCACAAGCATAATAACACAATCATTAAAAGGTCTGTAAGTCTGGAGTTTGTGGTTGGATTATGTCGTGAACACGGAAAAATAACGAGTGCGTTGTAAAGAGAAGAATCACGTGCAAAATGAACAGCTTTTTCTTTAACATTTCAGATCAACTCAGCAGGACTTTTAGCTGTGCCCTTCACCTTTTCCATTGCCTGTCGCTTGTTCATACAGAATTTCCAGAAAATTTGCCAAAAAAGGAAAAAATAGAAAGATTAAAAAAGTCATTATAATATTTTCCTTTTTTTTTTTCTTGACAGCTGAAACGGTAAAGATGATGGCTGAGCTGAGCTGTATGGAGGGCAGTTATGTACAGCGAGTTTATCAAAAAGAGTCACCTACAGTGCTGAATTACTCAAATGTCCTGTTCATTTCACCTTTATTTAAACCTAAAGATATACAATATATTGTTTAATCTACAGGAAAGTTACACAAATGATCCCTTTTTAAATACTCGTATGGTGTCTCTTCATTTAGATACTAAATATTTAATTATTTATGTATAGTTTGGTAAAGATGAATACTGTAATTTGATCTCGGTGGTCTAGGAAGTTTCTAGAAGAAGAAGAAGAGCCTTATATCCGGTTCGGTTCACTGTGAGAGAATCCGGTACCCAGACCCCCAACGGACTGATCCGACAGACAGACAACATGGCCTCTACTCTACTCTGTGTCGTCTAAAGAAGAAGCACACGGCACAAGAACGGGGTTCACTACGAGGAAAAGTACACAGCAAACGCCTTAGAGGATTCAACAGAGGAGGAAAGAACCCGAACGAAAAGTGGACGTTAAACCGAAAAACAGTTAGAAACATAAACATTTTTTTTCCTTGATAGAAAAAACAGCGAACATGAAACACACATCGAGGCTGAACTACTTTTTTTTTTTCTTTTTTTTTCCTTGATTTTGTTTCCAATAAAATGTCTTATGTTAGAATTATAATCTGTATAATTTACAATATACAATGTTTAAAAATACCCCTTACTAACAATACTGATGTTTGATACAGAGCGTGTGATGTTAGAGATCGACTACACTTAACTGCAGCGCTCTTCAGCTGTGACAAGTTGCCATTTTATATTAGATTACATCATCTAGATTGCACATTTTGGCATTCTTACTTGGCTTTAAGAGTTACATAAATAATAATATAAAAATCCCTAGACAGTCTCCACCTGTTAAAGCTGTGATCAGTCTACCATGTGCAGTCTTCTTATAACACTAAAAATCAGAGCCTCTTCATGTATATGACGACTTTCTGTAGTGACACGTTTTCATTTCCTGTTCCTGGACACTAGTTTTAGTATGACGCAGCAAGTTTGATTTGATTTCAAGAAATAATCATCAAAAAAATACTGCTAAGATGCCTAAAGTCATACTACACTGTAAAAAGTAAAACAATGAATCAACTTAAATAGGTCGCACATAAAAAAAAATGTTGAGTGAGGCAAATTAAATAGTAACGTCATTTAATTTGGTTCACTCAACTCATTTTTTCTATGTTGATTCAATGTTTTACTTTTTACAGTGTATTCAGAGGTTGTGTGTATTCCAATTCTTTACATAAAACAGAAATTTAGATGCAAATGAGGAAGAGGAAGTGAAATAGTGAGCTAACAGGAAGTAGTCACTGAGTTTTTTTTTTTTTTTTAATTTAGATAATGTTTCATTTATAGTAGCACCGATTCCCTCTGCCAGGTTTTTCAAATGGTCCCCACTCGTACTGTACCTACATGGTGGATGGCGTACAGTAAACACCTAGAAGAGATGCCGGGCAAAACTGTGTATTATTTAAGTGCGAATCTCAAACATAGAATTGCCTTGTTCAATGTTATTTTAATGCCTGGAAAAAAAAAAAAAAGTGAGATTGGTCACAATAAAGGTGCAACGTTAGAACTGTGTCGGAACTGCGAAACGATCTTTAAATTTTGCATTTTAACCCTCAAATTTGCCATCCTTTGCACGCTCTTAACGCTTTATCCTGACATTCCCGGCCCAAAATCACTCGCTGCCTTACTGTCTTACAAAAGGAATTATTGACTGTTATCTAATAGCTCATGGCAAGTTACACAGAGAGGAAGAGAAGCTACAACTCTCCTCAAATCCCCATCCTCTCTCTCCTCCCCCCGAATTTAAGACTGGCACGTAATGTTAATATTGCAGACTTAGTCCATATGCACAAACCCCTCCTTTAAAAACCACTATTGCTCAGAGATCCTAAGATAAACGCTGATTTTGTTAATACATTATTACTTGTTATATTTATATATATATGATAATTGCTGAAAGTGGTCAAGCTGATAGAAAAAGGAAAGACATATTGATTGATTTAGTTTTAAGAAGACAATATTAATAACAAAAACAAAGCTGTGTTATATGTCATATACAGGATGACAGTTATTTACAACCCTAATATTGGTATCGTCGCTAAGATTATTTTCAAGATAGAAACAAAAAAAAACAAAAAAAAGGAGTTTCAAAGTTGTTCTTCAGTCAGTCTTGTCAGCACCCCTTTCCTTCTGTTCGTTTGTAATGCGTTGAGGGACTGAAGCTCCCCCATCACTCCCTCAAGAAATCAGTAAAAACGTCTCTGCACCAATGCGAGAGATGATCTGGAAGTTGAGTACGCAACAGAACCAGGAGGAAAAAGTACTGAAGTGACAGTTGAGTGCAGTTATTTTGTTTTTTTTTTTGGAGTTTGGTAAATGAGCATGTGCTGGACTATTAATTAATGGCACATTTGACTGAGATCTGGACTGGCGCGTGGTGAGCTGCAGACCCAGGCCACCGAGCAGCTGAGAAGGTTTCAAACAGGCGCCCAAACCCAGGAGGAGGATTTGACAGAATATGCAGGGACGGAGATGAGATTTGACATTTAGTTGAGCAGGAATCCATTCTTCACGGTACTGATTAAGTCTTATGTTGGGCTGTTGAACTGATATTTGAACTCTGTCAATGTATCACACCTCCAGCGCTTAGAACACTGGAAACCATTTTCAGCCACAGAAAGTGTGCAAAGGCTAATATAATGGTAATTCTGACATGTTTGTTAGCACAACAAATAGTCAAGTTGTAGTTAAAGGGGGGGGGGGAGTCATGGGAACCACAGGTTGGATTTTAGGAGAACCACAAAGTAGTTAAAGCAGTGACTTTCAATCACAGGCCTTCAGACTCGGAGCCCTGCTGTTTTTTGTACGAACAGAAAAAAAATGTAAGTCACTGGTCTAACAGAAGAGCAGCGTAACTCTAGTCCAGAGGCTTTAGATTGAAAACCACTGCTTATCTGAGCAGAAACTGTTGTGGGTTATGACTGTGAAGTTTGCTGGCATCCTCTGAATGGATGAGCTCCATTATTTGGCAGGGCATATCTCCTCTTCTTCTATTTCTGTCCATCCATCCAAATTGCACTGTACAAGTAGCTGGACAAGAAATGTCATTAATACTTCTTTAGTGTTCATTTTTTTTCACTTGTTTTCTTCTTGAACACTTAAAAAACTCTGTGGGGCAAATAGGTAGGGAAAAGAGACAGGAGTGCAGTCTTAGAGTCTCTCAGAACTAAAACGAAGAGTTTTCAGTTTCTTTAAAATGTGTCCTCATTAAGCGCTTGTTATTAATAACATCTTAATTGTTATTAAATGCATAAGTGACTGTTTTGCTATCGTCAGTGTTCAAAGTCACCACGGTAACTTTTCAGTGATTATTAATAGTTTTAAAACAAAATATCTTCCTTCCTTGGTAATGCAGAGTAGGGTCTTATCAGTCCATCAGTGTCTCCCCCAAAATGAAACTTCAAGTGATCACCCCATGGTCAAAGGTGGTGCAGGTTTCAGGTTCAGGTGAGAGGTTTAAGGAGCTTGTTATTCATGGGGGTGGGGGGGGTGGGGGGTGTCAGCAGACAGTACTTCGGGGACACTTCTCTGTGTGTATGTGTGTGAGAGTGTGTGCATGTAAAAGAGCAAGAGGTCATTCAAAGTAGTTGTTCAGAGTTCGAGTTGAAGCTCAGGTGGTTGAGACTGGCGACTGTCTGTCCTTCCATCTCTCCTTCCGTCCTCACACCTTGGCTTCCAGCAGCTCCAGGAAGAGTTTGTGCATTGGGACTTTGCCATCCTGCTTGATGCTATAGAAATGTTGCACAGCCTTGGTGGAGGTCTGGCGGAGCAGGGGGAGGGTCATGAGCAGCTTGCCTGCCCGACGGGGATCCTCCTGGTGCTGGGAAGCCTCGTAGTCCTGCAGGGCCTCGTGCAGCACATCCTGGAGCTTCTGCACTGCATCCACATCTTCAATGTGCATGGAGTCTGAGGAGGGAGAAAGACCAGTGAGCATTCAATAGAAATATACGCTATTATAGCCTCCACCAATGTTCTGCTCCTCATGTATATGTGAAAATGACATGCCAGAATAAATGTGAAGTGTATTTCCACTACATGTATCTGTTTTGTGTCAAATGTTATATTAAGGAATTATTCTTTATGTTGTTGATATGATGCAGATTGATGTTTTCTGTCTTTTTTTTTTGTTTTTAATAATTTAAACTTCAGTCAATTGCATTTGACAGTTTTTGGATGTTTCATCACTGAGGCGTTTGAGAGGGCTTCTATAACTCCTTTGTCAGTGCCCAAAGACCTTAATGTTTTGCTATTTTTAGTGCCACAGAAGTTAGAGGCATTACATAAAAAGACAAAACAAAATGCCAAATATGAGCCGTATTACAGCAGGGATGCTGCTGAAAGACACAATTCTTGTACATATTTACAAGACTAAGGAGAACTTCACCAAATCCCATAAGAAAACTGTAATTACATAAAGTATAATTATCAAATAATCTAGTTGTTAATATCCTCTTTGCATTGTTCTGTTGTGGAATTTTCAAAACCAGAATTTATAGTTGAGACAAAATCTCAACATAAGGCTTTAAATTCACCGGCAGCTGCCTTTACTGTCTTTAAAGTGTAGATCTGTGGGTGTGATGAATGGACAAAGGGACGAGTGGGCGGAGAATAAAAGAGAAATACTTGTAGAGTGATGGAGAGAAGCAGAAACACTTGAGAAAGAGAGAGAGTTTGTATGCGTGCGTGTGTGTGTGTGTGCTTAAGTCTTCATTGACACATTTGTAATCTCTCAGTGAGCTGGCATGAGGGGTGTGTTTCAGCGTATGTGGCAGTAAAGGCTGAGAATGTCCCTCAATAATAATGCTCCATATTGCCCCTTGGGGAGGCAAAGTCTTAATGTGAGCTGGCCTTTAGCTCCCCACCTCCGATCAATGTCTCTGATCAATGACTACATGCATGTTAAATAATAATCACAAGGCAACTATCGATAGGCCCCTACACACATACTTACACACAAACTACAGCTGAGGGGAGGAGCTGTTCTGCAGTGTGCATGAATGCACATACAAAACAGGTTTGTTGACAACACATGTATATATTAATGAATTCTAACAAGTTTTAGTGTTTTGATTTTTGTGTAAAGGCCTTATAGAGCAATGTCAGTGATAATGTGCTCACGTAGGACACACATGTTATGAGAATGCTTCTGAGTATTCCAGTAAACACAGACGTTAGACTTAAAGGATCTACTCACACTGACAAACCTTGGCACAAAAGTACGTTGAAAGAAATACTACTTTTGTACAAATTGTACAATACCAAGTACACACTTCAGTGTGTACTTGCTCTCACACAAACAGAATGTAAATCCACAGGAGTGGATCTACGGAGTATAATACATGCATCAGTATGCAGCACCAGACCAGACACTAGTTTGAATTCTATAGGGATCAACATTTTTTTTTTTTTACTTTTTCTGCTTTTTCCCTGTTTTAAATAAAAGTGAGCAGCCTGCGTGTCTGTTTTCACAGTTTGTAGTTAGATTATACTGTGCTCAGTGGAGAGCAGTAATAACATCATGTTACAGGAGGTAAAATAATATTTATTAAGGGTAATGACTTAGAATTCACATTTTTTTCCTCACAGAGAGCCTAAAATCTATGTAAAAATAATATATATTTTAGATTTACAGATCTCTCCTGTGGTCTCTTCTATTGTTTTTTTTTTCTATCCTGAAACAAAACATTGCAAAAAATGATCTCCACCATTTATATTTTGAATTGATATGCAGATAATTCATCTGTTTATTCTTGGACATGTAATAACTGGTTTCTTGACGTATAGCCTTGAAGGAATACGAGTTGTAGTGTAGTTTAATGAGCTTCACATTGTTTGTGATTAATTCTGTGTGTTTAGTGTTTAAGCTGGTAGACATGACTACTGCCTGAGCTGTGACCTGCAGTACGCTCAAGTAAAACAGCAGACGTTAATGAGCATGAGGCTGTTAAAACAAATGCTAACATGAAACTCACAATGCACACATGTGAATGAATGCGCACGCACACATGCACACACGCACACGTGCCTCCTGTTTCCCATGGCTAGTTTAGCTGTCTTTACATGTGGGGCACGTTTGCTAACATTTCTTAAGGCTTGGCTTCATTAATGCAGACGATTAGCATCCTGTGAATTAATTAGTGTCAGTGCCCTTCAAAATGCTAATGCTAGCATTCTGTTGTCTTGAAGAGCAGTTAGAGAGTCTGGGCAATGATACAAACTTCTAATTCGTGCGCAAGTGGAATCAGTGATTTAAAGGGTACAGTAACTATTTATAATGTAGGTTTTCTAAAAAGTTAAGTAAGATTTTGACTCATTTTATTCATCCAGATTTTTGGTTGGAGTTTCTTCACTAAACTTAATCGCTTGGCACAGGACTTGTCTTGTCAGGTTTTGTAACATGCTGTTTTTGCCCACAGAATATCACTGACTGTTCAGAGGATCATGTATGCTGCTAGATATAATAATTATAAACCTGACTTTAGTTGTTATTACTGTACAGCTTCACTGTGTAAAGTCAACAGTGTTAGTTCACACACTACACACAGAGCAAAGCAAACGAATTGATCGCCACACATAGCCCACAGAAAACAATATGTCAATATTTTCTGCATGAGCATGACAGTTTGTGTCATATGTGTGTGAGCAAGCATTTTTTAGTGGTTTGCATATGGGAATTTAGTAGTATTTCATAGGCTATGATTGTGATAATGTTTGCCTGTGTGTCAATATGATGAAATGAAATCTCCCAGTGTATGTTTGTATGAATCTGCTGGAGTGTATGCTTGTGTACATGTGTTGACGGTGGCAGAATTGGAACAAAAGGGCCCTCCCTCCTATTCAAAGCTCTCTAGTTGCATTCTCCCATTTAAACACATTGTATTGACAGCTCCCCCTTGTAATTAAAGAGTACTGAAGAGCTGGCCGGCTTCCAAGACAAAGTTCAAAAGACAGGTCATGGGAGGAAGAAGGCGTGTGTGTGCCAGTGTGTGTGTGCGTGTGTCAGTCAGCTGTCGATGCAGCTGGACACATCAGAGAGGGGGCTTTATCGACAGACTTTGGGTTCTAATGATTTCACCTTATTTAACAGGCATCTGAAGAGACGACTATGCTAATTGTAACAGGGATCGCCACTTTGTTTGGGGGTGGGAGGTGGGCTTCAGGATGAAGATGTGTGCATGTTTGTGTTTGTACTGTGAGTTTTTGAGCGTACACCTGTGTGACTGTTGGAGTACAACGCGACAACTGTCTGCGGTCGGGAGTGGGAGGACCGCAGTCGTACTGGGAAAGAAAAACAAAGTATGCATCGTGTGTCGCATTTTGTGTGTGTGTGTTTGAATGTGAGTATTGAAATCAGCCCTTTGATGGTTCAGCCTAAATGAGTCCCGTGGGAGTGAAGATTCGTCGGATTAACTCTTTTTTCACCGGTCGTTTGAGGGAGGGACACACAAACATAAACACACACACACACACACACACACAACAACAACACAAAGGCATAATAAAATACAGTGAGAGGAATTACAAACCTGAGTTAGCCAAAGCAATTGCCTTGAGAGTGACAAATTCTTCCTTCTCTAGTTTCATAGTTTTGTATTTCTTGACCAGCTGGAGGATGGCGTTGTTCAGGTCCAAAAGACCAGCTAGTTTCGACTGGTCCTCGTCCATTATGTAGTCTTCAGCGTACACCAACTAGGGGAAAAACACAGAAAGGTGAAGAGGATGCAAATGAGCCGTTGCACTGATACAGATTACGCCATGAAAGAAACAAAAAACGGAAAACTCAAGACACTAACTTTGTCTTCGAAGGACAGTGAACGGTAGACGACACGCAGGATCAAGATCTCCATCCATGCGCTCTGGAGTAGACTCATCTGGTCCGCCAAAGACAGCGTGGAGAACCCTGGTGACGACGGAAAGACACACAAAGCAACGGAAGTGACTGTTAATGGACAAGTTAAACAAAGGAGAAAGGAGGTCAGCTGTTTAGGAGAAGAAGGGAATGCAGTACTTGGCAAATTAGGAAAAAAAAACATTAATTCATTTTCGTTCATCATTATGATTAACATTATTTTTCTTGCGAATATTTTGGTTTATTAACAAATTGACTGAAAAGTAAAATTTGGAGGAAGAAGCTGTCCAGTGAAGGGAATAAAAGCTTGTGAGAGGTTGAGCTTTCTCCTCCTCTACGCCCACCCTCCACCTGTCCACTTGACTAAAGGACTCCTCATTCTCCTCGTCTTATTCCTCCTTTTCTTCTTCCTCCTCTTCCTCTCTCCCCTGTGCCCAGGGCTGTTCTCGAGGGAAAGGCAGGCCTTATCTCCCCCTGACACAACCTCCATGGATCAATTCCGGCCATCGCTGCTGCACACCCTAATTGCTGCTGTGGCATCAAAACTCCTGCTTTCTCTGGTGTCAATCCATGTCTTTCTATTTGCCTACGTCTATATCTGTCGGCCTCTCCAATCGCAATCCGTGCCTTTTTTTTTTTTTTAATCTGTTAGTGTCTGTCTAACGCTGACCAGCTGTGTGTCTGATTTGGTCTTCACTATTTCTCCATCTGTCTTGATAAACCTCTGCATGGGTGGACACTCACTTTTTTTGTTTTGCTTTGTGTCATACGCTCACGTTCTGTTCTCTATATCGTGTTTTGTTCTGTGTACTTTTCCTTATCTGCGCCATACGATTCCGTTCTTACTTAAATGTACCAGGCGAAAGCTTGTTGTCGCTCCTTGCTCTGTCTATTTCTTTAATGGAACACCTGCCCACTCACACCTTTCCACACAGCTGTCCTCTCCTCACACACCTGTCCGTTCACACCTGCCTGTCGGTCTGTGTGTGTATCGGAGTTTGCTGTTGTGCGTGCAGATCTTCGTAGGAAAGGCAAAGACAGTGGCGCATATGAGCACACCTGTCAGACCTCACTGCAGTCCTCCGGTGTGTGTGTTTGTGCGAGTGTGTGTGTTTTAGAGGCACATCCTGCCAGGGGAAGCGGGAAGATAAGAAGGAAGATATTTCTTCTTCAACATCTGCTGCAATGTGCCTCCTCTTGAGATGGTAGTCTGTGTGTGTGTGTGTGTGTGTGCATTAAAAGCTCTTATCTCTTAGTGTGTTGATAGGTAATGGCAGGTGTCTCATTATGTCCAGGTTGCAGGCTATTGTTGTTTGTAATGTGCTATAACTCATTCTATCTGCAACTGTTAACATCTCCTGCACATGCACACTGACACACACACACACAAACGTATATATATATATATATATATATAGACACATCATGCACAGATATATGACCACAGTAGTGCAGAAACAAATACACTAAACCTGCATTTATACATAGGAACAGACTGGAATCAATCCAAGTTTGTATGATTCATGCACACACACATGACACAGTGAAGGGAAGCAGTATCATTGCCAACTGGCAGTGTCGTCTTCGACTTAATGAAATTATCAAAAGGGATTAGAGGTGAATTTCTTGAGGGGGTCTTCATGCACATATACACCCACACACAAATGAATACGCACACAGGCGCAGATGTCTTTAGGGGTCCTTAGGACTTCACCACTCATCATGGGCAGGGGAAATAAGCACTGGCACTACTAAAATTAACACAGACACACTTATTGAATATTTCCAAACCCTGAGGTCAAGTGAAGAGAAGAAGACATGAGTGAGGGGTTAATATCATTTAATGGTGTCACAGGATGAATGTTTTAACGAGTCTGTATTTGTATTTCCTGCGTGCAGGCACTGGGGGCAACTGGAGGTTTCAATCAATTCATGTACACCCTCAAGACTTAAAAAGGGGCCACACATACACAAATACACACCCATGCAAACATTAAGGTACACTTTTTAAACATGAGTGACAGTAGAAATATGACTAAATGAATAAAATAATTATGAATTTACACATATCCACTATGAACGAACATCTGCCTCCAAATTGCTGATAAAACACACACACACACACACACACATACACACACACACACACACACACACACACACACACACACACAC
>JAQQZY010000019.1:21394344-21425600 GCA_030068375.1 Ostorhinchus rueppellii | reverse complement strand
CACACACACACACACACACACACACACACACACACACACACACACACACACACACACACACACACACACACTCGTAACTCTGACCCAGACAATAAGGCAGCCAGCTGTGATGGCAGCCTGCAGACGAAACATCCTATCAAGATTACATAGTCACAAAAATACACACATTATTACTGCTATACATGTGTATGTGTGTGTGTGTGTGTGTGTGTGTGTGTGTGTGTGTGTGTGTGTTTTGTGTGAACATGTGCATGCATACTGGAGCAGGATGGCCATGGCCTCTGATACTGTACCACACAGTAAATACATTGTGACAAGCCTGTTTAAGGCTATGCTGTTGCCATGTCATGTACATAAGTTTGTTTATACTTTTTTTTTTTTTTAAATAAAATGAGAGACTGGCTAGTTCATAAAGAAGGAAAACACAGATATATTTACTCTCCACATACAGCCAAAATAAATACTTGACACATCCTAGTTCTTGTTACCAGTGTTTTGGGAAAGTGCACTTATACCATCAATTAGGATGTGCTGAAATTGTCTTTCTGTTTCCCACTTTCCCTCTTGTCTCTGTAGAACTTTAAGCAATCTTACCATCAAGCGAACAGATGGTTATAATTAATAAAGCGTTGAAGTTACATTGAAAATTAGAGCACTGTCAAATTGCTGCCTACTTGCAGGCATGTTTTTCTGTGTGTGCATCTTTGTCCATATATATATATATTTATTTACACATATATAATATATAAATAATTTACCCATGTGTGAGTGTATTTGTGTGTGCACAGGCCATAAGTCGTCCCCAGCTGGTGACAGGCACGCTCCAATCCCATTTTCCCACCTGCTTATTCCCTGATGGAAAGGATGAACCCTCAGGACTGTTATTTAAGAACGATAGATGGAGGATGGAAGAGGATGGGGGGAAGAGAGAAAGACAGCAATGGAAGAAAGGGGAACAGTAAAAGATGGAAAAGAAAATCAGACAGAATTGAACAAAAAAGAGGGAAAGTAATAAAAGGATAAAATAAGTAGGAAAACAGAGAAAAGACAGGAGGTGAGCGCAAATGTGCAGGGCTAGAAAAGGAAGATTGGAATAGGGAAAAGAAGAATATAAATTGAAAAACAGACGGGCGTAAAACAAGCAACCAAAGAAATACTGTTATAATTAAAAGGTAGAAAAAGTGAGATAGGTTGGAAAGATTAATAAAAAGAGAGGAAGAACAGGAGACAAAAGAGGGAGACGGAGTCACTATCTCATGCCTGTCTGTGAACTTTGCATGAACCGACAGGAATAATGTGATGCCATGACAAGGCTGTCCCTCCTTCCACTAGATTTGCTGCATGCATAGGTGTGTGATATGTGTGTGTGTTTGTGTGTGGATGTCTGTGAACATGTCCATGCATATGTGTGTGTGTGTGTGTGTGGTGTATGTGTATGAACTTTTTATAGTGCTTTCTGACTATAAGTGTGAACGTGTGTATGTGTATGTGTGAATGTGTGTGTGTACTTTTGTGCTTCAACAGATAGAATGGGATGATGATGATTTGAAATGGAGTTTGGCCTGTCCGTAATTATGATCATCTATCTTTATGCCCCGCCAGCATATCATATCATATCACATCCCATCATCTCTCTCTCTCTCTTTCTCTCAGACACACACATACACACAAAATACAAAAGCAAATTGAAAGTAGTAAAAGCTGACTGTTAGTGATGACTTAGATGATGATGGGCTCAGATGGTGCACTGATTTATTTGTTACTGCTTCTGTGATGTCACTTATTATAAAGCAGTGCATGTGCACAACTGTGCACATTCACTCTGTATTATCACTTATTTATAAGTGGTGCAGACATGGACATTTAGGCATGTGTATCAAGTTTGTTTGCAAGTGTGTGCTTATGTGCATGTGTGTGTGCACTTGTATTTTGTGAAGTGTGTGAATGTGGCTGCCCTTATTTGATGCAGATTAGTCAGTGTGCTCAGATTACAGGCTGTGTCTCAAAGGCTGATAGACAAATGAATTTGATTTGCTAATGTAATCAAACTAATAAGAAAAACAGCAATGGGCTGCTGAGCACAAATCTTGTGACTTCAATATTTGTTTTTTTCTCATATTTACTTGAACTGAAATACATCTAATACATCCACTGGATGCATTGTGTTCCTCAAATCTGATTTAGGAATGAGATTCTAAATTATAATGATTGCTTTTAATGTTTTAATGTAATCGGAGGGTTTTTGTTTTTTTTTTTAGGAGAAAAAAAAAACATTCTTTTAAAATTCTGTATACTACTTAGTGAAATACACAGGAATATGGTCTGAATTTGACAAAGGGAAGTGATGTGGATTTCATTTTTATACTTAAAGCTTCAGCTACCTCTTACCTGACTTGCATGCTTTTTTTTCACTTGACATGGTCTGACACACACAAATTTAACATGGCAGCTGGTACTATGTGTGAAATAAGATGTGTGTTGTCTGTGCACATGATGTGTCAGGTTGCTCTACTTCAAAGGCATAAGGTGTGTGTCATGAGCAAGGTGTGACCTGATGAAGATAATACAAGCATGTGTGCGTGACTGTGTGTATTTGTGTAAATGTTTTAGGTGTGTGAATGTGTGCAAAACAATATGTGATTTGGGGAGACACCTAAAGCTGTGTGAGTCTGAGTGTCATAATGGAGACACTGTCATGGAAACACTGTCAATGTGGTGGTGACAAAACAAACACATGGCACTGGACAGACGGGCGAGTCAACAAAGACTGAACAGGCCCCCAGAGACTGAATACATGCATATATTTGTATGTGTGTATTTGTGTTTCTGACAATATATTTTGCACTATAAAACTAAAATACGAGAAACATCACCATGAATTTATGTTTATTTAACTAGATATGAAGAAAGAAATAAAAAGTCATTGTTAAGTTGGAAAATGAGGAAAAGAAACATACACAAAGAGGAAATCATCTTCTCTGTTTTCTAATACTGATGAAATGCTTCCAATACCCACAGACTTAATCCAATAAAGAAAGCCCAACTTAATTCAAACATTAAGCTCAAATATCAAATATTCTCTTCCTAATTTGATTTCATCAATATTTGTTTTCATCTACAAACATCTGTGTTTGTTTATATGGGCTGCAAGAAGCATTGGAAAATAAGATGTCTTATATGCGAGAATGTGGACAATGAAATGCAAAAACACAGACACACACACATAAACAAACATACATACTTGAAACCAACATATCAGCCTCTAAATGTATTATGTTGCTCAGAGATGAACAGAAATGGAAATCAAACACGGCCGAGCTGAGCTCAGAGAAAATCAACAGTGATTAGTAACTATACACAGACACACACACACATGCACACGCACACGCACACAGACACACAAAATCATACATTAATATATGTATTGGAGTGTGCAGAAGTAATACAACTGGCCAATGCAATGATCCAATGAATGTCTTGTGTAGTGGATGAACAGAATATACTATAACATCACCAGTCTGGCTGTTTTTTTTTTTTTTTATGGATTTACATATTACATGCTACAGAAATTATTCTTTAGTAACTGACAGAGCATAAACACAAATTCGATGTGTGTTTTCAATGGTGCCTTTAAGATGATGTAAGACAAGGAAGTTCATATCTTTTCATGTAATTTCTACGCTGCAATGCTGTAATAAAAGCCCAACTGGACTCTACCATATACTCAGTGGTGTACAAACATCAATATGTGGTGTTCAGACTCAAAATTTGATTGTGTACAAAGCCTGGGACCCTTCTATTAATTAATAATTGCAGACTGATTGGTGTCATTTGCAAATGATTGACTAGTTGAGTCGCTGATTGTTGCACCAGCTGACAGTCTAGAGATCTTAACAACTGACACAACTGAGTCACTGTGTCAAAACCATTTATAACATCAGAAGATAAAGAGCAGACGGGGAGATAAAGGAGGGCTCTGTTGATTTGGGCAGCTTACTAAATAACACTATGATTTACAAATGTTATTAAAAAGGTATTGAATGAGCAATCAGATTGATGAATGGCTGATTGTGCCATTTCATAACCTTTAACATCTCCAACGCCGTATCTGTAAGAGATACAGGGGTTAAGTGGAAAGGAGAGGTGGGGGTGTGTGTGGGAGGGGAGAGAGGTTGAGAGATGAAGTTGACTTGATAATGAAGAGGTTAAGGATACCATGGAGAGAGAGGGTGGGAGGTCAGGTCAGACAGAAGGAGAAAAGGAGGGCGAGCCAGAGAGGGAGAAAGGCAGAGAGAGGTTGAAAAGGAGGGGGATATTTAACCATTGGGTCAGAATAACATTTAGGATTTGGGTTAAGGAATGTGTGCGATATATAGATTGAAAATGTGTTGGTTATAGGTAGTGATCCTCATATTTAGTCAATAAAACAGATATGACAAAGATAAGGATTTAAGAAACCCAGTAAGACAAGTGCTTTGTGTATCCCAATCAAAAATGGACATATATTGAGTATCATCTTTCTATATGACGCTTTATTTTTTTAAATAGTTTCAGGGTGTTTTTGCCTTCCTTCAGAAACAGTGCAGACAACACAGGAAATGTGTGACGTCACAGCAAAGTACCGCAGCAAAGTACCTGAGCTCGGAGTCAAAGCCAAAGCCTTGGGTGATGTGGGATATGAGCTATGAGAGGAGCCACTGGGATGCACCCCTGTAGGTTTTCTATGTAGGGAATTTTTAGTGAAAATCCATAGGCTGATGTCCTTTTCAGTGCTTCTCCTCTGCTACCGCTTCCATAAAAATGGAGTTCATGAACATCAGCAAACAACTATTTCCCAGCAAAACATCAACTGAAGCAAACTTTATCTATACACATGCATGTACAGATGTCCCAAATTACAGCCTTTAAGAGGTCATATTTAACTAAATTTTTTATTTGTGTATTTGGACCCTAATAGTTCATAAAGTTTGGATTTGAACCCTCCAGATGCTGCAAAGATATCTTTATATTAATTTTGACAAAAATCGAGTGGATTTCTACAACCCGTGTCAATTCCTGCTTAATTTGCTGCGTCTATAACCAGTTATGTTGCAACATTTGCACATATAAGGTCAAGACTTCCAACGAAAATTCCTCAGAGTATGACATAATTGTTTATCAGCAGCGGCGGTTGTAGTAAAAATTGAAAATATGTACAAACTTCAAGCCGATTACCTAAAATGTTCAGTTGTTGGTTGAACGGGACAGAGCAGCACAGCCAACAAGGGGGTGGAGCATGAAGTAGCTCATTTGCATTTAAAGGGCTAGCGCTCAAAACGACCTTTCTGGTGTCATTACTCAGAAATAGGGTTGAAGATGGGCCTGTGGACTTTAATTAATGAAGAATTCAAGCCAAAGCAGAGCATTTACAGTTTATGTAGACCACAGGGAAATGTTTTAAAATGCATAATTCCATTAAAAAAAAAAGCAAAATGTACACTCCTTTAAATTTCAGATGGTTGCTTCTCTTTGGAAATGGGAAGATTTACTAGTCTGCAAAGGCCTCTAAGCTGACTTTCACTGTGTCGCATACTGAGATGAATCTGGAATTTGAATATTCCTAAATAAAAAAAAAAAAAAATTCTAGTCAAAGAGTAAAATGAGTAAAATTGATAAGTATTTAACAGTTGAATATGGTGAAAAACTAACACCTTTTCCGCCTTCACCACCTTCTATTAAGTTAAAAAAAGAATACTGCTGAGGCCTCCAATCATCTAGGCCATGTTCCCATTTATGTTTTTAGCATCATTATGGGGTCAATACTCATGCTCAGTTTTATGTCCAGGGAAGGTTTAAGAGGAACAGAGAAAATAGAGTGGCGCTATTACTAAGACACAACACATGACTGTCATGAGTTGAGTCTTAGTAACATGAAGACAATGAATTAAGAGGACTTCCCTCCTTTCCTACTATCTCATCACCACCAACCAAACCTCTTCTCCCATACGTATCTCCATAAAGACCAATTAAATGAATAGACTGACAGGAACCCCCCCATCCCCCCACCCCACACCCGTTCCCCCATTTTTACAGCTCAATCATACTGCATTACTGCCGACACATAGACCGCTTATCCTGAGTGTCAAAATTGAAAGGGAAGTGAAAGAAAGAGAGGGAGAGAGACTGAGAGAAAAAAAGAGCAAGTAAAATGAGATAGGGAAGCAAGAGAATAGTGGGGAGGAGTGGTGGGCAGCCCAAGAGCAATTTCTTTCTTGAATAAAAAAAAAAAAAAAAAGAAAAAAAAAGAAAGAATGGGGGAGGGGGTTGTAAAAAACACTAATGGCAAGGCCCCTGGTTCTGGTAAAATAGACTGTGTTATAGGTTCTGGCTCTCATTCGTTGATTCATTCATTTGTTCAGTCCTTGCTCTTTCGTCAAGTCAAGTGCTCGCCTGTCTGTCTTTCCCCTTTGTGTCCACGAGTCTAGATAAGAGCTGCTAGCATGACTGCCCAGTAGTCATTTAGTTATTATGGAGAGAGAGAGAAGGGGGGGAGAGAGAGAGAAAGAGAAAGGATAACAGAGGGAGAGAAGAGAAAAGAGAGGATGAAAAGACTAATTCTACAGACAGATAAATGGCTCATTCTGAATGGCCTTTCTCTCTTTTAATTCACCCTCTTATTCACTCCTGTTTAAATATTTGCTGTTCTCCTCCTCCTTCTACCACCTGACTACTTGTTCCTCCTTCAAACACACATACACTTGACTATGACATGCAGCCTAATGTAAAACTGGAATAGTTTCTTGAAGGGGGCTCATGTCAATGCCTAGTTGAAACCAGCGAAAGACTTCTCGCAGTCCATGTTTCACTGTTTCATCTCAGTCTTTCACACATATACTGTATATGCATGTGCGTGATGAATGTGTGTGTTAGTGGAACATTCCACGTAGGATAACAGGAGACACACACAATGTCTGAAACCTCATTTTCTTCTCCTAATGACATATCAAATGTTTGCATATAGGCCATATCAGTATGGAAATGAGCACGCACACACACATGCACAAGAAGACTTAGAATAAAAGAACCAATCATACAGATACGTGTGTGTTGTCACATGTCTCTAAGGTTGGCCGACTCCGTGTGTCAAACATGACTCGCAACAAACACACTCTGAGACACACACACACACGTACCCTAGTCTTGTTATCCGGGGGCCTGTCTTGCAGGCAGCCTCTCTAACGCTGAGTGATGTTTAAATTAGTTTACAATTTAGCCTCCTCGCTATCCGCAGACGGCTCTTAACTCAGTGTGTGTATGTGATGTGCTTCTGTATGTGTGTTTGTGCGTGTGTGAGCGTAACAAATTGTTGCCAGTACGGCAGACATCTAATGACTTCAAATTAGCTGCCTGGCGCTCGCCTTGACACGTTGTTACCACTGTTAGCAGCCTGTGTATGCGCTTTTGTGTGTGTGTGAGAGAAAGAGTGGTGTGTGTGTTCGTAGCGCTGCGCAGCCATATCATGAAGCATAAATTGGCTTCACCTCTCTTCTTTCTGCCTCTGTCTGTTTTCGCTTTGTCTCTCTCTATCAATTTGATTAAAAAAATTACTGTACCATGGCAAGCAAAGACATTTGCATGTGTGTGTTCACATGTGCACCCTGAACAGTCTCTCTCTCTCTTTAACACACTTCAGAAGTTGTGAAAGAAAACAGCGGCAAAGCATTGTACTCTATTCAATTACATCCTAATCAAGACTTAAGTTATTGTAGACTTTTTATTTGCTTTTTGTGTGTGCTGTGTGTGTGTGTGTAAGGCTAATAAAGGCCACAGAGGATGTGTATTTCACTCTGACAATCCTTTCCAGCCTGAGAGAACAGTAGATCACTTTGTGTGCACATGTATGTGTGTGTGTGAAAGTATTAGATCAGTGTTCAGTGTTGTAAACAGTGAGGATTTCATAAGGTGTTCACATACACACATACACACTCTTGGAAGATGAAGAGTTCTATCTTTCTCTGTGAGCAGTGGATTGCCTTTCTCGTTCATCTAATCACGCTATCTTCTCTCCTCCGCCAAGCAATCGTTGCGCTTCGCTCCCTCCACAGAGAAAGCAGCACACATACACACTTTTACACACACACTCAGCGCTGCACATAACCTGGCCACTCACTTGTAAAAGTATTGAGCAAAGGAAAAGGCAAGTCCAATTCATAACAAAACATTTAATATGTCTACATGTTTCAGCATTTCTATGCTAGACTGTTCTGTGTGTGTATGTAGGTGCATGTCTGATACAGAATGTAGAAGTATGGAAGAGAAGTAAATAGATTTGAAGAGAAAGTCAAATAAAGCAGGAAACAGAGATTAGTTGAAAGAAGATATTACTGAAGTGAAGCTATATGTTGTTTTGAAAGGGAAAAATAAATATTCAAAGAGCTATACTTGGTACATGGATCAATATAAATGTCTGCTTACTGTCCATATAGCAGCACATAGATCAATACTCTAACTAGAAGAAATGTATATTCTCGTCTCTCTTTCTCTCTCATTCAATCTCTTTTTCCCTTCTCTGTTATCTTCACTTTTATTGATATAATACAATATAATACATATCATTTGGAGGCCCTGTTATCCAATGTTATTGATTTTACTGTTATAGATTTATGCAGCGCGACGGGGTGGTATTTATACCTTTAATCGGGTATTTCCCACAATCCTGCAACACACACCCACCGTTTGAACAGTGGTAGCAGTAGGCCCATTCTATTCTATTCTATTCTATTCTATTCTATTCTATTCTATTCTATTCTATTGCTATATTCAAGTCAACAATGAGACTAATCTGTGTTAATCTGAGACACTGTTCTTCCCTTCTCTTTGCTGTGACAGCAGGCTCCTTCACTAAAATCAAAACCAGATTATACCTCTATTCTGTACCGTTCCTTAACTTACTTTTTGCTAAGGCTTCTATGGTAGACGCTCAATCGCCTCACTTTTTTTTGTTGTATTTGAGTTTCATTATTTATATATGCCACATAATTAAAACTTTTTAAAATTTTGTAGTCTTATTACACGTTGAACAACATTGTGTCATGTCAGCGATGTTGCAACTGCAAAACAATCTTGTGTGAAATACAATCCCCCTGAAAAACAATGCCATAACAGAGATGTTAAAGGGTAGTGAGTTGTTTGTTTCAAAAGGTCAAAATGTTATATATGTGTCCACCTGTAAATACCTATAAGGGCATTTGGATGGCCAGTTTTAAGAGGTTAACAGTTCAATCTGTCTGAGAACATGGATTAGGGTGAAAGGTCATCTTAACCTCTTGTTTTAACATTGTATAAGTATGTGTGGACTGCATATGAAGCGATTGACGCTAAACTTGTAATCGGCTTGTCAAACCTACATACCACGCATGTTTATGCACAATGTGCTGCTGACAAAGTGTTGGCGTATGTGTATGACCCAACAGTTGGAGTCTCGTGTGGATCAGCGTTTTTTTCCTACCTGGGATGTGCTTGGCCCAGCCAATGTTGACCACTAGCTCTCTATCTGCCAGGTCACACAGTGTAGTCAGGGCCTTGATGTCGCTGTCTGGTACTGTTGGGTCAGGCATGGCGTAAATCTTCTCTGGCTCGGCAACCAGCAGGTGAGAGACGATTTTGTTATCTGCAAGGCAGCCAAAGGCAACTGACATGACCACCAGACAAGGAGAAAAACACAGAGACAGAGAGATGGTGAATTTTTGCCGTATTAGGCTATAAGGTTGTCCACACCAATGGGGTGCAAAAATGTGAAAGGTCATAAGCACAATCCATAATTACATGTTGTACATGTCAAAAAATTTCCACATCACCCATTTACCAAAACAGCTGTGGTGAACATGAGAATATTAGGAAGACACAGACAAATTACACTGCATTTTGTGTAATAAACATCACCCAGACTGGCATTTGGAAAGTGTAATATATAAAATGTAACGCAAACAACCTTCTGACACAAGCAAAAACTTATTTCTATCTTGTAATTTAGCTGGAAAATTCCTAAATCTAACATACTGTAGAACATAAAGGTATCATCACATGTAAAAGTGAAGGTTTCCAGTTCAGACTTTAACAATTTTTATGCCATTTCATTTGAAAGTACAAATAATGAAAAGATAGTCCTAATTAAAAAGAACAATCAATAGGTAATTTGCTTGATTCCAGTAATTAGTCAGGACTGAAAATTTAGATACACTACACAAAACGCCATAAGACTGTCTAAATATCTGCTGCCTCAATGTGTTTGGAGAAGTGGTGACCAAGGTTACTAAAAACTTTGTCATTTGTATGATAGTCTCAAGAAGGTTTGGTGATGTATACAGGAGGGAAAGATAATACTGAAAGCCAAACAGCTCAGCTGGTAATAGTGACATGTGGTGATGAGATCTCTATGGCCCATTAGTAACAGACTGATACCCTGCTTCCAAATTAATCCACTGACTAATCAAGCATGGGAATAAAAACAGAGGATAGAGGAGGAAGAGAGGCGGTGGGGAAGAGGGGGTGAAAGAGAGAGAGAGAGAGAGAGAGAGAGATAAGGACAGAAAAAACTGGGTGAAGACAGACAGGTAGAAATAGAGCCATGGACAGATTGTAAAAGACAGACAGGAGGAGTTGAGAGAGCGACAGCTAGATAGAGATAAACAACAAGAGAGAGTGAAACAGAGTTGGGAGGGGGAGTTGTGTATTGATCTAACGCTCTCCACCCCCAATTCTCTTACACACACATATACACACACAGACACACACTTGTATATATATATAAATATCCTTTCCACCCTGTTCCCTCCAGCTCCAGCTCCAGGGTCGTTTGAGCCCAACCAATCCCAGTCACACTGCAGTATCTGTGGGTAAATCTTATTTAATGTTTCCCTAATTAGAATCAATGGAAGCCCATTTCCAAACCCTGGGCTATTGTTCTGTTCTCACACAATCAATGGGGACGCTGAGGCTAGGGATTGGGCTACAGATAGATAGGGTGTGTGTGTGTATCTGAGAGAGAGACAGAGGGACAGAAAATTTGTTTTGTGAATATTGACTGTATGTGAGAGAGAAAACAGAGAGACAAAAGATATAGATACTGTATATATGAACCTCAAATATTTTTTGTTTAAGTTTGATGCTGGGAAAAAAGATATGACTTTTATTTTGATGCAAAATAGAGACTACATACAAATACAGATGAAAAATTGTAGCATGAATTTCTATTTTGAGTAGTCAGTGGTGGTTCATTCTCAATCAGTGCTCCAAAATTAAAAAATGACCTAAAGTGTAAACTGCAGTACCTGTCAAGGCATCAAGTGAGTGATTGTACACTCAGACACTGTATACACAAAGACGTGTTACATACACACGCAAAGTCTAAACTCACTCACATTATCCCATCATTTTAATGATTAGTAGTGCAGAAGTCCCAGTAAGCTGTTGTGCAGCCATTCAGCATATTGGCCTAAAGCAGAATATGCTCCAGCTTTAAGCAAAATGGGCTTTGGGGACCAAGCTGCTAAACACTGCTCAATCTGTACTGCATGCGTGTGTGTGTTATGTGTGTGAGCAGACGGTTAGCTAGAGAGCTAACTCTAGTTTGATGTGGTTGCCAGATTGGATTTAATCCGGATTAGGGTGCTGGCTGGTAGCCCCTCTGCCTTCCTCTCCTCTTCTCTTTCTCTCTCTGAGAAACCTTCTCATTTAGGTACAGTCTCTCTCTTTCCTGTCTCTTTGCACCTGTCTCTCTCTCTCTCTCTCTCGCTCACACACTTTCTTCCTTGTTAATTTTTCAATCATCAGGCTTTGGCTATGCCTCTATTCTCTAAAAAATGCAGCCAATCCAGCCAGAGCTAAATGAATACCTTTATAGTGAAATATTACACATATAAAATGTTATGACCCCAAACTGGTAGCAGTAGAGACAGGGAGATAAACTTGGTCCCAAACAGATGGGCTTCTCACTACCCTGTGTCTATTTATGTGTGTCTGTGCTTGTGTGTGTGTGTGTGTGTAAATGTTTTTACTGTCCAACTGTCTCCATTAGGACAGAAACTAATGGAAAGGTAGTTCCTTGTACAGACAGGCCCTAAAACATGACTCCTATCCTCTTTATTTCAGGAATGCTGCCTGCAAACTGTCATAAAATATGCATCTGAACATTTGAACACATGCATTTGTGGCCTCTGTAACACATACTTCAATTTGTACAAGTTATTATGTATTAAGGTAGATTCCTATGACTGAGAATAACTTTGTTGAGGAAAGGGCTGTTTCATGTAGAGTTTCCACCCTGTTTGTTTAGCTTTTTTGTGTCCTTACATGGCTTCTTGGGAGGCAGAGCCAGCTGTGGGTTCAGGTATGGACTGTTGTCTGCATCTATCCGGCGTTTATACTTCTGTCTGCCCCCGCGAACCCTGTCCAAACGAACACCTGTGAGAGATCAAATAGAGAGGGAGTGCATGTCAATACATGGTGAAAGGAACATCTGCATAAAGAGTAAAACAATTGATCATTTTTGATTTTGCAAATTAATAATTGCAAAACTTGTAAAACAACTAATGGCTGTATGCAATAAAAAGAGAAATTAAGGAAACATGGTACAAAGATGGAAACAAAAAGAGAAAGGATACATTCTATCCAGTAAATAAGGTTAAATTAATTGTGTATGTGTTTTGATGCTTGGTCCTGCCTGTTTAATGTATACTGAGATAAATTTAAAGAGACACACTTTAGCGAGAAAGGCCTCTCTGTCTCTGGCTTTATGGCTTACTCTTTTCCTGTCTCTTGCCCAGTCTCAGTCTGTCTTTTGCTGTCTCTCTGTCTGGTTAATTAATTGACACAAAGGAGTCCTAATTTAATTAGGCCTATCTCTCAGGGGATTGGATGTTACCGTGGTTACCACTTAAAGATGGATAAGGAAGACAGAGGTGTCTTGTACCCTGGGGGAGGAGAGGAGCGGAGGTATCTTCTTTTAACTCATCTTAAAAAATATTAATCTGATTCTAGTGTGAATAGTGTCTGTCATGTCTGCACTCTATGCTTCCAATTGATTTGGTGTGTAAAAATTAACCTACACCGTGTAAATGAAAGCTTTTAGATTTGCTGATATGATGTAATGAAGTGTTTCTTCCTGAAGAAAAACATGCACCAGTGCACAGGAAGAGATTTGTTTCACGTTTGTGGGAAGAGTAGCAGTGGTTTCATATAAATAAATACAAGAGAAATGGAGAGAAAGGAAACTAAGTTACATGCTGAAGAAATACAAAAAAGCTTAAACATAAATGACACCAGCTGAAGGTCCAAGAGTGTCAAAGATAGAATGATAATGATCAAACAAATTAAAAGGCAAATTGATCTGATCAGAAGAGTATATATATATTAAAAAAAACATTATGAGAGAACATTTGTCATCAAATATCTGACTCTTTTGCTCCAATTTCTTTTCTGATTCTGTTTAATTTCCTCCATTGTTTTTCTGTTTTCAGGGAGGTTTCAGAAAACTGGTTACAAGAACCTCATGGAGATGGATGAATCCACAGTTGGCACCTGTCATTTTTAATAAGTGAGATAAAAGAAATGATGTGAGAAAAATAACTGAAGGATGCAACAAAGTTGAGTCAGTGACCTTGAGAAGAAAAGAATAAAACATAATCTAGCAATATGAAAGAGGAGACAGAGTACTCAGAAAACTCATGAGATATAGTGTATACCTCTAGACTTAACTTATCCACTTTATAACACGGATAATAGTCTTATTTCCAAATGTTTTAGATTGCTTTCTATCACTGTTAGCTGCACCTCAATCAGTTTCCTTACATTCCCGTTCTCTTGCAGCACTGTCCTGCAGAAAGAGTGAGAGAGCAAGACAGGGATTTGCTCACACAGACAGATTTAAATCCTGTGAAAATTGTGCTGACCACATTCAAGACAACACACCTAAAAGATTAACAGGGAGACTTTCCTTTAGGCAGCAAAGAAAAAAAATGTCAGGGAGCGTGTTTGTACATCCATTGGATTTGTAGATGCATTGGTGTGCTTCTATACTTCTGTAAAGCACTAGTGTGAGTATATTCATTATTTCCTTCACAATTTAGTTATTTATAAAACTTTCACTAGCCCTGGCAGCATTCAGCCCAGTGAACTGAACATGACATGCATCTGTGTGTGTGTGTGTGTGTGTATGTGTGTGTATGTATGTGTGTGTGTTTATGTGTGTGCCTGAGAGCGAGATAGGTAGACAGAAGGGCTGACAGTCCAGGTACAGTGGGGGGGCCAGTGTCAGCAAACGGTCAAGAAACTCTTAACACCAGGGGGTACAAACCCTCTCACTCACCCACTCTGTGTCTCCTCTTTAACACAAACAAGTACACACGTCTATGTTTCTCCAACCCACACACTACTGTTGTGTTTTTGGGTAAGCCCCCACAAGCAGCTTGCTCAGTCGCTACCTGGGTCAGTGGTTGGTCAAAGAGAGGGAGTATGAGAGAGAGAGCAGGAGTGGAGAAGTAGAGTTACACAAGGTAAAGGCGAGACGAAGCAAACAGGGGATGAAGGTGGGGAGTTACATTCACAGTTGACCGTCAAAAGGTGGAAAATTAAATCAATGTTAAATTTACAAGTGATCAATAGAGCTGTTGTTAAAATGTATACATGTGTAGTTTCTAGAAATCATGGAAGCTTTAGCTTTGTTTAGATGACCAAAACAGCACAAAGGCAAATCTGTACTGTAAATCATACAATTTTATGTGTCATAGATCACAGAGGATTTTTACTAAGAAGCACAGACACTGGAAGAGTCTAGCAGAGTGAGGGTTGTGTGCATTTTGCTCATTAAATTTAAGGATAGGGACAGTGTTAGATGTTGTAAAGTGGGGTTGAATTAATCTGAATTTATCTGCCAGTCAGTGCATTTATTACTTGCCATAGATTATGGTCATCACAGCCCCTTTTTGGAGAAGCACAAAGAAGAACTGGAATAAGAAAAAAAAAAGCCCCAAAACAATGCACTGCTATGAATAAGGCCCGAAGCAAAACTGTATTTTAACTACACAAGGCCCACCTTAAAAAAAAAAAAAAAAATCAATATCAGTGCAAGTGTGTGCTTTATTTAGAGTGTTTTCACTGCTTTACCTGGCTAATGAAAATGGCCCTTTTTTACTTTGTTCAGCACAGCTTATATATGGTGTAATACACTGTGGACACATTCAGTTTTTGAAAAAGCAAGTCAATATAATAAAGTTAAAGTAAGTTTTTGGGACCATTTTGACTTAATGGACTGCATTTTGCTGTAAGTAATACTCTTACTATGGATAACTACCTCATACAACCTTATAAAACATCTGAACTATTACTCTGATGGGTTATGGAGAGTAAACCTACACAATGTTCTCGGAGTTTCTGTTGTGTAAAAGCAAAAAATACACTCACTTCCTCCGCATTGCTTTCTGTGTCATACACATTTTTGCTCATTTGAACACAAAGTCTCAGATGTGGCCTTTTCCTGTCTTCCCCTTCCACCTAAAAGACCCAGCTCTGTGCTGAGCTCACTTCATAAAGAGCCCTCTCTAACTACCTCATCTATTTTCCACCAAATTAACTCTCTCTCAGCACTGATTAATGATCAAATCTAAATGAATCAAATTAAAAATTGAAAATTATATTTCCAAAGCCCACAAAAAAGAGACAGGAGGAGGCTAGGGGGAGAGTAAGAGTGCTCTAACTCCTTTTAACAAATGAGCCTTCAAATCATAAAGAATGGGTAAGAGAGGAAGGAGGAAAGAGCAAAGAGTCAGAAGGTATGGGAAGAGACAATATAAGGATAGAAAATAAAAACCGAAAGAGAAATAATTGAACAGTGATGACTCATCAAATGAAACAAAAAATGGACTGAACAGAAATAAAATTTAGACAAGAAATGAGAGAAAAAACATTATGGACAGATTATTATGGAATAAAGTATTAAAAAGAGAGCAGACAGGACACAGAGGTAGTAATGGATAGCCCAGTAAACAAAAGGAAGGAAAGAGAATGAGAAAACCTGAAATGGGAGAAAAAAAGAAGGATAAAATGATGGATAATAAAAAGGAAATGAGATAGGAATAGATTAATGAGCAAGTGAAAAAGGAATCCAGGGAAGAATAAAGGAAATCCACAGAGGTTATACACCTCATCCTGCATTAATTATTACGTCAACTAACTGGACACCTCTATTCAGACAGAAGCTTGTACTACTATTCATACACACACACACACACACACACACACACACACACACACACACGATTGTGTGTTTCTTAAATTTGCATTACTGCACATAAAACATACCTGTAGTCATACCATCTAATGAAAAAAGATCACTTTCTAAATGTAACCACAAATGTGCACTATGACAGTGATGAAGGTGAAACATTCCTATCGTGGGAATATTGCTGTCTGTCAATAGCGTGATCTGCAGTGATCACATCAGCATAGATTTTACAGTGCACTGGCGTCACTATGTTGTGTGTGTGTATGTGTGTGTGTGTGTGTGTGTGTGTGTGTGTGTGTGTGCTTGAGCTGTTGAGGGATTGCGAGTGAAATGCCTCTGACACCTATGTGCTTTGAAGAGAGAAAAGGGATGAACAACAAATGGGGAGAGTGAAATAGACAGAGAATGACTGGTGAGAGAGGGAGAGAGAGAGAGAGAGAGAGAGGGGAAAGGGAAAAAGGATGGAGAGAAAAGACACAAAATGGATTGATTTCAGATGGCCGATGGATAATATGATAAGAGAAAGACAGAGTGAGGAAGGGCAGAAACAGGAGTAAGGGATAAAGTGGCGAGGGAAGAGTGGGAGGGTAAATAAAATTGATTGATTTTTGTTGATCAACGGCGGAAAGCAAAAAGGATGGCAAAAAAAGCAAAAGAGGATTTGCTGACAGAAAGAGGGAAAAAGACAGTATATAGGTTTATGGTAACTGAAGCTGTAATGGGCTTGAAGTCTTTCCCCAATCCTATACCGGGTTATCATCTTATGTTTCCCAGTGTGTGTTCATGTATAGTGTTGATATACATGGGCAACACAAAGGTACTGCCCTAAGTGGATATGTGGATGATGGGGAGGAGACTTGTTAAGACAATAGCCACATTGAAACCTAATGTGAATGAAGAGTGAAAAATATGCCCAAAAGACATATCTATGCAGTATGTTACATATGTAGCACAAAAACAGTAAACTCAAGGAAGAATAAAGCAGAAGTGTGGAATGGAGAGGAGGTTAAGAGGAAGGTGTAGTGTCATGCAGTGACGTTTGTTTAGACCAGAACAGATCAGAGCAGCATTGCCCGAGGCAGCGGACAGGTGGCTGTCACTGGTGTGTGAATATGTGTGTGTGTGTGAGTGTGTGTGTAAGACCGAGAATGTGGACATGTGTGTCAGTCTGTGCAGTGTGTCTTGTTGCCTTTTCAACAATGACGGCCCCTTTCTCTTTTCAGAACTAATACACCTCCCTGTTTTAATGGTAGAGGATGGATTTATTTTATACTTTTTGCTTACTCTAACCTGTCTTTAAAATGAATTCGCATATTAAGGTTGATTAGAGAAGTTAAAAACACACAACACACTGTTTAACTCTGATCCTTAGTGCTTTCATGTGTTTCTCCGTTGTAGATAGAAAGGAAGTGTATGTGAAGGAAAACGGAACACTTAGGCAGATCTCCCGTCACAGTATTTCCATTATCGCTCCTTTCTAGCAGAGATGCAACCAGATGCCACTCACACAAACACTCACACACACTCGCTCAGGACAGACGCTACAGGGCCAGATTTAGCTACAAGTTTCCCATGGGGAAACACCAGACGCCACTAGTTGTCTGGCGCTCCCCTCCTCTATTTCCCCATCTTCTCCTCTTGTCTCATGCCCTCTCCCCATGACTTCTCTCCTCTCCCGACCACACGCTCTTTGCTCCGTCACTTTCATTTTTACCTCCTTCTATTCTTTTTTCTCTCGTCTCTCTTGTCTTAATTTGTATTGCGTGAACATGTGTGGGCCTATTGTGGTGTGTATGACCGCTTCTGTGTGCAGCAATGAGATTGGATAGCAGCAGTCAGAATCGTTGAGCTATGAACGGAGCTGTGACACACACTACCAGCTGTACACACGCACACACAAGCACGGAGACTCACACAGACCGGGGCCTTCCACCCGATCTCACTCATTAGGTCTTAGAGGCCGTGGGGAGCACGGCCAAAGTTGGCACGAGCCATTAATGTGTGTGTGTGTATCTGTGCATGTGTGGGGCAGTATGCCAAGGTTTATATTTGCAGTCCGTGGACTTGTCTTTCTAGTCATGTGCCATCTGAATCCAGCTGGTCGTTTGCGCATTATTGAGATGGAAGCTTTGGTTTTGGACTCAAAACATTCTGTCTGTTTAACCACGATTCATGAAATGTGCCATCATCAAAGCTGCAATGTTGTACGGGTGCAAATCTGTCAATATGAGCATATGTACACTATACATGCATATTGAATACTGTTGGCTCCAGGGTAGTGTGGCTCTGCCAAAGCCTTTCATGTTCTGTGTGTTGTATTCTGTTTATGACTGTTCTGCAATTCTACATATTACGTACTACTGATGTAGAATGTATCATGTCTGTTCTGTCATGCTGTTCATTTAATGGAAATAACTACTGCAGTGTTGTTACGGCTTCAATTATTAATTAAAAAAATTTACTAAAAATGTGACTAAAGTTTGGTAAAACCTTCTCCCGTTTTAATATTATTCATACAATCTCTTACCTGCCATGATATCCCTGTTTTCCCACTCTCACCTCTCCTCTCTTGAGGCAGATCTAAGCCACGCCCCTGTGACCTTTCGGTCTTCAGCTGACGCATCATTATGACCTCATTAAAAATGGACAGACAGCCGTTGCCAGAGGGGAAGTTCTCATAATATAGTCAGGCCTTTTAATTGCCTTGCTCCAGAAATTAGCTGCTACATATTGGTGGGTGGGTTCCCCGTGTTCCCTATTTCCTTCAGTTTACCACCCGCTCATTTACTCCTGTCTTCTCCTCCTAAGAAACAACTAATACATTATGGAGAACATGATGTGCGTGTGCCTAACTGAACATGCAAAGATGCAGTTCCACTCTGAGTTGGTTTACTGGTTTACTGACCCTCTGGCCTCTTGTTCCCTTCTCTCCCCACCACACACACTTCCTTGCTGCCTCACTTACTCTTCATCTCACCCTCTCTGTCTCCCAGGGCGACAAAGCTAATTTGAGGCAGATCTTGCCCTAAGGGGTAAACTACAACATCTACACACACACAGATGTGCACACACACTTCTTCATGTCCTACACCACTCCACCCTTACCACTTTATCTTCACCTTTCTCCCGTGAGCTAGCCCCTGACAACCACAGTTAGCCCTGATGCTAACTGATCTAGCCACTTACCATTATCATCTATGCAATTCTGCTGCGACTATAGCCGGAAGGGATGCATGTGGTCGTTTCTAAATGAGTGGTGTGTGTGTGTGTGTGTAAGTGTTAACGTGTTAACATTAGTCAAGTGTCATGAAATGTTTAATATATATCAAAATATCCTCTGCCATAGTGTACATTAGTGGTCTACAGTGTAACAGCACTGAATTCTAATCGTTTTTAACTATATCATTTAGGACAAAACTTCATTGCAAATAAAACCCAACATATACACATGTTTTACCAATAAACTGTTTGACACTAAGCCCTAACAGATAAATCTATAATTTCATTATGGATCATTTTTCAGTAAAGTCCCGAGACTGAATTTATAAGACATTTTATTTGACCCTTCAATATTAAAGTAGGTATGAAGCTCAATCTTAAAATAATAATTCAAGGGGGGAAGTTTGAAGAGATATTTAGTATAACTGCAGCAAGCAGCAGTCTTTTAAATTGACAATAAATTATGCATGATAAACTGGTTCTTCCAGTAGAATAAAGCAAACATTAAAAACTACAATTCCTCCATTTTATAGCTGCTGATCTTTTTAAAATTTCCCAGGGGCAGGAAAAGAGTGAAAATGAGGAAATATAAGAAAATAGATGTATCAATTTTCCAAATGACCCTTATTCATATGGAGAGTGGGACCCCTTGTATTAAATTCACACCCTGCACAACAAATGGGGTGGCCGTGGTCTGACATGTTGATGTATATATAGTATGTAGGCCTGTGTGTGTGTGTGGGTGGGTGTGTATGATATATGTGTGTGGCCTAAGGAAGCAGCAGCAACAAAAGGCAGCTATTTGTTTCCCTGCCCAGGTCAGATCACAGCATTTCACCCATGCAAACACATATCCCTCACATACACACACCCATATAAAACCCATTCCTTCACAATGAATTAGTACATTTATATTTTGTTGTTTAATTTGCAATTTTAATAATTGCTAGGCTTTTCCTGACTGTTAAAATTAGACAAGACTAAATTTATGACCTAAAAAAACTGTGATAAATAAAACTGTTCCTATTGTAACAGAAGTTTAGAACTTGTGAACAAGAGTAATGTGGTCTCTAGGTCCAGCAGGAATGTGCTGTGTGTGCTGTCTGTGTGTTGTGAGAACTGTTAGTGCTGCCAATAATACATACATACTTACATGTGTATATGTGTGTGTGTTTCTGGCCACACACACATACACAAGACAAAACATGAGATGAGACATAGGTTCTGCCTATGTCAGATCAACTGAGAGAACAAATGCAACGACAGCAGGTTGTTAGGAGTGTGGGTGGGTGAACGTGAAAACAAAAAAAAAAAAAAAGAAGAACATGAGGAGGGAGAGAAAAACGAGCAGGACAGTGAAAGTTGGACTGTTTGAGGCAATGGTGCTCCCTCTAATGATTTCTACCAATGGTTTTTTTTTTTTTCTGCATCTACTGCAAACTGCCATAAAGTGATGTTGTTTGAGTGGGTGAAAGGCTGCAGGTATGGCACCAAAAGGATGGTGAGAAGGGCGAGCACAGAGAATAACGGATGGAAAGATTACAATAACACTGAGTGGGAGAACTGGAGGGAGAGACGAAGACAGGAATGGATGGAGGGAGGGCTGGCAGGCGTCGGTAGAGCCACGCTCCCTGACCACTGTAAGGAAGGGGGCGTAGGCCAGGTCCCCCATCAATTACAACCTTGACCCTCCTCTCTTCACCTCTCTGTGTCTCACTCTCTCACATACTTTCTGCTTCATTCAACCATCCTCCCCCTGCCGCTCATCCTCCCCTGGTCCCTCTCCTCTGCTCCTATAAATCAATCTCTTCTCCCTTCATGCCTCCTTCCCTCCCCCTAGCTTTCTTCCACCTTCCCCCTCCTACTATCCCTCTTTCTTAGCTTCTCTGTCTCCATTGGCCCTTCCCTTCATCCCTTGCCTCTCCTCTTCCTCCTTTTATCGTTGGGAGTGCAGTGGGAGTAGAAAGGTCAGAGGTGGGCAGACAAGAGGGAGAGGAAGAAGCAGAGGCAACGAGGGAGTGTGAAAATGAGAGAGTGAGTGTATTTAATCACAGTGGTGAGGGGGCAGATGTCTCCTTTTCTCTTCTTTAGTACTTACGTAGGGACTTCAAATAAACAAGTGACATAATTATCCTGTAATTCATCTTTTGTTGAGTAAAAGTTACAAGATAATTTGTCAATAGAGTGTGTGTATAAACAGGTTTCCCTAACATGTATCTGGAAGTGAAAGTGGGCATACCCAGGAGAAAAAAAAGAAAATTTAGAGAATGATTAAATATGAAATGAACTAATGTTGAAGGTGAATCAGAGATATGCAAGTTTTTATATGGTCTTGAATATGGAACTGGCAACAATGAGCATGATTTGGAGAACAAACTGTAACAATTTACTACAGAATAAACAAAAGTGAACCATTTTTCAGAAGTGAAACATGTAGCATTTTTTCTCCATCCTTTTCAATCTTCATTGTCATCATTCTACACAACTAATGTTTATCAAATTTAATGTGATTTTTTTTTTTTTGGTGATTCTTCATTTGCAACTGTCCAATTGTGAGAAATCTCTGCACTTTTTAAGTCTTGGGTGCCATACATCAGTCCAACTTTAACTGATTTGTTCAATCCAACTCAAAGGCACCTGTAAATGCTGCATTCAAGCACATAGTAAACTCTAAAATGCTGCATGTATCACACTTTATGGAGAAATATAAGGAAGAGACCTTTTCCCTTACCCTCCCTCAGCATGCCCACAGTCAGACACTTCATGAAGCGGCAGGCCTGGCACGACTTGCGTCTCCTCTTGGTGATCTCACACTCGTTGGTGGCTGGACAGCTATACTCTATGTTGCCTGCATGTAAACATGTTGGAGGGAAGAAGAAAGGAAAGTTTTCATTTAAGATGGGTATATAAACAGACAGGTATTAATGGGAGACACACTGTTGGGAGCATGTACATCTTGCTGTAGTGACACAAAGGAGGGAGATATAAAAACATATTTTATTATATCTTCAGTCGTGGACCTGAAAAGAAGAAAAATTAAAGAATACAGTAGCAGAAAAACTAATATTTTGATATATACCTCAATGTACCTCAATCATGTAAATGCTAAAACATCTTTTAAGAGCATAAGTTGAAAGTTACACATCATTTCCTAAAGTTACAATAGTTTGCGTGACTGGACACAGTTCACTCACAGTGCAACAGAGCTCAAGCTAAGATTATTCGCTGCTGTAAGTCTATTAACTTGACAACCTTCTCCAGCATATACAGTATGTGAGCTGAGACAACTTTAACCTTTGCCTTCAGTCCCACTATTCTGTTTCTTCATTAAGTTAACCAAATTGGTTATCAGAATATTAAATATACTAACATTAAGAAGCTTAGTTTAATCTTATGTTGTTGTTTTTTTTTCTGCAACAAGTCACATTTTTCCATCTTGACTTACTCTACCATTTCATCATCATTTATCTTTTTTAGCCTTGTGTATTTTATCATCACTGATACCGATCATTGTCAACCATCTACTGTGCCTTTGATGTCCTGTCCATTTTTTATTGTTGTGTTTTATTATAGTAATTCTCTGCCTTTTTCTCCCCCAGATCAACTCATTTCTCCCATTGAGTAACTCAGGTCAAAAGAAAAGCACTTTTCCTGATCTCTAAGGACAGTTTGGACTTGTACGAAATAGCTCAAACAGGTTTGCTCTTCAGGAAGTCATCTTTATCTCCAGTATGAGCTGTGATGAGGTGAGAACAAAAAAAAATCCCTTTTTTCTACCTCCCATGCCCACCTGACAACTACAGTACAGCTGCAAGCCAATGCATCTCCCTCTGAAACAGAGTAAACAGTGATTACTATTGACTGCTGCTGTGCAGAGGATGTTTCTCATTACTGGGCTGATTAAGGGGGCTAGTTAGCTAGGAAAAAGGCTAAATGCACAAGTGTTTCTTAATGGGTAACAAGATGCTCATTTATCGGGCTTGTTAGTTAAAGTAAAGGCTAAACATCCTAAATGCTGAGGGATCCTTACAATCTAGCCGTCTAATGAACACTACTAATGGGACTAGTTAGCTTATACCCAACCTTTAAATGCTGATGGTACAGGAGGAGCAGATTAATTCAGCAATTAGGGACCTGCACTGTAGTTCGACGTAAGATTAGATGTGCTAATGTGTGGTTTAATGGTTAGTCAGTAATGGAACTTACCAAGCAATGCAAAGCAGACAAGCAATGCTCAATGAATAACTGTAATAAAGAGCTTCTACGATGAAAATCTCACTGTCTTTCACAGTTTGTCTTTTGTGTTCTCACACATATACATACTGCTCATATTAGGAATTAGGAAAGAGAGATTTATACCACAGTGACATAGGGACAGGCTTAAAGCAGAAAGGTTCCTGGAGGCTTCTTTGTACAACATCTGTTTGAGTGCATGTGTGTTGGGGTGGAGCGAGGAGATATAGGAGGGCCTCAAATCCCTTGCAATCTCCTTTGAGATGTGTGAGTATGTCCACCTGCTGCATGACAATTGACCATCATTGTACACACTGTGAAATCTGAATGTTTGTGTCTTAAGCCTGCAATCTTACCCTGGTTCGGTTCTGCATCTTTTATCTTTTCCTAATGTTATACCTCTCATATAAGCTCCAAACATTTTCATTTCTTTACTGGCTTCTAGATTTTTATTATAGAGTTTAACTGTATAGAAATGGATGTCCTGGGTCAGATGTGAATTAAAGACAATGCAGCTACTGTATGCAAAACACACAGACATGCATTTGTATATGTAAATGTATTGTATTTTAGGTGGTGATGATGGATGTATCCTTTTTCTTGTCTCACAGGACTCATCTCATATTCTCTGGTCCCACTTTACATATTTTCACCTTTCATTCATTCCTTTGCTCTCTATCATTATCGCCTTTTCCATCTTCCTCTTTTCTGCTCTCATCTACTTTTTTCCCCTCTTGCTGACTCTCTCTTCCTATTTCATTGCTCCATCTCTCCCTCTCCCACACCTTGCCCTCCTCCTCACTCCCCTTTATCCCTCTCTCTCAATAAGGGAGTGATAGATGCAGGTTGTCAGGTGTCGCTGGACTGACGCCACAGAAACAGCAGCTGCCAGAGCCACTTCCTCCATGCTGCGACACACAGACACACACACACACACACACACATACACACAAGGCTAATTCCTTCCTACATCCATGTGCCCAGTTCGTCCTCCCCTTTCTCGCCTCTTTCACTCATTCCTTGCCTAAACTTATTGTTTACCCAAACAGGTGTAGAATCTCTCCTCTCCTCTCCTCTCCTCTCCTCTCCTCTCCTCTCCTCTCCTCTCCTCTCCTCTCCTCTCCTCTCCTCTCCTCACACCCCATCCTCTCCTCCCTGTCCAGCTGGAGGTGTTTTTTTGGTGATTACCTGCAGTTTTATTGGCTAATGGGTTGAAACATACCAATATGTCTGCCACTGCCCATCTGAGCCTGGCCTTGCTTCCAAGCCAAGGTACACACACCGACACACATCCACGCATAAACATAGGCATATGCACACAGACATACACATAAAACCTGCACTCATTTACATGGATGCACACAAGCCCACACACAGACACGTGGGCTAACACACACCTGAACTGTCTGTAGATGAGTTTGGCTTCCGTGATAGCCAAGGATAATGTCATGACCCATTTGTTCCAGTGGATCCAAGAAGCTCAGTCTGTATCCAAACCAATATTAACAGTAGCACTGTAGCAAGGAATGTGAATACAATCGATTCACAGGAAAATTTGTTTCGAAAACCACTTTATTATATTATATACTTAATTTTGCTCTGTCTATGCACTGCAAGCTGACAATTGGTAATTTCCAAATGCACATATAGTATATCTTTTTTTTTCTCTTTTCTGCATAGATAAAGACCTGGACTGTACGATTTGATTTCAGATTGTCTTTGTGTTCCTCACCCTTATACTTTCACTGTTAACAATAATGTATTTTCTCACTAGCGTGACAATGGCTGTGTAATTAGCTTTGAAAAGTCATGATCCATAACCTATAACTCTGGCAAACTTGATCTGCAACATGTCCACTACAGGAGAAGGGGGGATTACAAATGGAGTGAAAATGAGAACAACAGTGAGGAGAATAGAGCATGGCTTTGATTCTAGTCAAGGTCAAACACAAAAGAGACTCTACTGTCAACGTGGCATCCTATCTATATGTTTGCTGGGATCTTGTATTTAATCTATTATTGTGCCCCCACCTATGTGGCCTTTAACAAGCTCTCTAAATGAAATGAGACAGGTGGAATTGGTCAACTATTAGACATTGCACCGATAACAGATGAATTAGGAGTTAAACCTATATACAGTGATTACAAGGTCATATCTGTGAGTGTCAGTGCACCCTCCATTCATGTGTGTTGGTGTCCATGTGTGAATGGGCATCTGTGAGTTTGTGTGTGTCTGCTTTTATCTCTGCATGTCTGTGCTGTGCTTCAATCTCTTTGTCAGGATTGCACTGTGTCCTGATCTCATCCCATAATAAACACATACAGGTCATCGCTGCATACTGGTGACCATCTACTGGATGTAAGACTTCCATAGCCCCACACCTTCTCGCTCCCTCTCTCTCTGGGGCTTTACTGGGAAAGCTGCTTATCGGAGGAGAAAGAAAGCAGCGACAGATAGGTGGATGGATGGAACGGTAGATAGATGAATCCTGTCTGATATGACTGACTGACTGACTGACAGACTAAATGGATCAATGTTGGCTGGCTGGTGGCTTGGTTATTCCATTGGTAGACAGGGTGCAAACAAGCCTGTGCTGCCAGCTGAGACACAAAAATGGCTTATCATTGAACAAGTCTCTTAAAATTACAACCAAAATTAAATTTTTAGTTGTATAACTTTCCTTAATTATGTATTGATTAAAGTGCTTCCAATTTACTCTATGTGAAGGAGTAAAGGAGGGATAAAATGGTGCAGCTGAGTACTAGAACATAATCCAAATATCTGTGTATATTACTCTATAATTGTTCTTGGATGACCATATAGAATTCATTATTGTTTCATGTATAAATTGCTTAACTGATTAAGTCCAGACATCAAATTTGTGTGTTTTTTTCAGATTATCCTTCTAACTTGAAAGACTTATTAGTTCTTGACTTATATATACAAAATATTGTTGCTCTTGTTCTTCATCCTTAGAATTTTTAAGACAATTTCTATACAAAGTGCCTCACAATTAAACAATCTTCCTCTTTTTTGACATCTGTTACTTCTTTCCATTGCTTTAAGTGATCTATATTTTCTTTAATTAAAATAACCTGTTTATGCATTTAATTTCCACTTCCTTTCAATACTGAGCTGATTATAACATTTGAAATCAAACTGCTTTAATTGCTCTTGATGCTTTTTTAATTGATAAATTGATATATTGTTTGGCATTGTGACAAATTTCCTTACACAATAATTGAAAAAAGTTATGCATTTCTGTTTTGTTTTATGTGTTTTCAAGCTTTTATCGCCCCTTTGAAACTGAGATACTCATTCAATTTGTGCTCCAACTTCTAGGTGTACTTCCTATACATCCTAACAAGAGACAAGCAATGGATTACTGAGCCTAAATCCCGGTACTCTTCTCATCATGTGGATTACTGCTCTATCTCTTCTCTCCTTTACCCCCTTTCCTGAACTCCTGACCCTCTGACATGACCTCTGACCTTTTTCTGACTCTGCCTTATCACCTAGACAACAGGCTTATAGCAAACACTCCTGTGAAGCATTACCAGCTAGATCTGGGAATGGAAACACAACCTGGAAATTACTCTTTGCTGTTGATGAAGAAGAGGTCAAGGTTGAGGGTTAAAAAGAGGTGGAGGTCTGAGAGTTGGATGTGTACATGTGCATATATGAGAACACGCTGAATGTAAAAAGGGAAAGGAAAAAATAGACTAGGAGTGGGTGTCGTGGTGGCACATTTAGCAGAAACTCGTACTGTATAAAAATCTGGGTTCACATCTGGCCTGGGGCTTTCATCATATGTCCTGGATCTCTCCTTGTCTCTGCTTTGAACTAACATATGACCGATGGTTAAAAATAATACAAGAAACCCCTACACATTGAAGAAAGAGTAGATACTGTAAAATGGCTTGAATATACGCATATACTAATGAAAGTGCATTTTGTTCTAAAACTAAATTATGCTTCATTAATTCTAAAATCTGTGTATTTTTAAGGATGTCAACTTTGTTAAATAGGAGGGGCATTCTTATTCAAGTTCCTTGTTAAGTTGTAAGGTTTCCATTTATTGTACTGTGTCTGACTGGAATTGGAAAAATCTCAAATCAACACCTGCAAACTGGGCTTAAAAAAACTAAACAGTTTTTGGGGCCAAACATTAGATCAAATCACATTTCATCATTCAATCTATATATTTGTTTTTAAAATGATCTAAAATACTAGAAAAACTGAATAAGCAATCTTCTGAAAAACCAGAAACAGTAAAAAGAAGAAACATGAGACAAAACTGTTGACACAGATAAATGTGATAATTTCAGATATAAAGATAAAATGAAAGCCAACCTTGGATAGTGCGTTTGAAGAAAGCCTTGCAGGCCTCACAAGATGCCACTCCATAGTGGTACCCTGACGCAATGTCCCCACACACCAGACACAGCCTTTTGGGCATCGAATTCAACATGTACTCGCATTTAATCTGTGAGTCTTCCCCAATAGTTGATGAACAGTCCTCATAACGCTTTGATCCAGGTCCACCAGCGGGACCCAGGGGCCCTGCATTGGAACCATAGAGACTTGGGGAGTCTAAGCCATTTGGGTGACCGTTCATCGTGGACGAATAGGAGCCTGAAGCGTCACTGGAGCCACCAGGGGAGTGATGGTTTAGACTGTCAGTCAGGGAGGCAGGACTAGACGGCTCAGTCTTTATGTAAGAGGACGGACAGTTTGACTCAAGGTGGCGCTCCTTACTGGACATTCTGCAGAGAAGCCTAAAAGAGTAAGACAGAAGAAATGGGGAAGAAGAGGAAAGTATTACATGAATACATATGCAAACTTTAGATAATGGAAATAGGTTTGTGAAACAGAAAGATATGTAATACACAGACCCCATTGCATTTTGTTGTTATATACCCGTTATAGATTAAATAAAAGTGGAAAAGAGACTTTAAACTGAAAAACAAACAGAACCACTGTAGTTTAAGTAGTGGCAGAGAGGAAGGCATTTACACTAGCGCCCAGTCACACAAACACATACACATGCTTGAGGCCGATGGTCATCCGTCACTCTCCAGTCAATAGCGGCTTGTTCTACATGAACGTAATCAGTGAGCAGCTTCTTTGCTGCTCAATCATCCCAAAGACAGCGTCGCACATACATGATGCTCACATGCACAAACACACACATGCACACACACTTTAGTTAGGAGAATATGTGCAATACAAAACATTTTTTTTAAAAAACTACGCAAAAGAAAGATATTGTCTTGTACTCAGTGCCAAAATGTTATTGTCTTCCTCTTCTCATCTCTTGTAGTTCTCCCTGTCTCCCCTCCTGCATTTCCTTCCTCCTCTCCCCAAGGAGGCTTACTGGTGTCTTGTTAATGGCAGTTGTAATTAACAGCTATCTTCTCTCTGTCCGTATCTCTCCACCTCTCCTTTTGTCTACCTTACTATCTATCTGCCTGTATCCCTATCACTTCCTATTCACTGCCATCTCTCTCTCTCTCTCTCTCTCTCTCTCTCTCTCTCTCTCTCTCTCTGCCCACTCTCTCTTTCCTCTCCTCTTTGCATTACTACTCTCTATTCCTTTAACCCTGCCCTCACTCCCGTCTCTCTCTTTTCATTGTTAAAGGCAGAAAGCACAAAAGGGGTTTTTAATTAAGGCAGGATGCTGCTAAACGAGGGGCTTCTAAAGTCCAGTCGGCCTGTAAAAGATCCCTGTTCTACAGGGACCCATAAACCACAGACAGCGCCTTGACGGTGAAGCCAGTTGGTGAAGGAAGGGTGGGGGAATGGAGAATGGATATAGTCCGGAAAACAGGTGGAGAAACAGGCAGAGACAGACAGAATGGGAGAAAGAGAGAGGGAGGGGGGTCAGCTACGATGACTGATGACAGACAGTAGTTTGGGGTTGTTCTGTTTTTAACATGGCATGGTGTTTTAATGTGTTTGATGTGCCAAAGCTGTCCTGTTCTACAAGCCAAAGCATACTGGGAGGCAAAATACAAATTTCCTTCAAATTCAGACATTTCTTTAGATCCAATTTTTCCTTTCATAAACTGACATGATATTTATGATGTACAATACTTCCCCCCTCTTCATCATATATTTTATCCCTTCCATCTTCCCTTTCCTCCCCTCACTGCAGGTTTCTTTTAATTCCGTGACTCCATTAATCGTGGCTTTCACCAATGTCTATAAATCCATTAATCTGATGCTAAGGTAGGCCTTTAGTTAAGAAAGGTTTGGATACAAATCATGGCGAGAATCATCTTAATAAGGAAAAGAGAGAGCCAATGAGGGGATACAGGAAAGGTGAGGAAGAGGTGAATGAAGCAAAAATAAATAAATATAGATGGAGAGAAGTGATGTGACGGAGAGAGACTGCACAGGTTTGTCGGGCAAAGTGAGGAAAAAAACAGTTGTGACAGGAAAAGAAAGTACACCCATTTAAGTAGATGATGTGATGGTGATGATTTAATCTCTCCTTTTTCACTCTTTATGCTCTTTTGTGCCCCCTCCCTTCAACCGTCAATCCCTCTGAGTACCATTAAGTGAAAGAGTTTAAGTGCCAGAAGATCTCAGGCGTTTTTCCCCTTCTCTCTCTCAAATTCTCATCTATCTCTTTTCTCTCTTCCTTAGCAATCCTCCTCTCCCTCTCTCCTATCTTTCCTATGTGCTCTCTCTCCCACACCCTTACTCTGCTTATAAATGAAAAATAATGGCAGTCAAAGGGGGAGGAATAAAAAGAATAAAAAGAACACATGCGTGCAGAGGAGAGGAGTAGAGGAAAGAAGATTAAGAAATCACAGCGAGTGCGCTGTGCTGAGCGAGAGGTTGAATGCATTTATGTATGTATGTTATCAGTATAATTATGGTGCTATGTAGCGACGGCTCAGTGCTGAAAGAGCAGTCTTATTGTGCCTGTCTGCTCCTTGGATGAGTATGGAGAGAGGAGGAAGGGTTTGGCTCTTTCATTTTATCAATTCTTGATGTTTTAAGTATTTAAAGAGATTTAAATAAAGAGGGAAAAGGGTGTGTTTCTTTTTTCTTTTTGTATTTTCACAAGGGGGTAAAGACGTGCAGTGTGTTATGAGACGATTACAGAAAAACACAAAGAGGAACAGTAATCAGATTTAAGTATTAGCCGTTTCCTTAATGCTGTTAGGGAGAAATCATTTTAAATTTCATTTTCCCTGTCATTTTGGTATTGTTATCCTTCATGAAAAAAAAAGTTTCTTTGAACCAGTCATATAAATGAGAGTAAATCTACTAGTGTAAATAAACTGTTTATTCCTCTTCTTTTGTATATCATTGCTTGGAATAGAAATTAACAAGTACAGTGAAGACAATGCAAAACAATTTCAGAAGAAACCTATGCAAGGGGACAAAAGGTGCTGTTTGGTTCCAGCATGCATCAAATATTCAGCAAGACTATTTACTTGTTCCTTACTGAGGGTGACCACACACACACACACACACACACACACACACACACACACACACACACACACACACACACACACACACACACAC
>JAQQZY010000019.1:21358329-21385540 GCA_030068375.1 Ostorhinchus rueppellii | reverse complement strand
CACACACACACACACACACACACACACACACACACACACACACACACACACACACACACACACACACACACACTAAGAAAGATTACCACCTTCCCTTGTCTCCATTTCCAGCTCGATCCCTGTCATTTTCTCTTTCTTTTTTTCCATCTTACTTCTCGAAGGAAAGTGTGGTGACTCATGAAAGAGGGGTACATAAATATGTGGTGGTATGAGGGGAAAAAAGACACTGAAATCTAAGAAAGGAAGAAAAGAAAAGAAAAGAAAGACAGGAAAAAGGAATTTTTTTTCTATGTATTTTCAAGGAAGGAGGGTATGACAAGCTGTCATTAGAGCGGTGGGCTGATGCAGCGCCCTGACAACTGGCGGGGACAAACATACAATCATCGTATTAGAGGAACTACTCTCAGCCTCACGCCTTTAGTCTGTGTTTCTGTGTGGAGTTGCACTATTTTATTATATATAATCTTTTTGCAGCTGCCTCGCTAGATGGCAGCCATAAACACAAACTGATTCTAAAATAACTCTAAACTGCCCCCTCCCCAGGCTGAAGAGAAGAGAAGAGAAGAGGAGAGGAGAGGAGAGGAGAGGAGAGGAGAGAAGAGAAGAGAGCTTTGGAAGTTTGCAATGACAAAGTGAGAAAAAAACTAAACAAAACAGAAAGCATATAATGAAAATGGATTTTGACACAATATAGATTTTGATGTTAAACACTGTATAACAATCCAAATCCAAGCTCCTTTAAAAAAAAGTACTTATTGCAAATTTATATCCAACTACATTTGATAAATCCAGAACACACAAGTGTAGAAAATTGACACACTCTTGTGCTGTGACAACATTCTCAGGACCAAATTCACGTGGAAATAAAAATGACAAGAGAAGACACATAACAGGAGAAATGGAAAAACAGAGAGGGAAGAGAAGTGGTAGCAGTAGAGACAGAGAAAGGAGAAGTGCTGACAATGTAGCTACCATGGATTGGCTAATACCTTTCCATCACACCAAGCATTGTGCTCTCGATGCTGATAAGAACGCACAGTCCAATAAGCAAAAAAAAGAGAGAGAGAGAGAGAAAACCTTACACAGGTCTCTCTAGATGCTTTTAGATGGATGAAGAGAAAGGTAAGGATGGAAAAAAAGAAAATGCATTGAATTAAATCAATGAGTAAGGAAGGAAATAGCAGTAAAACACATTTACATTTCCATAGTCAAATGAATACCATGATTTCATCAATAGACGAAATTGCTTTTTCAGCCCCCCTACTCATGTTTATTTTTTAGCATTTCCTCGCTTTTTCTATTTTACCGCCTTTTCAACTTCCTCCTATCTGCGGAGGGTTGTTGAACTGCTTGTCAGCTTGTTAGTTCGATACCTGCGCTGGCGAGTGTGTACACAGACACACATGAATTGTTGTCTGCACACTTTCACTTTGAATGGAGTGTGTTACTGCTGTTGTTAAAATTACAGTGGGAACACCCTTTGAACAGACAGGTTCATACACACACACACACACACACACACACACACACACACACACACACACACACACACACACACAAACAATCTGTGTGTTACATGCACATTATGTAAGGTGTCTACATAGTTTCAGGACCTGAAATTGAGCAGCAGAGAGATTGCTGTTGATGCGCAGCGCTGGTGTGTGTTTGTGTGAGCGAACATATTTGAGTTAAGCTCCATAGACTCACAGTGTGTAGAAGATTATAGTTGTTTTCAGGGACAAAATGAATAAAAAACATGAAAACTCCAGTGGCGACAGTCAATCTAAACCACTCTCCCTCCTACTGAGCTCTCTCTTGCCCTCTCCTTTCTGCTCTCTTTGGGTCTCAATCTCTCTCTCTCTCGCTCGTCGTTTCTACTTCTCACACATAAACACACTCTATCATTGTTTCAGTTTCTTGTACATCCGCACCTCGACACACACACACACACACACACACACACACACACACACACACACACACACACACACACACACACACACACACACGCCGGGGAGCAGATCAATTGTTACAGTGTTAGTCGGGCAGGAAACCTGTAATTCACTTCATTGGCTGCAGAATAAACCCCTGATTACATACAATCAATGTGATAATGGCTAAAACACATTCTGCCCAATGGGCTGTTGGGCTGTAAAGACCAGCAGAGTAGAGGAAATGCGAGCAAGGGTCTATATTCTTGAATGTGTGTATCTCTGTGTCTGTGTGTCTCGGCATGAATCTTAATGTGACCAACAGGTACCAAACTGGTGATGTACACCTTTCATGTGCACAGCTATCCACATACTCTACACAACCACAAACACAGGTGTGAAATGAATTGGATAAGACTCACGAAGGCGCTCTACTGGGGCTGAAGCTGTTATGGTGCAACCTGGGGTTTATAAAGTTTACACACACACACACACACACACACACACACACACACACACACACACACACACACACACGTTCTCTAGATGTGAATGGATAACCAGTGGGAGATAGCACACACAGGGCAAACTCAGCCAAATGCTATTGATTAAGAATCATGTGCTTTCCAAACTGTCATGTTGTGTCTGTAGATATCAAAGCACTCCTTGTATCGCAATCTTCACTTGGGGTTTGTTAAAACTGCTTCACGTACTTCTTATATTGCTGCACTACTTTTTTCCACTTTTTATTGAAATGTGATTTCATTCATAATGTTTCCATGTTACAGTCTTGCGTGGTCTGAATAAAGGATGCTTTCTACTTGAAAGTTCCTCTAATGTTGCTGTGCTGACTGTATGTAAGTAAAACTATATGAAGAGGTTGATCTTGTTCAGGTTGGAAAGAGAAAGCGGTACAGTGCAAACCCTGTGTGTGTGTGTCAGATGGGAATCTTGATGATTTAGGTCATTTTCTTGTGGAACAGTAGCTGATAAGTGTGTTGCTGCCAGGCACTATCTTTGTCACCATGTCTCTCTCTCTCTCCTTACCTCTCTCTTTGTCTCTCTCTTTCCCTGTCTCCTTTATCTGCGGTGTGTCATTGTATTTGTGAGGGTGGTTGTCTTCTGTAAGTGCTTCAAACCTCTACAACAGCTCAGCTCCCATACAGTGCGGTGCACATAACAATACCTTTAACACAAACTGCCTGTGAACTACATTAAAAGATGTTATTTGCTAAATAAATACATTCGTGCACACTTAACAGGAAAGTGGGTTAATTTCATCCAACTTTGGGGCTTGGCAGACCAATGTCATACATACCATGTACTTGCAGTGACCTCCAGCTTTTTTACTGGAAACACTGAAGAGGGGAAATCAATGAAATTACTGAATGCATCCTCTTCTTAGGTAAACCTTTTATAGAAAATTCTGGATGTGGCAAACATGAAAATAAGAAAGCCTCCTAATTATATGATGAAATGAAAGAAAACTACAATATATTTATATTCATATGGCTGCATCTACCCTAAGACATTAGATTTGATGAGATTGTACACATATTGCTGACATTTATTTACATGTTGTTGCATCTGTCCAAAGGTGCATTTCAGGCTGAAAGGTCACTGACCAAGGTTACTGTTTGTCTTGCTTTTATTTGTGTGTGCCTGTATGGATTACCTGTGTTTTCACAAAGAAGTGTGATTGCTCCACCAAATACTTGCAAATACTTCTATCAAAGACATATTCACGCACACAGGCAAATGCACACATACCCATGTTCAACTGTTCATGTACAAAGGATGTGCCATCTCCACCCTCGTACTTAATTGGAGAGACCTGGGCAAGGTGCCGTTTCAAATGAAATTGCACAGAAGTACAATAAAAAAACAGTTTAAAAAAAAATAAAACATCCCCTATCGGATTAAAAGCACATTTTATTAAGCAGATGGTGAAAGAGGATTTTCACTCTAGTAAATATGACAGGGCTTTCAAATGTGACATGGGAGGGAGGTGAAGCAAAGGGAGGGGAGGAAGAGAAAAACAGCCTAGGAGGGAATAGGAAAAGAGAGCGCAATGCCGCAAAAGTGTATGTGTGTGCGCAGTATAATGGTGCAAGATCTGAAGAGGAGAAGGGAAAAAAATGGAGAATAAGAAATGCAGGAGAAGTGAGGACAGGAGAAAGGAGAGAGAGGAGACTCAAGTGAGCAGCGCGCCAAAGCTGCATTCTTTAAGCAGATCAGATTTGGGGAAATTGGGCTGTCACTACAGGATTGTGATGATTTACACCTATCCATCACAGGGGCCGAGAGAGAAGCCATGCCAGAGTACGTACAATAATGCACTGCATCTGTAAAAAGACTGAAAACGTCCCTAAATATCTCATTCCTTAGAGTTTGATTTTACTATGAATATCCCAGGATGACAGGGAATTGGACGGAAATATAATACTGAAATTACTTACTACCTTAAGTTTATTCCTCTTACATGATCATATAACAGAGGAGAAAATCAGGTGAATATATTTGATTTAATAGCAAACAATAGTAAAATAGGAAAACATGAATAATGAGCTTATGTTCCCATTTCCCTACTGTGTTAAAAATGATGAATACACATCATGGCACATTTTGAAATGAAATGATCTGTATTGTCACAAGCTGCTGCTGACACTCTTCCCCTCTGCCTCCTGATCTCCGCTCTCGCCTCCTCTGCTCTCCTTCCTCCCCCTCCTCCCCCCCTCACTGCTGGCTGGTGCACCTTACAGCCTCGCTCCTGGACCATCTGTTAGGGAATCTAATTCACATCCAGTCATAATCAGGTTTGCTGAAGTGCCCACTGTCTCTGTCTTTCTGTCTGTCTGTGCCTTCTTGGACTGTCGGCATGTTGCCGTCTATTATATATTCTTAGTTTATTTCCTCATTGTCTCCTTCTGATCCTGTGTATGTGTGTCACACTGTTTACATCAGTTGGTCAGGTTTTTTTTTTTTCTTAAAACTGCTGCTTTTATTAAAAAAAAAAAAAAATTCTGTTTTTATTTATATTTTCCCATATTTTTGCATTTAAAAAAGGTGGCAAAACTTGAATGTGCACCAAAAATGTACAAAGTTTCACCTTTTAAATAATTAAAAGAACGCCAGATGTTAAGACTGAAAATGACATGCATGTAAATACTGTCTGCTATTTATCTGGAAATACCATTTTATGGTTAAAATAATTTATAAGCATACATTAGCCGGAAAAAAGAGGTTCAACATATTCATTTGACTGGGTATATTTCTGTTTGTGTATAGGCGTGTTTGTCTATGACTGGGAATAAGGCGAGTTGAGGTGAAGGGGTGGAAGTTAATGAGAGGTGAGTGTCTGAAACCCTCTCTCTTTTTCTCTCTCTTGCTCTCTCTCTGTGCTCCAGCAGTAATCCTCTTCTATAAATCTGCAATCCAATCAGCGTTGTCCACACTTACACACACACACACACACACACACACACTCACACACACACAGACACACACACAAACAGAGCTGTTGGGAGGCCCATCTGTGTGTTAAGGCAATCTGCTTTATCATTATGATTACATTGAGCTCAGTTTACAGCAAAGTGTGTGTGCGTGTGTGTGTGTGTGTGTGTGTGTGTAGTCAAGCGCACCCTGACTGCCTGACATTAATCACATTCCCATGGTTTGATGGCCTAAATAAAAAGAGGAATAATATTGTTGCTGTCCAATGAAAACTGCAGACCTCCAAAAACAAATTAAGAATTTCTACAGAATTCAGAACAGCTTCAATTCCTGTTAGGTTCAAGAAATAAAGGAATATATAGTATAGTTTTTATTAAAATGACATGACTTTGTGAATGTCATGTGTCAAAACAAAAAAACAAAACAAAACAAAACAAACAAAAAAAAACCCAACATAATAATAATAATAATAATAAATGACATAAACATATACTTTGAAAATGCTATTTTTATTTTTTGGTATCAAGTAAGTTGATTTTCCTTTGCAACAACTAAAACTAGAATGGAAAATGAGAATGTTTACAACCAACAATGTCCCACATTTCTTTTTTTTTTTGTACAACCAGTGGTATGTTATGCACACACGTATATTATGCCTCTATTTCCATCACCGCAGTCAGTCAGAAAACTACTAAACTAAAAAGTACATGTGCTTCTAAATCTGTATTATAATATTTTTGTGTATATTTGCTTTAAGAGATTGAAAAAAACTGACAGTAATATACTAAATGAAGAGAAAATGCATGCAATGAATTGTCAGGCCATGGCTTGAATGAGGAACAGAGTCAGGTGCTATAGCTGTTCTGTGTGTGTGTTTCATATTTATATAACATATAATATGCCGCATTTAAAGCAACTTACTTTTCTGCAATTCAATGTACTGTTAAAGTGTATATTTTTGTTATTTTAACTTAATCAGAAGGTTGAGCCAATTGAAGAGAAATTAATCACCTCAGTTCAATGAGTATAGTGTGTGGGGGCATATATGCAAGAAGTGTGTGTAACTTCTGGCTATGGCGTGACTCCCGAGCCCCTGGCAAACCCTTACACCTCTTATCACCAGACTTCAACTTCTGCCAAAATATCACCACACACGCACTCACATTGTACTAGTAACACTCCTCTCGGTGATTGGCTCAGGGTCTGCGTGAGAATGGGATGCCAGACCTTTAATTGGCTTGACCCAGACTAACCCTGAAATCCTATTGGACTAAGGCTTTCAGTCTACTGTGTGCACAAGCGGCCATATACATACATGCTCATACATACTTGAAATTATAGGGCTTTGCATAAGCTATACAATATCACTCTAATAATGTAAAACACAAGCAAAAAAAAGCAGAGCAATATGATAAATTGTTGGTACATGATTTATGGTAATCATGTCAGACATAAAATCATGTACATTATGTGCGACCACAAACCAGAATGAAAACAGACAAAACAAAATGATGTATGACTATAAACGTCCATCAGTTAAGACCAATAAATACAATTATGCTAAGCTTATCAAAACAACTTTCTCTTACAGTACATCTATAAAGTCAGACCAGGTCAGGTCAGATCAGGTCAATTTATTGGCAGTGCCTGCTCAAACCATGCTCAGGTAACAAACTGGTAATATAAAAGAAAAAAAAATAGACATCTGTATTATACTCACTTTTCTACCCACATTTATATTGAATGCAGTAGGATCATACGCTGACGTTGAGCTAATTATACACAAAACATATATAGTACTTACAGTTCTAGAATTGCAAACTGGGTTTGTGGCTCTCTTTCAGAATAATTAAAGGCAGAAGAAGAACGTGGCAGAGACAGAAGGAAAAATATGATGAGGGAGAAAACGGGTCTTGTCGTCATCATGTGTTTGCTGTGTTTCAACATGAAACACACTGCGTATTTACCGTGTATGTTCTAAAAATGGACTAAGGTAGCCCTCACTGTAACCTGCCACAAATTCACTCTGAAAACACAAACCTAGAACGTTTTTCCTTCCACTTTAAAATGTATTTTTTCTTTGGTTAAAGCCATTCATGTTTTGAGTTTTATTTCACATGCAGATGGCATGGGGGATTACAGTACATGTAAAGTGGCTGTCCTTCAACCGAATGATATAATTTAAATCCTCTGTGCTGCAACATATTTGCATTACTAAAGTGTCCTTGAGTCAAAACTTATATCCTGCTTTCTTGTGATTCTCCATATAGACTGGAAACATAACAAAATAAGATAAGTGTTTTAAGTGGAAAAAAAAAAAAGCAATAACCATGTGGGTTACTCACACAATCAGTCTCTACATTAGTGCAGCATTTTAAAAACACATATTCATCTTTATTTAAAACATTGCGAAGGACAAAAAAAACTACACTTTTATAATAACAGGGCCTTCATTTTTTTCTGCTTGGTCTACAGTTTAATTGCCGAAATGTAATTATGGGTGAAAAGATATTTAACTTAAAAATAAAGCATCGACAACTTCTTATTTGTATATAAAGGCAAGGTCAAATAGACACGATCTATAACAATCTTAGTAAATTAATAGTGGTATCTCTGAGAAGGAAGTGAAATAAATGAAAACAGAATCCCTCATTTATGCATTTTATTACAAACTATATTTTTATTGATGAATATATTTTTGTCTAATTCTGCTTGTTAATTATAAACATACAAGCTCCTGAATAGTTCCTCAAATTCCAAAAAGTTTAAATACAACACGATGCTTGAGAAAAATGGCGACACAAACATATCCTTACATTCTTTGTGCTGCCCTGCTCTGAAACACACACACTCTCACACACAAACCATTAAAAACACTGGTGTTTGATGTCATAAAGTGCTCGCCTTTTCTTCCGCTTTCATCGGAGGTTTATAGAGGTCGACTGAGGCTTTTGTGTAAACCTGAACCTCAGACATTCATAGATTCATAGTCCTTTCTCTTTTACTTTTGCTCACTGTCTCTGTGTTTTTGCTCATGTTTTTTCAGTCTTACCTGGGGTTGTAGAGGGCATGTGCGTCTCTCATGTGGTTGGCCTCCAGTGGATCGTAGCTCTGGTGCATCCTCCAGGCGCCAGCGCCGCATTTACCAAAAGTTGACTTAGAGTTATCTTCACTGCTGCTGTTCACCAAGGGCCCCTTCGATAAGTTCATTCTGTATGCGGGGGGAAAATGAGAAAAGGAGGGATGGCAGTGAAAATTGTGAAAAAAGACAACATATGAAACATAATAAAATGAAAAAGAGAAACAACAACTGTGCAAATAGTGCAAAACTGATAACGCCTACTTTTGTTTACTTGCTTTTTGTTTTCATTTTTATCATCACCAGCCATTAATGTTAGTATTTCAAATGTACTGTATAGCAAATGCACTGTATAGAAAAGTAAAGTATTCAAATATTTAATCCTGATAATGTAAAGTTTAAAAAATTACTTTTTTACACTTGTGTGGAAACAGAAGGAAAACATTGATTTCATTAAATAATAAATTTAATGTAAGAATAAGCAAACACAGATGTTGGCATGCACACACACACACACACACACACACACACACACACACACATATATATAGGAATACAGAAACACAGTCTACGTAATTTGTCTGCAGCTGATTTAATAAACAGCAATAGTTACAAAGAGTGCAAACAGACAGGCCGGCAAAGTACAGACAGGATGGAAAACAAAGAAAAATACGAAGGCCAACATGCCGACAGACAGACAGATGCACAAGTATAAAGTTGGACTCAGTATCCAAGAATATTTTTTTCTGAAATACGTTTGCAAATTCCTGTCAAACACAATTTTCTGCATGTGTGTGCTCATGCATCAGCATATGCGTCAGACTGCTAATTCGAGCGCACCCCGGCTGTGTTTAACGTCAGTACAGTTTTACCAGTTTCAGCTCTGAAAAAGGCTTTCAGACTGAGGGAATATAAAAGTAAGAGCACCGGAGGAGGGACTGCTATCCGTCAATCAAGCTCATCGCTGTTGTCAGGGGAGAAGCTGTCGCTGGGGTGATAAGGTCACCACGGGCAATAGACTCAAAATCATCCTTTGCAAAAAATAAATTAATTAAATAAAACAGACAGAAAGAAAACAGTGGTGGTACTTATAGTAGAGGTCAAAGCTGAGGCAGGGTCAGAGGAGGTAGAGTTTATAATGTAATTGGCTGGGTGGCCTACATTTAAACAAAAAGTATCAAGGGAGAGTGGCACGAGGCTGGTAGACGGAAAAGCACTTTATTACAGGAGGACAAAATATAAGACACCAATTCAGAATGGGTAACAGATGTCACAACACTACTGGTAATAATGGTAAAAATAATGTAAAATGCATAAAAGATGCCTTCAGGTAATGCTTTGCATTCTGAGCATGTACAGAATGTTTTTGCATAACTGCAGATAAGTTCATATAATTATTCTTAGTCTCAGGCTTTTAGTGTTCAAACATTGCTGTGGGAGAAACTGTTAAATTCCTATTTGTTTTATAAGGCACTGACATATTTTCAGGCAATTATTTAGTCTTGTTTTTCTGTCATTACTGTTGGTTTAATTTTTGAAGGGTTTTCTAGTATGTGAGCTCTGCCTGGCACTGTGTATCAGTAAACACAAGAGGGTGTTGGTATATGTCACAAACGGATAGACACATGTTTACCACACGCACATTTGTGTGTACGTGTACGGCGTTGTCCCGCTGTGGGCCAGGTAGACTGGCAGGCAGACAGACCAATCACTTGTTTGACAGCCTTTCTTTCTTCTACACCTCCATCCATCCACAGAGCTGGGTTGGCTCGGCAAGAGGTGGAGGGCCCGAGTGTGTAATATGTAGGTTTTAGTTCCACTCCGGTGAATAGGAGGAATCGATATCTTGCTGCTGCTGCTGCTTCAGACACTTATTGGCTTTGGTTGCGGTGTCACAATGCTATATAGACAGACAACACTTAATACTACCTTTTTTTATTGGGGAGTGTCCCGGTGTCACACCGGACTAAGGTACATCCAGTACTATATACTTGTAATGTTAGTACGAATCCCCTTCCCAGCCATTCCAGTTGTATAGATATAAGTTAAATAACTGTAGATTCCACTACATACACACAATAAAGTCCCCTAAAAGCTGAAGTTATCTATGGTTCATGAACAGCAATTTTGGAAATAAACACTAAGAACAAATCATTATAGGTGAAATTCTAACATAAATGACTATTATCATCTGTGTAAAATATTTTTTTCTGTTTAAATTGACTTCAGCGAGCCATTTGCATTACTCCAAAACCAAATGGTAAAGATTATAAAGGATCTGGCATTTGTCATTGCTGAATAAAAAAAAATACCATTCAGTTTTAGATAGAACTAAAAACTACTTTAAACAGAGCGGCAGATCCAGCAGAACTCGATGATGAGATTTCCTATTAAAAACATAAAGAGGAGTTCTCATTCTATTTAATACAAGAAAATTATACATAGCAAAACATATGACTCACATTTTACCGATGCCCGGTACTCAGCATCTTTCATGTTTAGTATCAGAGTAAAAAGTGATAGCAGAGAACACAGAGAAGAACAGCTCCTGTGATTCCACCCTGTGTGTGTATAAAAGTAGAGAGATCGTGGGTGTCTTTCTGATGCTCAGTGACTCGCTCATGTGTTGCTGGCCCATCTGTGAACAGAATGACCATGACACAGTATGTGTGTGCGTGTGTGTGTGACATGGTGATGCAGTGATTGATGAGACAGTTGCCATTCTTGCTAATGCAAAACGCACCTATCCCTGAAGGGAGCAAATGCCACAACACACACACATGTACACACCCATACACACACACACAAGGCTGCAACTGCCCTACCTAATTACCCCTCTCGTCAGGGCAGTGTGATGGCTTCCAGTCACACACAGTATGCAATAAATATCTATATGTGGAGTTTCTTAAACACAAAGACTTTCTTACAATAAAAAGAGAGAAAAGGAAAAAAAAAACCCTAGACAAATGGAGCAACTATATTTTGACTGATTTTGAGTGATTTAGTGAATAAATACACATTTCTATGTAATGTTTACTCAAACACTTTTTTCCATTATTTCTGTTTATTGCTGTGGTAGTACTTGAATTGCAATTTTATTATTAAAGTGCCCAGTAAAATGTATATGTATATAAAGACGGACAGATGGGTGATAAATTAGTAGAAAAACCCGATGGGGCGGTCTCTTTCAGGATGACAATGTACCCACTCATAGGTCATGAAGGCTCACTGAATAGTTTGATGAAAGTGATGTGAATCATATGCTATGGCCTTCACAGTCACCACTTCTCAACCTAATCGAACACCTATGGGAGATTATGGACACAACATGTTACACAATGTTCTCATGAAAACATCAAATGAGGGAATGAGAGAAAAATGATGTTCTATGCTTTAGAGTTTACCGACTGTAGGATCAATGGCAAGGATCACTGAAGCAGTTCTGAGGGCATATGATGCTTCTGCATTTTACTAAAACATATATGTGTGTAATATATTTAAATCACACAATTGCTAAAGATGTGTTAACATTAAGAGTGTTTGGCAGTTCATAAAGATTTAAAGACATTCGTGGTATGAACATATGTAACACACAGTTGTGTGTCTATGCTTCTCTGCCTGTCTGCATGTGCGTGAGGGCAGGTGGGATTCGACGCAGCCCTCCGTAGACTATGTGTGTGTGTGTGAGTGGATATGGATGTGTGTGCACGTTAGCGTTAGCGACGGGAGCTGTTAGCGGGGCAGGCGGCAGATGGGCTGTCGGCCTTAATAGGGACTGAGCGGGTGCAGAAAGGTGACAGTTCCATGAGGGAGGGGCTCGTGGAGAGAGAGGGACAGTGTGTGGGTGTGGGTGTGCGAGGGGTTGTGAATGGTGAAGGAAGGGGATAAAGGGAAAACAAATTATCTGCGGAGGTGAAGAAAGGTGCAAATCAGTTGCGTAGCGGAACGCAACTCCTAAGGGTAAGAGGTGTGAAATTAATGTCGTGTGTGTGTATATATATATATATATATATATATATATGTTTGTATGTATGTATTTTTGACGGACATTAACATTATCGCTGTCTTGGACAATACATATTTCCATAATGAATTATTTGCATTTCATAATATGAAGGATAAAAATAAATTCAAGATGCAAGATTGGCTACAACTTTGATTTCTACAGTGCACTTTGAAAGGTTTGAAAACTCTTAACATTTCTGAACTTACGCACATGTGAGGGCCTTCTTTTTATAGTTTTTTAAAAATATAAATTATTACTAACATTATTAATTAACAACAACATTTAAAGACAAATATTTAAGGAAAATGAAAGTTTTTTCCACAGCAATGGGAAATACAAACTGCGTAAACAAACTGAAACAGATAATTCAGTCAAATATGGGCTTAGAGTTTAGCACATATGCATAACACACACACACGCTTAATTATGTGCAACATAGTCACTGATATAATCTGCTCGAAATGGAAATCAAGAGCCCTTCTACGAAAAAAAATCTGCTTGTGCAGTTCCATTGCAAAACCAGTTTGCTTGTACTGAAAGTCGTTATTTGCTTATTAAGGAAAAAATGCTCTTTTACATCAGAGACACAGACAGATAAAAAAAAAAAGAATCAACATAAAATGAACAAAAAGTAATGATTGCCAAATGAATCATTTTGTGTTTTATGAATTTTATGGTGCGTGTTTGCATTTTGAAAGTCTGTCGGTTTTAAGTATAAGAATTAACAAATAAATGAACTTTTCACAATTTCCTCTTCCACTTACATGAGCTACTGTACAGATTATAACGGCTTTAACTGTAAACTCTTTGTGAGACTTTGTTATTATGTCTCAGTTCTTCCAGAAAAAATAGGCCTGTGTTAGGCCCACATTTGTGCACCGTAAATTTAAGACAAATGTACGACCCAGGAAAACAGCAACGCAAATTTTTTTTTTTTTTTTTTTTACAAAATCTTTGACAAATGTTTGAAACATTTGGCAAATTATACCACAGGAACTGACCAGTGCACAGCTGGAAAGAAAGAAAATGGGGCAAAAACAAAACAAAATGTCTAAATAGAGGTGGGATGGTGGGTTGGCCTGTCATTCTTCCCCCATCAGGCACACACATGAAGCATGATGAGAGGATGAGAGGAGGAATATTTCACTGTCAGTATGAGGGCAGCATGGCCATTCATTTTTTTCTTCCCCTCTTAGTATCTATCCATTTCCTCTTGCACTGCATTTTCCCCTTTTTGTCTGTTTGAACCCCTCCTTACTCTGTCGAAACAAGGACAATTTAATCATACTATAGAAAACGCCTGAGCATGTAGAGGGAGAGAACAACCCCTCCACTGGGATCTCCCCACGGACACAGGGAAAGAAAAGACAAACAGCAAAACAGGAAAAGGATGAAAGAAAAAAATGACAAAGTGCAAACGACAAAAAAGACGTTTGAACCTGCATCATTCACTCAATCCTCTTTAACTCATGCACAAACCCACACACACACACACACACACACACACACATACACACACTCGGCACCTCTCCATCTAAATCTGTTCTATTGTGGCTCAGTCGCTGCTGTCTCCTCCCATTAGGCGTGAGAGGCTGCATTAGAAGCCCTGAGCACGACACGGTGGACACACACACACACACACACACACACACACACACACACACGGACACACACACACACACACGAGGCTCCTGATCTAAAGCGCAGCTCAATAGTTGACCCACAGAACAACTGAAATCAGATTTCCGTAACACCTTTACCTGAAAACACATAGACCACAGCAGAGACAATAACCAGTCTAAATATGACGGCAATTAAGCAAAGTTGATATCAGCTAAAATGAAAGCGACGTCTCTGGAATTGTCTGTTAATTATTATTATTATTATTATTATTATTTTTTAACAAAAGAGGGATCCTACCATGCACTGTTAACACTGTTCTCTTTGACTCAGACTCCCCCTTTTTTGCCTCTCATCTCTCTTGCCTTCACTACTAAATACAACAGGAAAAAAGAGTCTTGAAAGAAATAGGAAACCAGGAAGAAGAATGACTAAGTCAAAGTAAAAGCAATTGGAAAGACTGTGATAATAGTATTAATAAATGAACGCACAATTTGATGTATGGATGGTGGGACGCGGGGAATGAGAGGATGAGCGTTACGGATAGAGGGATGGGGGAAATGAGAGAAGATGAGTGGCATTGCTTCTCACTATATATCACTCTCTCTCTCTCTCTCTCTCGCTCTCTCTCTCTTCTTTCAATCAGTGCTTTGTCATTCATGCACACACACACAGTTTTACCACCAGTGTGGTGTAATGGCTAATTGCGGTGAGTATGTGTGTGTCACAGCTGGTATAGTCCCTCTTACTGCTCTTTCAACACATAAAGGGTGATATTAACCCATGACACCCACTTACACACACACACACACACACACACACACACACACACACACACACAAACAAATCCACACACATTTGCACTCAGACTCACTTACTGATTGACTGAGCATAAATCAGAGAAAATCACATGATCAAGGCTGTCCGAGTTTGCCGTGTCATCTCTGTGGTTTTCTACGCAAATACGTGTGTTTGATTGTGATTCGCCTGTAAGTGCATGAGTGTGTGTCTGTGTGTGTGTTTGTGTGTGTGTGAATGCAAGCATGAATGTGCAGTTGCAGAACTGTTAGTTACTTTTTTAGTTGCAAATTAACAAAATTATACATATGGTTGATTCATTCTGTGTGTTTGTATACTTGTGTGTGTGAGAGCATGCATGTGTGCATTCATGCGTGCATGTGCGTCCAGCGGACCCCTAAGTGCTGGTGTCAGACAAAAGCAGCCCCCACACCACACCCCACCCCCCTTCCATCCCACCTCTTCCTCTGTCTGTCTGTCTCACTGCATCTCTCCCTCTTTACAGGACTAAATTACCGCTGGAATGACCGGACCCTTCACACGAGAAAGAGGCTGCTGTTGCTATAAGTGTGTGTTTCTGAACCATTTGTGTGTGTGTGTGTCTATGTGTGTGTAGAGAGAGAGGCAATGAAAAAACTGACAAACAGTGTGTTGTACAGGAACGGACGGACAGGCAAACAGGCACAGATAAAGAACAACACTTCCTCATACAGGCCACCCATAGGTCACACACACACACACACACACACAGAATGTGGGCAGGCAGGCAGGCACGAGCCCATGCATGACAACAAACAGATGCAAATGCACACACACATGCTCACAGACGCACACACATACACACACAGAGCCAACAAATCAGCACGGCACATATTGACATGGTTTGACAGATGAATTAAGTAAATGATTTTATAAGGAGATTAAAAGGATTTTAATTTACGCAATCTCTCTTTGGTCCCCCTGTCCCTCCCTCCCCTCAGCTTTACCTCTCCCTCTCTCTCCCCTCTATCTCCCTCCACTTTCTGTCGCTCATGAACTGAGGGGAAGAAAATCAGCGCAGAGAAAAGACATGAAGAAAAAATTTACAGGCCAACGGATAAATAAGTGTTAACCTTAAAATCGTTCTATTTGAAGCAAGCATTTGCGTTTTTTTTTAATCTTCATTAAATCTTGCTATAGTTTACATTTCCTCATTGCAGCTAAAAAAAACATTGCAATGATCTTTTTTTTAAAATCAACACAGTATTAATTAAGTACATGATGCAAATATTTATATTACAAAGAGCTGATATTTTGAGTGAGATCGAGAGTGTGAACAAAATAATCGGCCTTCAGCTTTCACAGAAAATGTTTTTACCTTAAAACAGGTTATGTCCGAAGAGAAATGAGAAAACTGAATCCTTATGAAATCTTTAAGGCCTGCGTATTCTTACAAAAATAATCTAGAAAAAAATTATTTTGTCCGTTTGATTTCCTCCATTATTGTCACATTAGTGTGATTAGACAAAAAGAACACACTTAACGCAGGCTGAATCACAACTGAGCGTTTTCCTTTGCTGCAGATTTTTTTATTTAAAAAATACTCACACTTCAATTAAAGGTTCTGCTTATTAATATCCTTATTAATATAGTGTTGAGAGTTTTCATTAACGGCACCTTTTGATGGTTTAAAAAATTTGACTAATGAGGTGATTTTTTTTTTAAATTCACCTTTACAAACAATAAAACATATTAAAAAATCTGTGTAATTAAAAAAAAACTATATTATGACAAAAAAAAAATATGATTAAAAAAATCTGTGTAGTCGTGCTTCTCTGTGAATCATCTGCAGTAATGTTTGCCTGACTGTCTGCATGGCCACTGCGCGACTCACCAGCCGTCTTCTCACTTCACACCCACTGACAAAACCCACTAAATCCACTAAAGTTGCTGTCGAAAATACGTCTTAATGATATGCAAATGGTATGTATAAGGTGGCATGAGGGGAATGCAATTATGTTAACAGCTTAAGTGCTTGTTGTTGTTATTATTATTATCGGTATGATCATCATTATCCCTAATATTTTAATTAGTCAAGGAAAGCAATGTCGGAGAGCAAAGTAGAGGAGGTCTGAGTTGAGCAAAAAAACAGCGGTGGATGGATGAAATGATGCGTAGATGGACAAACGGACAAACAAAAGAGAAGTTTTCTAAAATGTACATAAGTGATTACACCTTCTGCACACTGGCACAGACTTACACAGCCAAAGCAGACATATACCACAGGGAAATACTGAAAATGAACGTGCGTATTTCACTCAATATATTTGTGCTTAATTATGTGTTACTGAGCTTGAGCATACACAAATGAACAAAAACCTGGTGAAATGCTTAGTTTAATTTGCAAATCACATTTAGAATGGTATGTTTAACCCTTGAATTGATGGTAAAGCTGTGATTCTGAAACTACACAACACGAAACATCACGAAACAATGTACAGAACTGCAGTTAGGGTCTTTCTGCTCTCAAATATATTCAAAATAAATATAAATCAAAGTTTTCTCTTACTGATGTGTCATTTGTTTTTGTTTTTTTAAAAAAGTTAAGTCAGATCAGAACCACAAAAACTGAAATAATTACACTCCAAACAAACAATTAACAACAAATAGGATCAAGTCTCTGGCTCAACATTTGCCAACCCCTATTATTTAATTAAATTTGAGAAAAATATGAAAATAATAACTCTAATACTAATTTAAAAAATGATTCAACTCTAAAATAAAGGGATCTATTTCATGTGATGTGCTTTAACCCTAAAGATGTAAACTTGTAGTGTAGGTGAGAGTCTATGCATGTAAAGGGGACAGACACACACACACACACACAAACACACATTCAGTGGATGGGCACATTTTAACCACACAAAAAAACCTTGAAATCACATCAGATCTTGAAATTGGTATGTTTGAGAAACATGTCAGATGTCCATGAGCTTTTCCTTTTCTTTTAATTCAGTTCTTTAAACACAGGCTTTCTGTCGTAGGACACTGATTTTTACTGAGTGTGATTCAATGTAACTGACTGAAACTCATTTACTAAAGACCTATAACCACTTGAACCGAAATAACCTGCACAGACATATATGTTTTAATTTTTTTTATGCATACATATTGTGAACTTTTGAAATTAAAGAATGGGGTTTCAGGCTGGCCAGTATTCATGCCAGGGCTGGATTCAAGCTGTTCACTCACTAAATTACACTGGTCACTTCAGCTAAATCCATGTGTGACTTGTGGTCTTTTAAAAAGAAAGATCTATGTGTATATTAGCATAAATGATGTTAATGTTTGACTTAGTTTGCCTTAATTGTGTATTTCCATGAAACAAATTTTACATGTTAAACACACACACTGCTGTCCAAGTCGCCAATCAGTGAATCTGCCTTTCTACAGCATCTTCAATGCACACCTAAAAGAGCAAAGCGCTGGCAAAAGGAGCAGCTCAGCGGCACTTGCCTGTTGTGTGTGTGTGTGTGTGTAACTGTCTCTAATTCCTGTGCAGGCCACACGCTGAGTTGCCCGTCTGAAATTCAACCTCCTCTGGCATTTAAGAGCGCAGCTCTCCCCCTTGCCTCCTCCCTCCTCTCTTATGGGCCCTTCTCCTCCCGTCTCTCCACGTTATTCCTGTAACCTCAATGCCCTGGTACCTTGCTTATTCTCTGCTTGGATGGATACACACATAAAAACATACATGTGCGAGCAGAAACTCATGCACACATGCATAGACACAGGCAGACTCTGACAAAGATAGAGAGATGTCCTATAAAGACAATTTGACTCAAAGTAAAACAATGTCTTAAAAACAGGGAAAGTGAAGAAGAAAGTATGTCTCTGTGGTGTGGAGTGTGTGTGCATGTGTGTGCAAGTGTGTCATTGTGTAAATCTTGCTCCCAGGTGGAGGGACAGAGATTGTGCTCTTCTAACCACTGAGTGAGAGCTGCTGTCCGGATACTGCAGCCACACATACATACACACAGAAACGCAGACAGTGAACGCGTGCTACCTGACAGCAGAAACAACCTTGACATGGTACCGGCCACCTCTGCTGCATACCAGCACATACACACAAACACACACAAACATACTCACACAGTGGGAGACAATGGCAATGAAAGTTGAATGATGGGTAAAGAGGTAAGATTAAAAGGTAAAATTTACCTACTCTTGTTCAGAGTGCATTAAAAAACACTCGGATAATGGGTGTCCTACCGAATCCATCGGCGATAACGGGTCATTGTCATGTCAACCTCCTCCGGGAAAAAACAAGAAAATTGTTTACAAAAATCAAAGTTTTTATATGTCTCCTCCCTCCTCTTCTTTCTCTTGTCTCTCTCTTGGTCCTTCCTTCCGCTTGGAGGGAGCAATACAATTACCAAGCTCTGCGCTGCCTGCACTGATCGGCTCTGCGAGAGTGTGTGTATATGTGAGGGAGTGTGTCTGCGCGATGTGTGTATGTGAGAGCCAGGGAGAGGGGGCTATAGGCACACACACAGCCAGCCGGCAAGGCAGTTGGGACGGAAAGCTGTGCCGCTGTCCTAATCAACGACTTAAAGCCCCGATAGCAGCTCATGAATATTAAGCAGTGTTTTGCATATGCAGTCCCTCAGGTCCAGGTTGTGCTGTGATTGGTAGACTCTGGACCAATTGCTACAGGGAGGGGTGGAGTAAGGGGTGGAGAAAAGCAGGGAGAGCAAGAGAGAGGGAGAAGAGCAGGTGGAGAGGGAGGGATCAGACAAAGAGTGAAGAGAGAGGGAGGGAGCAAAGAGGAGAGGAGAGAGACAGGTGAGGGAAAGATTTAAAGCAATACATCCCGCTCTCTTTCTTTCTTTGTCTCTTTATCGGCCAATCTTTGTGTTTCTGTCCCTCAGACCAAGTTTCTCTCACAAGCCTGCCTTCACTGCTACGTGCACCTGTGTTGGAGATGACCGCACAGTCAGAGAAAAAAGAAATGTTAAGCAATGTTTGGAAACTTTTAGAATGATTGCCAAAAGTAATGTTTAGGCTAAGCTGTATTTTGAGAGAATTGCCTATATGTGGAGAGGATTATATCACCTCTGGAAAACACAAAATTGGCCTAATCAGATAGGAGATCAAAGCAAAACGTATAAGCTTGACACAGAGCCTAAATAATATGTCACACTGTCTAAACTCTCACACACACACACACACACACACACACACACACATACACACAGCACAGCACAGCAGAGCCCATCACAGCTCAGCAGTAAAATACGGGATTATGGCAATTCCAGGGACCTTGTTCTTTGTTGTGGAATGATTTGGGAATGATTGGGACAAGGTTTCCCCCGCTGCATGCTGTTTTGTTGAGCTCCCTACCATCTTGGCACCAGCATGCCAGTTTTTACATTTACAGTATATCCAATATTTCTGACACTTTGGAATGTAGGTATTGACAAAGCCAGACTGAATCTCTGGAGAGGAGGAGAGAGAAAAGGAAAAGAGAGTGTGAGGAGAGTGGGGGAGTGTTTTTTCTCAAAAAGGAGAAAACTGGAAACCTACAGGGAGACACAGATCTGCACCTCTACAATTATATTCTTTCTTTCTGTCTTTCTCACTCACTTGCTCCTTCCAATGTTAAGATACTGATGCACACAGAGAGAGGGTGGAGGAGAGGGAGAGAGAGATGGAAAGAAAAAAAAATCAGAAGGATGGAAAGGGGGGATTCTAAGATGAAAGAGAGTAGTTGTGATTAGCAGGTTTGGAGGAGAACAGATAATAAAACATTTCCTGAAACCAATCTCTGCTTTGATGTATGTTTGTGCGTATGTGCATGTGTGTGTTTGTACAATACTGCAGCCTACTTTTCTCGGTGTCTTGTGCACACTAACAAACGAGTTAAATGCTAAACATCTCAGTTCTTTGAGCTGACAGCAGCAAGTTCATGTGGTTATTACTCCACTGAGAGATTCTGTTCTTTGCTTATATATAAATTGCCATGCTTTCTTATTGCCCAAGAAATATATGATAAAACCTTATAACCCAGAAAACAGAACTAAAATACACAATGTTCACAGATAATATCTGCAGCAAAACACCAATAACTCTTAGTAACAGAGAGCAGTAACAGAGAGAACCTTAACGTATGTGCCTTCACACATGCAGATGAAGGTTGAATCTGACTTTAAGGCTTCAAGAAATGCTTTAAAGTGATACCTTCCATAAAGAATAACTGAAGAAAGGAAGAAAGCATTATTTCAGTGGTTTTTGTGTACAGTATACTGGCATTTATCGAACGCATGTAGTTAAGAAAATACTAGACAAATAAGAGGCGATTGTTTAACAGTTTACTAAAGTCTAAAAGGGAGAATAATTCATACTAGGAACACAGGAGTCAAGCAGATCCTATGTGACATCTGAAAGCAGACGCACACATACACAATATGTATGCAAACTCATGTAAACACAGATGCTCAAAGGTTCATGTACACAAACACACAAACACACACGGTTATGATGTATCCAGGGGCTTATAAGCATCGACAAAGATGAGTGTGAATCAATGCTGCCGTCACTACTGGGCAAACAAATCTTTTACCAAAACCATTCTCTCTAACACACACAAACACACACAATCTCCTATTTCTGTGTTTGTGAAGAAACAATAAGACTCATGTATGGAACATGTATTGAAGAATAGGAAATGTGTTTTTGTGAGAAATTAATTTCACACATTCAAGGATCTTTTTAACCTTCTCATCCCTTCTCACATCTTCTACACTTTGTCATTAAAATACAATTAATATTAACACTGAAGCATGAAAACACAGTATGAAATCAAACATTTTTTGGGCATGCATTGTATAGTTAAAATAAGTATTATAGAATTAATTATCATTATGACACTGAGGAGCATCAAACATGAAAAATGAGTCCACACATTAAATAACTTAATATAAACAACCAAAAACTATGATTTAACAGAAAACACTTCATGGTTAATCTTATGTCTGTATGGAAGGATGCTGCTATGTGGTAGTTTATGGTTAAATATATTTAATGTGATTTTGTAAATTATATTTGTGCAGTTTGCATCAAAAACTAATTTTGAGGACAGTGACACAGTGACAGTTTCAGGATTAAATCTAAGGGTCTTGATTCAATGTAAATACTTCCATGCATATATTATGTAAACAGAAAAACTCCTATAGTGGTTCACTCATTACACACTACACATATAAACCCACAATCTAGACTGTTCTAAACATCATAACCTTCCACTGTTCCATCTGGACTTCTAAACACAAACACTCACAATTTCATAAATACTAGTTTCATCCTTAACATTTCCAAAACCTGCTGTGTTTCTTCTTCACTCCTCTTCTCCCTCCTCCCCTCCTCCTGTCTATTGATTGGCTCACAGACAGTGTGTATGTTGACAGTGACCCCTTTAGGCCACTTCTGTTTTCTTCTCTTCCTGGACAAACACAGCTGACACACAAACCACCTAAACACAAACCTATTACACTAAAAGCCAGGGAAATACCTTTTTGTGTTTATGTGTATGTGGGCTTCTTTGGTAATCAAATTCACACACTGAACAAAAACCCAAACACAAGCAAACAGATATGCCATTATAATCAATAATTTCACGTGTGTATGTATTACATTTGTGTGAGTTGGTGCTCTATTTGGAGTTTAGTTGCTATGTGAAATCTATTGTACTGTTTTAACACTGGCTTCTGTTGAGTGTGCCTTTTTATGTGTGAATGGGCTTTGACCCTGTGGTGGCAGCCTGTTGACATCTGTGGAAGAATTATCTGCTGCAACTCATACTGACATCAATCACGCCACTCAATAGGCCACAGCAAGTTCATTCAGGGCAGCGTTGGTGCGCATGTGTGTGTGTCTGCGCTGGTCAAAAATATCTTTAACAAATTCAAGAGGTGGTCACTTAAGCAGTTGACCTGAGGCCACCAGTTGACACATGGGTGTCTGTCATAAATTTACAGCTCTTGACCGAAGCCAAAATGGCAAACAAAGCTCCAGCGCCGATTCACAGTGCTTGATTGATGATTGCCTTGGAAAGTATTTTGTGATTATTAAAAAGAGAATTATGTCAGTGTGTTTTATTGGTGGTAACTGTACTAGAAAATAAAGATGGAGCAAAATCTAAATTAACCACTTAGAACATTTTACATGACACACAGTGCTGAACTCTGCTCTCGTAAACGCAAAGAGAGCTGCCAAGAGCAGGCAGAGAGAGAAGGGGAAGTGAGGTTGTAGTTCGCTACCGGCCAACAGAGGGAGCTATGGACTCTGGTCAGCATAACCGTCAACTACAGCATTGAGAATCAGTGATGTGTGTTTCAGTGAGTGCAAGTGTGTTTGTTTCTACTCATACCTGCATTTAAAAAATTGCATTTAAGATTTGATTACAACTAAAAACCTTCACACACAGAAACACACAAACAGAGACACACACAGGCAGTTACAATGCCAGCAGGAACAGGGGAGATGGAGCTAAGTTATCTGATAGCTCTGTCAGCAGGTACAGCAGAACACAGTGTGGAAACGGCCAATTTGACCACAGACCCCCTGCCCTGATCCCAAACCAGCTGCACACTGAACCCAGAGAGATGGGAAGAGAGAGAGAGAGAGAGAGAGAGAGAAACAGCTAAAGTGTGGGAGAGAATCTCAAAAGAGGGGAGATAAAGTGAGATGGGGACCTGAAAATACATAGCTGTCAACAAATTGTCCAATTGGTTTTACAGCAGTGACAGTTTTTGTAGTCACAAGGTGTTATTACATAAACACTACACTTAAGGTGGAGTTCATTTGAGGCTGTTTGAGTGTACTTATCCATGTTTCTATGCTTTGGAACTAGTATTTTATATTGAAGGCTTTGGTGAAATGAGGTTGTTACAAGTATATAATTTAGTCTCCAAACAAAAGAAGAAAACTATACAAAGATATTAATAAAAACATGGTAAAATGGACATGTAAAAGGTGACTTAACGCTTACATTTTAATTACGAAATAAATAAAATGTGATGCTTGAGCGACTAATATCACACTGCACGAATAACCAGACTTAATACTTCATCTAGGTGTAAATTGCACATTTTGAAGATCTGGACAGTTACATTCACGTTGTGAGGACATTCATAGTTCTCATATAGGGATGTATGCAGGATATACCATATCTACAGTACATACAGATAAGGAAAGCATACAGCTCACATGTAAAGGTACAATAATCTTATACATGTTCTTTACATTTGCATGTCAGTTCAGCATATAAGTGGCTGAATTTAGTTTGGAGCATTTAATCTACCAGAATCAGACTCTGAGAAAGACAGAGTTTGAGCACTTGGTTTTGTCAAACAAATGCGTAGATGGTAATTAAGTTGATGCACAGATGCAACTTTTCTCAAATTAAAACATTTTTCAGGCACCAACACCAACACGCCTACACAATAGTTGTACGCTGGTAATATTAACACGGTGGAAAAATCAATAAAGATTACCTGCCACACTGGGTAACATTTTCAGATTTGATTTCCTTTGGTTGCTGAATGTTTAAGTGTGTGCATGAGTGTGTGTTTTACTCGTTCCCAGGGAGGGAACAGGGCAGTGATGTTGATCAAGGCCAAGGAGAACAGCAGCTGTTGGGAAAAGCTGCTGGGTTTAGGGGGCTTTCTGGAGCCTGTCACCAAAACTCTTCCTGGTAACCTTTGGAACGGGGAATGCTGAAATCACTCACACACACACACACCCACACACACACACACTAGTGTATACACACATCACAAACCAAAGATCAAGCATTATTGAGAACATAGACTCTGTAACACATGTTAAGAATGTAATATACAGGTATGTGCAGATTCAAACATGAACAAAATAAAATATGTTTAACATTCTTACTCCACATGTAACAACCCTGAGACTGATGCACTCACATTCACACTCACACTCACACTCACACACACACACACACACACACACACACACACACACACACACACACACACACACACACACACACACGATTATAATCTTTGTGGATGTATGTTGTGTTTTCTTTAGAACAGAGAGACATGTGACAGCCCTGCTATTCTATACAAAGGTCAGGCAGGATTCACAGCTTGGAAGAAATGTGCGTGCATGTGTGTGTGTGTGATGAAGAAGAGATAGACTGAGAGACAGATATGAAAAGAGAGGTAGGGTAAAGAAGGAGTGAATATGTGTATAATTAGGTGATAAAAATGGCAAGGGAGAAAGTTATATGGAAAAGGTGACCTTAGACTAAAAAGGTAGCATTAACCTTCTTTACACTATCACATGGTTTCTCTGTTTCACTGATACATAAGCATACATTTGGATCACAACACGCACAAAAGCACACTGTGCACAAGTTAGATTCACTAAAACTTAATTAGTTGCTGAGGGTATTTAGTATCAGTTAAGTCATGTGGCCAACAATGATGATGGAGCACACACTCACATGCACACAGACACACACACACACACACACAAACACAGACTAGGTCAGTTGCGGTCACCATCCTGTCAGTGGTCAGATTGAAGGTTGGCTGGGCCGCACCTCATCAAAGAGTGAAAGGAGTGACCTCATCAAGCAGGGACAGGAAAAGGGGGAAGGCTTTGGGCTGGACTGAGGTTTAACCTCATCAAACGTGGACAGACAGGGCAGACATGATAGATGTCAAAGCTGACGAGCTCTCCTAGTGTGTTTGTGAGGGTGCACATAATTTCCATTCAGCCAAGTCTGCTCTGGCCAAAGTGTATGTGGTATGAGTAGAATGCAATGACTCCAACTTCAGGTTTCATTCATAAATCTATATATGTCTGCTAAAGTGTGACTGCAGCAATCAGTTATGCGCTGACATCAGTTTGTTAAAGAACAAAGAGAACAAACAAAGAAATCACCAAATGTCTGCAGGATAGATGACGTGGATCAGTTTTATGTTGAGGTTTAAGGGTTTGACAATGAAAAGGGAAGGGGAATTAAAGGTGGACTGGTCAAGGTACAAATAAATGAACAGAGAACACAAAAAGCAAGGTGTTTTTTACCTATTGGAAAATAAGAAATTCATAGTTGTTTTTTTTTATTATTTTTTTTTTTATTGCTACAGTCTGTTTTGTCATTGGCTTGACCTTATGATCTCTCAGAACCCCACTGCCACCACCTCCCTCCTTCTTATCCTCAAGTTTTGATATATTCCCAGGGATAAATTAGAACGAGGATGTAATTATATACACAGTGAGGTTTTTTTTTGTACCTGAGCATAGTAAGAAAGCGCTATGTGTGTGTGTGTGTGTGTGTGTGTGCGTGTCTCCCTGAATGTGTGTCTGTATAAAGCAGTATTTTGTATTGAAATAGGTGACTTCGGAGAGGTGCGCTCCTTTAATTACGCTGCTCTCAAACAGAACATGAGTGGGCTATTCCAGTGGGATTAGTCATCTCTCAGTGCTGTCTCTTTGTTAGCGCAACACACACATAATACACACACAGATACTCAGACACAAATGTACGCCTGCCAAAAAAGCCCCTCTTTCCAAGAGTTCAACACTCAATTTATTCAAACTGAGGTGCAAGCCAAGTGAATAATTCCACTACTAATAAAGATGGTAAGAGAGTGTGTGTACTGGGGAGATGAAGGGGGAAATGGGATAAAACAACAGGGTTGAGCGCAAACGTAAACTTAAAAAAAAAAAAAAAAAAAAAAAGATTTTCAAGGACGACAAAATGTGAAATCTAGCCTCAATAACTACTTCCAGTTTCAATTTAAACTGGTGAGTGTAGAGATTTGATTTATGTGTTAATGTTTACAGGTTACAAATCATTTTCTCTGAATTTTACACTCAGTTTGTCAAAGCTAAATTGACTTCATGTCTCAAAAAACTGAATCCCACACCACAAATATGCACACATTACTATACTTACATGTCATATCATGTGGAGTTAAAGCCAAGTAACATTAAATATAGTCATTCATCCATGCCAGTTGATAATGTTGGCAATACATTGTTTTGTTTAATATCACTGCTCTACAATTTCTTAGAAAATATCTGCTTCAGACATTAAATGTGCTAAATCTTATATAGTTTAATAATGAATCAGAAAACAAATGACCAAAGTGCTGGTTAGCTCATGTTTTCAATATATAGGATGGTGTGTTATTCCACATATATGTTGGTTTATGCACATTTATACAATGGCTTTATAAATGTTCCACAAGAAAGAACCAGAAAAGTGAATGTATTGTAATGTGGAGACACTGTTTAGAGGTAGATCTG
>JAQQZY010000019.1:21314324-21324598 GCA_030068375.1 Ostorhinchus rueppellii | reverse complement strand
TTAGTTAAAAGTCAGGTTATAAGCTGTTGTTTCTACAAAATGGATAAGCGACAAGACTTTTGTCAGGCACTGTAGTGAGGATAAAGCGGGTATAGAAGATAAATGAATGAATGTAATGATTTGATTTTGCATAGATTATTTATTTATATTTATATTTTTTGATTGGCTGCTCTATGTCACTCTGACTTCCTGCTACTGCATAGGCCAAATACACTTAACGTGCAATCTAAGGGCGTATTCACACCAGGAAGGTCCATTACTTCACTTGCTTTGGTTGGGATCAATGGTTTTTTTTGTTTTTGTTTTTTTAGTGCAGTTCGCATTCACATTGTGATTAATTGCAACATGACCAGAATTTACAAACAAAAACACATGTGCTAAGGTTGTTCAACCATTGGACAGTGAACATGTGGGTAGGATGAAGCAGAAAGCCCAAAAGTGAAAGTCGGCCTGCGTAAACAATGGAGACTTTGCATGCTGATCTCGTTCTCTTTATATGGTTCATACAGTTACAACTGTTTGCAGAAATGTTCACGCGTCAAGACCGTTTCATGCAACATGAGTTTTACAATATCATGCTCATAATTTTGCAACAACAAAGACGTGCAGCAAAGCAGCTGAGAAAGAGAGCTCTTATATGTGTCCAACATGCAACGATAACAACAGGTCTACTGTTCAGAAGACGGAACAAGTACGCTATTTGCAGATGCAGGATCAATTTATTGTTGCCACAAAAATGTTAATGCTGCATAGGCTAAAGCAATGTAGTTACAACAGTTAAATTGATCCAGCTCATCAAATCCAAAAAAGGTAGATTTTTGCATCTGGGTCAGATCGAGGTCGGGCTGCTTTCACACCTCAAATGAACCACACCGGGGTTTGATCAGAACTGCCCCAAGACCACCTCCTCAGCTGGGTCTCAGTCTGCACCAGAGTGCAAGTGATTATATTCACACCGCCAAAAAGGTCCAAACCAAGGGAGGAAATGAATTTGAGTTTGTTTTAATCGAACTAAACAAGGCAGGTGTGAACACACCCTTAATGAAGGAGATGCTGGATGGGTTTTGGGATGCTTCTACAATGTACCGTAGCCATAGATAATGTATGTTTATTGTATGAAGGACGTTAACCATTGGTTTCTGAACTGTGTTTTGGAAAAAGTAACTTTCACTTTGGCTGCCACCATGTTGGCTTTTTGCAACTGGAAGTGACCATATTTGAACAAATGGGTTGGAGCTGCAGGAGGATCATGAGTGAGCTCATGTTAAATGCTGGCTCATGAACTTAATAAAATGAGTCAATTTCAACAAAGACTGCATGATAATGTAATTCCATGTGTTGTTAGTATAACCAATTAACCACAACTGCAGTTTGGCTGTCTGCCAGGACAGAATGTGGTTTATTAAATATAGATAAGCTCAGAAAATCAGAAAAGTTATCATCCAGACCTGCCAACAAAAGCAAAACCTGGTGCAGCAGAGATCAAAGTCTTATATGTGACCTGAAATCTTAGTAATGACAGAATACTTAAAGGAGGAACACAAAAACATTTATTAAAGGGTCCAAATAAAACAAATGCAGTGTAATGAGTAAGTCATAAAAAGTTCAGTTTAAATCTAGTGGAGCCATGGGTGTTTGGTACCTACACTCATCTGTCAGTCATAATACAACTTTAACATACTTAAGTCCTTGTTCCTTAGTCATGACACATCAGGTGGAAATATAAGCATTGTGTAGATTGACCATTATCAATCCCAATGGTTACATTGCTACTATTAAAGGACACAGCTGTCCCTGGTGCTAACAGCATAACATGTTAGCACTTGCTAACAGCATATTTTGGCCAAAAGTCAAATTATCCCCTACAGCAGGGGTCACCAATCCTACTCCTCAAGGGCCAGTATCCTGCATGTTTTAGATGTGTCCCTCTTCCAACACACCTGATTCAAATAATAAGCCAATCATCAAGCTCTGCAGAAGCCTGATAATGACCATCAGGTGTGCTGGAAGAGGGAAACATCTAAAGGATGTAGGATATCGGCCCTCAAGGACCAGGATTGGAGACCACTGCCCTACAGCATACATCTTTCCTATTTGGAAACATTCATGCTACAAATAAATAGGGGTGTAACGGTACACATAAGTCACAGTTCGGTACATACTTCGGTGTGGGGGTTACGGTTCGGTACGTTTTCGGTACAGTGGGGAAAAAGTAACAAAAGCTCACAAATGTACAAGACTATCTTTTTTCGTTTATTTTGAGCAGACCACAGCTGACTGCAAAGCTTTACACCAACTCCTGTCAAAAAAGTAAAAACATAAATACAATAAAACATAAAAGAAATGTATTAGGAGGATTCTCTTAACATTAATTCTATTCATACAGAGGAAAAGAAAAAAAACATACAGTACTGCTATACTGAGGTACTCAAGTAGCAACTGGACACTTTGGTAACTTTATTAAAAGGAAACTAACACTTTCAGTGTCATCTTACATGAGCAACAATATTTCAATACTAGCACAAGTCAAACAACATTTTTCAAATAGTACCAAAACTGAAAATCTCTTAAAAATACTTCAAAATAAACAATGCTTGTTTCAATTACTTGAGCTAATAAAAATAAATAAATAAAAGGATGCACCGGGGATAAGCTGTTGCACCACAGATGTTTTTTTCCTCCAGTGATGGACAGGTTGGGATGATGTTGCTGGCGGGTCTTCCAACTCCACACGCTGCATCTCTCATTGTTTGTTTTCATTTTGTAATATCTTCTTAATTTGTACCTGCTACTTCTTCTTCTGTGGTAATGGCGGTTGCTGGCAGCTTTTAGACTCTTTTTTTTTTTTTTTTAACTCACTCATGTATTTGTTGTGTGACTGTATGTACTGACCCGTGACGAATACAAATACCGTTACACCCCTACAAATAAAATACTGTTTGAAAAGTATGTTGCAGTGAAACATACAAGAGGTGTGTTAAAAGAAAGTCTGGTTTCGACCGGCTCAATATGTAAAGTGTCATGAGATAACTTTTGCTATGATTCAGTGCTATATAAATAAAATTTAATTGGTTGACTGATTGATTGTTAACCAGGTTAAATGTGGGCAAAGTCCTATCTGACAGGATGCCCACTACTGGCCACTGTGTTGCAGGGAAGAGATAAAACTATTGCTTCTATTCTGTGTTGACTTCCTGAGACAAAGTAATTATATTTGTGCAGTTGCATTTGTATGATTGTAGATGAGGTGTTGAGATAATGTTCAAGTTAAGTAAATATCTGCCCAGGTAATAGCCTCGTTCGATTTTGCATTATGATTTGTACTTGTTCTGAACACATGGCTCCCAAGATATATTTAGAAAAAAAAAAAAGATGTCCTGGTCCCTCTTTTTGGAGGACATGCTAACTGACACCATAAGTTTACAGCAACTGCGCTAAGCTAAAGCTAAAAGTGCTGCTCCTAAAACTGGACAAAACAGCAAAATAACTTAACAGATTAAAAAAAAAAAACAACAAAAAAACAACAACAAACTTACACACTGTTCTAACTCTGGGAGAGGCTGTGACTGACTTAATTTCATTTTGTGGTGGATTATTCCTTTAAGTATTTGTAAAGATAATCATTCGTTTTAATTCCTCAAAACAACATTTCTACTCCTCATTCACTAAGTTTTATTCATTTGTGTATTTGTACTTTGTTTTATGCAGCTATATTTGTGTATTTTTCAGCACATGCAGCATTCACTAATATAGAGTTCAAAGGGTCCTGAGGGAGCTACAACATTCAGTCAAGCAGTCATAAATATTAAGAATAATCAGCAATTACTTAATAATAGATGAGATTTTTATTGCGCTTTACAAGTCACCTTCTCAAAGTGCTTTACATTATTCATTCACTCTCACCCTCTAGTGGTGGCAGAAGCATGGCTGCCATTTCTCACCTACAGCCCCTCCGACCACCACCAAACATGCACATACCAGTGCAAGTAACACTGGAGGTGCCCAAGGACACAACAGACTGACTTGGAGGAAGTGGGATTCAAACCACCAACCTTCCGGATATTGGACAACCCGCTCTACCACCTGAGCCATAACCGCCCCAATAGTTTGTCAATTTGTGATCAACAAGTGAAAATTCTGTGAAGGTGGCTTCTTAAATTGGAACACGTTTTGTTTTGTTCTCTGTTTCAGCTTGGGATACATTTTTTTTTTTTTTTTTTTTTTTAGCATTTACTTATATTTTATAGACCACATAGTTGATTTATTAATTAGGAGAAATAATCTGCATATCAATTCACAATAAAAAATATTCATTAATTGCAGCCTATGTCACTGATACATACTTCTGTGGATCTGCATTACAAAACATAAACAAGTACAAACATTGTAAACTCTAAACCTATAAGCAGAAAACAGATTTTGTCAAATTTCCGGTCATATTTATCCCCCTTACTGCTCATTAAACTAATAAAAATACTGTGTAATATTAAGTAAAAATGAAGTAAAGCTTTGTTCTAAATAAAAAATAATGTAACTTTTTCCTCTTTGACTACACTGTCTCACCCTCCCCTTGCTTCTCCCTTTGCCTCTCTCCCTCTTATCTGTCTTTCCTAGTGGGAGTGAGACAGATTAACGTCAACGCTGGTTTTACTTATCATACTGTAGCCAGCACAACCCTGCAAGGGATAGACTTTGAGCACACTGCATCATGTCGTCCTACAACGACCGCATAAAACACACATGTTCATACTTCATGCGTATATACATAGATGGACATGCATAGTTTGCTCATGGTGGTGGATGTTAAAACAAAAACACTGAAATAACTCAGTTCTTTAGATTAAATGTTGTGCATTAACATAGTCTACATATAATTTGAGTATTGTAAGGGTAAATCATTAGACAGCTGTGCCATTCATTGGTTTTAATAAAGAGTGTTTATTTTTATCTTCAAAATAGCTTCAAAATAAACAAATTCAGGTCAATGCATGTGTTTGTCTGCATTAATGAATATATGACGGGCAGCAACTGAGAAAAATAACCCCTGCGTGTATGAGTGCATGCACATTTGTGAGTGCCTATCTGTGTATTACTCAGAGGTCCCCCCCTCCGCCCTCTGATACACAAACACACAAACATTCACACACAAACAGTAAGAGCTTAATGAAGCAGAACTCAGCCTTGTGCCCATTAGTCTGATAATTAATAATTTCTCTCTACCTCCTAACACACTTATCAACTAGCAGCGGAGAGTACATGCATGTGTACGAGTCTTTTTGCAAGGGTTGTGTGTTTGATAAATCCTGCAAATGTTTGTGCACTTTCGCAGATGTTTTTGGTAATGGTATACATGTATATGAAAATGTGTGCACAAATGATAATCTACTAGATAGTCTGTGGTTAATATGTCACTGGTGTCACTTGAAATCACTGTCAATTCATGAAGTTTGTTGTCTTTTGTCATGTTTTATTTGTTTTGTTGAACAGACAAAAGGTCCCCATGGTTTTGAAAAGGCTACAAACATCATTAAACAGACTAATGTGTCAAAGCTGATAAAAATTTAGCATGGTCAGGATAAAGTCTACTAAGATATGTGAGACAAATAATGCAGAAAAGCATAATATCATTTCCAAAGTATAGTGAAAACACTAAAACTTATAATGCATCAGCAAAATGATGCTACTTATAGATTCATTTTGCTGGGTAGGTGGTGAGGGTGTCCGACTGTGAGGTCTGACAATTTCTGTAACTTTTTAAAGCTCGGTATCCGACACTGAATCACAACACAGACTGAAGAAAGAAGGAGACAGGCATTTTGAAGATTTGTACCTTAATTATGTACCTTAATATTATGGGCAGATATCCATCCCATGTCCTCTTTCTCCTGCTTCTGTTTTCTTCGGTTTGTCAATCCTTACTGTTGCAAGAAACAAGAGAAAGGCAGACACAATGAGAGACAGAAGGAGAGGAACATTTTTTTTAAAAGAAAGACAAAAAGGGAAATGTTTAAGAAAAAGTAAGATAAATTACAGACATTACTCCTTTTCCTCAATCAACCAATTTCAATTTTCCTTCTTTTTTCACTCCTTCCCTCCCTTCATGTTTCCACTAACCCCTACGCTACACCCGCTCTACCTCCTTCACCTCCTTTCTCTCTATCTGTATGAATAGAACATCAAAAGCCTCTGAGTTAGATGGGGAGTGACAGTGTTTGCTATTGGTATGCAGGCAGACATGTCTGCTCCAAAGTGTCAGTCTAAAGGCCTTGGCTAAGTGTTTGTCAAGACTTAAAGCCATTGTTCTCGTCTCCTCTTCTCTCAGATCTCAGACCTCTCCTTTTTTCTCTCTTTATTTTCCTTTCTCATTTCACTTTTGTACTTTGACGGAGCATTTTACTGTGATGTGTTTGTGTGTATCGAGGAAGGCTCGGATGAGATGATGTGAGTGTTGTGCGAGGCTGTGTTGGGTATTCAGGTGCATAGTTGTGTTTATACATGAGTGAGAGCCATTTACTTCCAGTGGGTTGTGAATAGGGTTATATATTGTTTTACTGTTATTGATTGCAGTGCCTATTATCTATTCCACTTCTAGTCCTAATTTTTTTTTTTGTAGATTGGTCAATTAAAAATCTGGCCAAATTTTAGATGACAGATTGTTTACTATTTACTATATAAATACAATGAAAAAACAAAGCCAGAAACAATTAGGGCTAATACATAAAAATTAACTTAATATTAGCCTAGTCTTTTGGTGAAAATGACATTCATTTATATTTATCCGATTACAATTCAAGATATAATACATTTAGATGTGTTTTTGCACCATTAAAAAACACCACAAATATCTCCCTCTACCATGCACCACACACTGTCCCCGTGCACTGTACTCTGCTGTGTCATTGTTTTCGTTCCTAAAGTGAAGTTAAACTTTATATTCCATATTTCAAACACCTCTATTCACTTTATATGGGTCCCTGGTAGTTAGCTTTTTTTTGTTTTTGGTTCTAACTTAGAATTGAATTTTTGTTTCCAACCTTAAGCGACGGGCAACATGATAACATATACTGGATGAAAGAAATGTGTCTATCAGTTATCTGGCTGTTCCATGTCTATTAGTCAGCTCTCAACTATCATTTAGTGTGACTGTTGTATATTCAGGGCAGGAAATGGCTGGATTCTCATATAAGGCAGCACTTCTTGTTTGGTCTTATGAATCCAACTACCTTGTAAGGTAATGTGATATGACCAGGACTGCTTAGAACCTCTGGGACTAAGCTTTTTTGAGTCCTCTTGGCCTTTCAGCAAATAAGATCAGCAGCAGCAGATGTTTATCTGTTAGTATACAAAAAGGCTTGCGTTCAGCCACCATTTCATTCAGCCCTTTTTCAGCAGTATAAGCTTGGGTCAATATGATACTGGGTTGTTGGATCTTGCCTGAATCTCCAGTGATCTCTATCATTATGCATATCTGATGGTTAAAGTATGGACACTTAATAATTGAATGAGTGAATTTAACCTGCTGGCACTTAGCATCCTAGTGATTAGTGACAAAACAACAGGAAAACAAAGTAAACAATCAAATTGAACCTCAGCACTGACACTCTGCTCAACTAAATTGTTATGCCAAAGAATTCAGTATCTTAAAATCAGTGTATCCTTCCTCAGCATGGCCTCATGTGATGTAAGATTAAAGGCTGGCAGTGGAAATTCACCCCTAAGCTGGTTTGCAAAATATCAGATAAGAACAAGGTGACAAGAAATAATAGAGGACAAGAACGAAAACATGTAAAACTTAAAATTATTGTTTTCATTTTTACAATTGAGTCTGGTGTTTAAAAAGAAAACAATCAAACATAATTTATGGTATGATTATATTAAGCCACTTCTTGACTGATTAAAAAAAAAAGTCACATTATTGTGATATACAGTTAACATAACACAATATAAAATTATTAATTATTATATTAGGAAGAGATTTAAGATTTGGCTCTATCACCCAGTCCCGCTGTGATACAATTAACACAATCAGCTCCCACTGATGTTGTTGCTCTATTTTCGCTCTGCTGTTTTCCCTCATGCTTGCCCTCTGTCAGTTTCTCTTGATACACACTCTAACCCTCCTCCTTATTTCAATCTCTTCCATCTTCCCTTGCATGCTTCCCTCTGCCACTTACTTTTAACTTGGAGAATTTGTGAGTGCGTAAATACCACATTACTAACAGGGTTACACTCAGGGCCTAGAAACAAAAAGCAGCTCTTTCTTTGATGTCCAATCCAACACTCTATAGGGTGGAACTGTTAATCACTGATAACCCTGCAGCATCTCATCGCTGCTTTTCTCTTCCTGTGTCTCTGTCTCACCCCCACTCTTCCATTGTTGCCCTCCTCCCTCTTCTGTCTCTTCACCTCATACCTCTCTCCCCTTTCTTATTGTCTTATGGTCTATTCCCTCCTCCTGAGCTTTTTCTCTTGCTTTTTAGCTCTCTCATTCTATTGAGTCTGTTCTCACAGGAGAGTTACCATCTTGTAGTAGCATTTGGCCGATCACCGCTGTGTGTTTTGGTAGGTACTGTCAGACATTTAGCAGTGAGCCAAACAGTGCCAGTAAAGCAGATTATGAGTTGATTTTGGCGAAGAACGCTGGTAATTCCTTTAAACCAACAAAGCCTTTCCATTAGCCCCCCGCTGGCGCACTGAAAAGCAGACACTGTATGGCTCCCAAAACACAAGAGAGTGCACAGCTAAACATACTGCCACAGACTATCTCATAAAATCTTACAAGCAACCGCACTTGCTCTTAAATGCTTGTGCAATTAGGAAACTCAAGTCTATAAATCCAATGAATATGATTTGCTGTCAACAACACATACATAGGTAGAACCGAGACAAGTTATTTGCCTTAAACATTCATCTGGATTACAGATATACAGATTACTCAGACAAACTGTTTAATCTCTAATTCAATAGGATGTTTGACAAACACAATTTGTATCAGCAAATGTTAGTGCTAATTAGGACTGTCGATGAATATTCTGATTTCAATTACGAAAGGGAATTCCAAACAAAAATTGACATCCAAAATTTAAATAATATTTACTATATATACACTTCCATGGCTGTTGGGCTTGTGAAATCTCACATGGATCTTTGCCACGATACCACGTGCAATGTATGAAGTTACACATTGTTTACAAAGAACTATAGGTCAAGCTGAAGTGAGTGAGTAATTCCAAACCAACCCCTTGGTAATGATGGCAGAGAGTTCACAGACCAATATAGCCACAGGTAGAGTGATGTCCACTCTAACAATCTTAAAAAGTCCCATTTGGAAATACTTCGAGTTATGGTTGGTCAACAGCGAATTGTGGAACCACAAGATAAAGCTGTGTGCAAGCTATGCACAAACATAACACTGTTTCCAGGTAGACTACAGTTGCAGACAATACGGACCGTTTTATAATATCCTAGAAAGCATGTTCATTATATTTGATAGATTTCAGCACAACACCATTACATGTGTCAGACCCCACAATAATCTGGTGCAGGTAATACACTTATACACCCATGGACATAAGAAACATATAATCACAGCAGAGCTCAGTGGGAGCATCTGTTTGTTATTGATTTTATAATGTGTACATACAGTTCTTTACACCTGTTAAACCCTGGGCTATTTGTTTCCAGTCATTTGAACATAACACGAAACAATGGAGTAACTGATAGCAGAAGCTTTATTCATATAAAACCAAGTTATGATCAGAAAACTGGAAAAGATTACACAAAACTTGTAATCATCGTTTCATACTGCATTATGTAATTCTGTAGTTCTTCAGCTCATTCAGTGAGGTTTAGTGGTCGAGAAATAATGCTTGTACTGTTGAATCTGCTTATTGTTAGCTTAGCGGTGCAAAGTATGGCACACTGGTCTCTTGTTTTATGAAATTATTCATGACATATGCTGGTCTCACACTGTTGGTTTATTTTAGAAGTGTCCCCATCTAAGTGCTTGTTTTTTGAGTTGTGTTCTGTTTTCCGAAAATCAGTTTTGTTGAGCTTTTAGCTTTTTGCTGACATTACATTTCATAGCATCACTATGGCAACACACACTCAACAGCAGCCAGGAACAGTCAGTTGTAAGATGCTACATATACATATATACATACATATATATATATATATATATATATATATATATATATATATACACATATATATATATACACACACACATATATCTGAGACTATTGATTTGGTTTGCTAACTTGTGGACAAAA
>JAQQZY010000019.1:21278920-21292425 GCA_030068375.1 Ostorhinchus rueppellii | reverse complement strand
TGTACCCCGCCTTTGCCCTTAAGTAGCTGGGATAGGCTCCATGTGACCCTAGTGAGGATAAAGCGGGTATAGAAAATAAATGAATGAATAAACAAGTTAATATAAGCTAACCCATAAATATAGACATCCTTTATTTAACCAGGTGAAAAAGCATGACTGACACTGCGAATCTCTTTTTCAAGAGTAACCTGGCCAAGAAAAGCAGCATAGCACACAGTTTCTGACAATCAACACATAATCCAAAAACTTACAATCAACAGTGACAAAACAATAATATGTGCAAGTTTAAAAATAATTGCATTGATTTCATGCTCCTTTAAAAAAGCTTTAAAATTCACCCATAGTAACAGTTCAAATAGATTTAAATTGTTTTGCAGGGCGTTCCATGCAGAGGGGGCAGCATATTGAAACGCAGTCTTACCCAACTGTTGGCTCTAGGAACCACAATCAGTATGTTTTTCTGCAAATGCAGAGCATACTGTTGTTGTTTTTTCCACATACAAGTACAGAGGTAAGCTAGGAAGAGCCAGAGAATACGTTTGTAAATGAAAATCAACTGATGAGACTACCTGCAAGCATACAGAGAAGAGAATCCATCTGTAAAGACCCAAACATCTGCCTTTAACATAAATCATCTACTGATTTAAACCGTTTCATACCTGTTAATCCACTAATCCTATTAATAAATGTAAATAATTGGTGTAAAATGCAATTTTTCATCTTTTCATGGTCATCAGACATGACCCACTTGGATGCTCAGAAACTCCAGTTACTGTGGAAACACCATCATCTTCTACAGTATTAATTCACCAGTAAAACCAATGGAGTTAGATCAATGACAGTGGATGGACACACTGGTTTAATGTTCAGTTCATGCTATATTTTATGAAAAAAAGTCATTTTCTTCAGTTTTAACAGTTTGTGATATAATAAGCCTCAACTTAAATCTGAACTTTCAGCAACATCAGTGAATTAAAATGAGGAAAAAAAACAAACAAACAAAAAAATACTGAATACGATAAATGGTGCTAAATCACTTAAATATAGCAAAAAATTAATTTGGAAAGTGTCAGAAAAGTAACACTGGGTGCTTATGGGTTAAATATGTTAAACCGACTAGCCAATCACATCAACAGAAACAGGAGTGTCAGACAGAAAAGAAAAATAACACACTGTAGGAGATTATGATAGCCTAAACAAAAGGAGAATAGAGGTGACAAATTGAGAAACTGATGTTAAAAAAGGTGACTGAAAAAATAGACACACACACACACAAAAAAAAAAACAGATCAGGAGATGGTACAGGGGGGATTTAGGGAGAGCGATATGGAGGAAGGGGTACAGAAAGACTAGGGAGGTGAAAGGGGTCAGACAGCAGGAGGAAGCTAATGTCTTTATTTCCTGGTGAGATGGGACCTTGCATTTACCCCTGAGGTCAGAGGTCATGGACAGGGTCACTGGGGGTGTTGTGAGGGGGTTACCTCAATACAGAGGGAGAGGAGGAATATCTATATAACAAAAAAAAAAGAAGTGGAGGGAACAAGAACAAGAGCCAGAGTAATGGGAGAAAAAGACAGGGAAAGAAAGAATAGGGAGACCTAGTTCCAGTCAGGGGGGGAATGTGCAGAGGTGGAAAGGTTGAGAGAGGTTGAGGAGGTGAGAGTACTCAAGGGAAAGAGGAGGGGGAAGCACACATACACAAACATACAGTACACATGAAATTACTTCATATCTACACTGTGACTGCAGTGTCAGTGTATGGGCCTTGTCTAAACAGTGAGTATGTTTTCCTGTGCGTGCTCTGTGTCTGCATTTATCTGCGCTCTCTATGTGTTTGTGTGCTTTTCATGTATGAAAGCTGAATTGTTTATGTGTGGATGTGTATTTTCCTCTCTCTAGAGGCCCTGTCAACGCAGCTGACAGATAAATACTAACTGATCCAATGTAAGAATCCATCTCTGGAGTATTGTTAGCAGTTATCCTCTTGAACTGCTCGACTTAGTGCTGTTTATTAATGTAAATCACATTTGTCAAATACAATGCGATAAATATGAAGTGTCATGTACTAGCATTAAAAACAATAACATGAATTAACTTCAACATGTTAACATGTTAATGTACTACAAAGGAGAAATCTCTATCTTTATAGCTCCTCAGGGGTATTATATATCAAGTCCTGTTTAATCACTTAGCCTGATGCTTTATCTAAAAACACGCCAACATATCTATTATTAACAATACTGTAAATCACACCCGGCAAATATTTAACAAAATGAAAATTTGACATTTTTATTGCTGAAGCTTTCTCTAGGAAACTGTGGTTGCAGTGTTCATACATGTGTGAAGTATTCCCCTGGTCCCTCTTCTGTCAGTTTTGAGGCTGACAGTGGTTTCCTCCGCTTAATTAAAGAAAACTTTGAAAATAAAACCCACTGCTATAGATCCAATGCATACACACATTCACAAAAACAAGCACACTAGGACACACAATATTATTCAAATTCAGTGTGTCCCCGCTTACATAAATAGGAATATATTGTACACATGTACTGCAAAACAATATTACAAAGATGTGGACTGCATAAGTTTCTTCAAATGAGACATCATGACGCACTTTTATGTATCTGTATTATTACCAAATTATGGAACTTGTCTAGCTCAATAATTAATTTTCCACCCAGTGTAGCCTGTAGTACAGTATTCAGAGATGACACTATATTTTTTTCCTTTCCTTTTTTTTCCATATCTGAAACAATTTCAGTAGAATAACAATTTGCGTTTCAGCCAAACATTGATGAATACACTGTGCAGCTGTAGTAGGCCATTTAGGCATAATTTAGCATATTTTAGTCAAACTATGAGCATTTTGAGGAACAAAAAGGGGGTACATTGCTGTTTTCAGGCTTTATCCACTGTGAAAACATTAAACACTGAAATCCTGACATGAATTCAAGAAGACAAAAATTATTCATAAAGAAAGACTTTACAATGACATGCTTGTCTGAAACTATGTTTTTACATCTATGTGTAAACTCTCTGATATGTGTGCTTATGTGCATAACTATGTCCTCTATTGCTAACTTTTTGTGTATGTTGGAGCAGAAAATATGTGCAGATGCAATTGTGGAGAAACTGTGTATCTCGGTCAGTGATATGATTCATGAAAATGGCACGCTGACTGGAGTACCACTGAGAGAGAACAGTCTGTTCTCCAAAAATACCTCATCTGACTAATATCATGGCAGGAGAGTATAGAGTAAGCATTGCATGTGCACACACACTGAACTTAATAAGCAAACTAATTTTTGGCCAGGCTCTCAGGCTCACCAGACTAATTATCTTTATTTTAATTTGTAAATTAATAGACCCTCTCTAATCTGATTTTCTCTATCTTTCAGTGTTTCTGAATGTTTGGCATGAACATGTCTATGACAAAACATGATCCTGAAAACTATAAATAACATTTACAGCCTCAGTTTGTTTTAGACTCCTACTGCTATCCAGCTCAAGTTATTCCCGTCTTACCTCTGGATGACTCCGATACAGATGGTTAAAAATATCTGTGTTCCTTTACTAGGTGGCAACAGACAATGACAACACGTCAATAAACACAGCTTACACATTCATCTGAAGAGCATCTACCTGCGCGGGACTTTAGGAAGAAAGCAAATTAAGTTCCATTGTCACAAATGAGTCTAATATGACATAAGATTACAATTTATTTTGGATATTATAGACTGTTTAGCAATGGAGTAAATTCATCCAATGTGAGGTGTTTGGGTTTGATGCCCTTTATCAATGCTTTAATGCTGTACATGTGTCTAAAGTTCTTACTCTATTCTCAAGAAATTTGATGGTTTCCTGACTCTGCAGCTGATCATGGTGGATTTAACCAATTTGAAAAGATATGTGGTGCTAATTGTTTTTTCCTTCTATTCAGTCATGGTGTCATGTGTATCGAGGGTGACCCTACAGGCTATAAATATGTCTCTGGTCTGTGGCCTTTCTTTTAGACTCATATTTCTGTCTTGTTCTGGAGTTATTCTTGTTCCTGGCCTCAGTAGTGGACATCTGTATGACAGAATGTGATTCAGTCAGCTATAAATATGAATGGCCTTTCTGCTCGGCCAGCCGCGTGGATTAGCAACTCTTCCTGCTTTTCCACTGGGCTTAGAGCTTACTGCACATGCTCACACACACACAGACACACACACACACACTCAAATAATCATCACAGACTTGCTGCTGCCTACCAGCTTGTACATAAACACACACACACACACACTGACAGAGAGATGCTGAGTGTGAATGGTAAGATGCAACTGAGAATGGTCTGTCTCTACAAAACTCTACAATGCTAGATTTGGAATTGGCTCAGTTGTTATTATGTGTCATCGTCATGGAATGCTGACATATTAACAGTTCCTCAATGAGTAAAAAACATTAACTCTGACCCCCAATAGTATGTTTTGGTTGTTAATGTGAATGACGCCTTCAATTTTTCTGTACAGTATCTGGACAACATTGAGGATTACTAGCATTTCGCAAACATTTTTAACATGAATGCACCTCGTGTTCTGTGTGTAGGTGCATTTTTTTCAGTTGATGCACGTCTATTAAAAGCCTCTTGTTTCTCATAGTGTTCATGATTGCTTTGTGGGCTTCAGATCCTGGCCTTAACCAGAGCTCACTTGTCTGATGCTTGCTGTGATGCTCATAAAATCTGTCCTCTGGCCAGTCATGTTGGTTGGTAACATGGCTTATTACTGATACATACTTCTCTTTCAAGACATTGGCATCAACATCACAGGATTGTGCACTCCATCTCTAATCATTTGTGATCCTCTGTCAGCACCTTTACACACCCTAAGCACACCCTTAGATATTGTGGCTGGTACTGTCACTCTTTTGGGCTCTGTGTTTTTTTTCTTTTTCATCACATAACAACAGTAATTCACACTCTTTTATCTTATTTTCTTGTATATTCTTTTTTGAGAGCCTGAAACGTGGGTACAGCTTATACCTTTTGACCCTGCTCATCTAAAAAGATAACCTGCAGTACCTGTTTCAGTGATGGTCTCCACACACGTTTGCTTCTCGTAATTGTAATTTTCCTTCTCTGAGTTGACATTGCACTCTGCTCTTCGGTCTATGTTTGTCCAATAGCAAAAATATTGGCTTTGTCCTCAGTGTTGTGTAAATGCCAAAAGCAGCCCCCCCTTTGGTCCTACTCATTAGGCCGGGTCTGTTGTCTGTAACTCCAGCCGTTACATGAGCACTAGTGTCAGTTATCATCTTTGATTTTGCACCTCCCTCATATCTTCTGTGTCAGTTCAGGAGCCTCACTGAAAAAAATGCTGAAATGACTCTTCCTCCAAAACTACAGAAAGCCTGTCCTTTCTCGAGGTGTCCCATGAAGCTTGAGTGATTTGTGAGATCTCTCTGAATTTACATTGTAATCCATTTCAGATTGTGCTGTGACTGCCTTTCCTCACTAACTCCATCATCTGAGAGGACCAGATCTTGGGGCAGGCTGTCCTCCTTTACTAGCTTGTGAACATGGCCTGCAGTTGGACAGTGTAAGTCCACTGACCACTGTCTGACCTGTTTCTTTAGGTAGAGAACACTGCACACTCACAGACGGCTGAAGTGACTAAAACAGAAGGGCTTGCTATAGCAAAAGTTTAATCCCCAGAGCCGTAGTGGCCCTGAAGAAGAGTACCTGATGTAAAATTAAAGGATTTATGTCAGTATATGTTATTAATGTGTTAATTAGTTTATCTTGTGCTATTCTGTGTTTATGGTCTACAAACCCTGGAGCCTTATAATCAATGGACTGTCTGTCTATCAATGCACTGTCTGGTTCATTTATGACCAGGGCCATGACCCACAGTTCACCTTTAGAGGTAGGGTGTTCATGTGTTAGCACTAGAGAATCCAGAATTTCCTGTTTTTGGCTATTCTTAGTGCAAATTTCATTCACTATCTGGAACATTTATATGCTCCTTGGTATAGAAAACTGTGGGCACAGCATTTAGTTTTAGTTTTCATTTACAAGCAGTGTCACCATCTCTGGTTGAATAAATCCATCAAATATATCAAGAGACAAGTTGCGAAAACACACCCATAGATTGTTTTTTCCTCCACAAATAAACATCTTTTTCATTCATATCTCCTCTACCTAGTTCTAGGAAAGCTGTGAAAACTTATACCACTCCTTTTGTTGCTTTTCAACTGGAAACTACAACCAAGAGCAGCACAGTGTGCCACTATATTGATATTTTCTCCATTGTGTGACAATAAAAATAACAACAGGTAACTTTAGTGCTGCTGGCTGCCTCTTGAACACAACCCATGTACAGCATTTAAACAGTACATTGCAGCCACAAAGTAATGGCAGCCTCTGATCGTGAAAATATGCATAAAGGAATGGATTAATTACTCTGGCTTAGTAGTAAGTCAGAATGGAAAAAGGCCTGTTCCTTGTTATTAGAAACATCATGCTTTCTCCTCTGTTGTTGTTCTAGAGTTACACCTGAGATAGCTTACATGAAGTATTTGTGCCAAATATTATGTAATTATAATGAAAGTGATATTAAAATTACAGTCAGTCAAAGAGACACGCATCCATCAAAAGCTCACAACTTCTGCCATCATTAGCTGTAATTAACTGAAGGTGGACCGATGGCTATATGTGGACAAGAACACGACCAAATGTCATTCAGACATGTTGACCTCAATAACTTAAACCACATGGTCCCTAATTATGTTCTTTGGTAGGTCTATAACTGACCAAGGGATTTATAAAAACTGCACATGATTGGTGGGTGTGATACAGTTTCAATGAAAACACTAAGGCTGGTACATGATACTGACAGAAGACGAGAAGCCAAAAGTGAGCCTCACTGACTTGGATTACCACTACACACGTGTCCGTGTACACACACACACACACGCACCCACGCACGCACGCACACACACACGCACACATCCAACAACCAATTAGCTTTCTATGACCACAGGACATTTATAAAAGAGTCTGATTGAATTAAGGCAGTTATGCCTGCTTATCACTGGATTGAAGGTATCAATATATTTCTACTTGCTAGTGTTATTAATAGTAACCAAGAGGCAACTGGACACCCTGGAAAGAGGTGACAAAACACATCTTTAGGCTATAAATAGAAGGGAATGGAAAACTATGGTCAACAAGAAGAGAGCATGAGACAGGAAAATTATGACACCAACATCAAAGGTTAAGAATGAGATGGAGGTGGGAACGGGGCAGCAAGACACTGTCAAGACAACAGTGTGTTATATAAAAATCATGTATGTTTCAGATGTATCAGAAAGAAAGAGAAAAATAAACATTACTTAAAGGAAGGTTTTGGGTAGTTGGCTAGGGAAAATATTCTCTCACAGTGGATCTGGTTCTCACCACAGATGGAAAAGTCTGTGATTATCAGTTTCAAAAATACAAACAGTTTATTGGGTGGACTGATGGTACTTAGAGACTAAGGATTGAAAAGGAGGCCTCCAAAAATTGACTGCCCTGTTCTGACAGCTGAATACTAATCTTGAGATCATCCTCTGAAGAAAAAATAAACCTCTAAGGAAAGGGATCTCTCTAAAGCCTGAAGAACTGTGGAACATAAAAGGTGGACAGTCTTACCTTTGTCTTTTTTTCTCTCTAGCCTTCCATCCCATTAACTCTCGCCATCTTCTGACCTCTGACTTGTGCACTCGATGCCTGCATTAGCTGCATCATGCTAAACTACTCTCATGCTGAGAAGGCAAACGTCAGCTTTGTTGGAAGTGCCTGGTCATAACCTGCCAAGAAGCTATATTCTATATTCTACTCCTTCAAAATAATTAATTCTTAGTAATGACAATATTGACGTAAAAACCACTTCCTTATCATTACTCAGAAAAGGCTTATAACAAATACCTGGCTATCATATAGTTATGTAATTGGCTGAGCCCCAACACATGGATGGCCCTACTGTCTCATTTTCCTCAATTATTTTCCCCACCATGACATCCCGACAGCCTGATTATTGTGTGCAGACTCCTCCAGGTCTAGGAGAACCAAAACTGCAAACTGTAACAGAACAGACAGTATGTGATGTACTGTTTTATTCAATTATGACATTTTACAAACACTGAGCAACTACTTTTTCCATAAGACATTTTGATTTATTTTAATTGACATATCAGGTGGGTTATCAATAATGTCTTCCCAGCACCGTATCGTGGAATATTCATACTTAATTGTGGAAAATAACCATTCCTGTTTGTGTATATAAATAATATGCATAAACTGAGCTTTCATTTTGCATTACTAATTGTTCTTCAAAATAATCAACCTCAATAAAAAACACTGGCTTTGGCATGAGTGTAAATTCAATTTCAGGTCCCTTGTCTTGCTGTAATAAACATACATGAAACCCTGCAACAACTGGAAATCTCAGTTCAGGAAATGAATGTTATTCTGTGCAGATGTCAAGTCTAACTTTCAAGGCTTGTCTTGACAAGTCTTATCTGCAAGTTTAGCTATTTGCCTGTCAGAAGAGAAATTGACTTTAATCTGAAGCAACCTCCCTTTTCAGATACACCGAGAGAGATGAGGTGGGATTGCTAAGAGGCAAAGTGTGCTCATTTACCTCTTACGTGTGCCTCTAACATTCATTTGTGCTCTTTTCACCACTCGGCCCATCTTCCCACCAGGATTTTATATATCCCTCTAGGAAAACAGGTCACCTTTGTGCAACTCTGTGAATGGTGCCAATCACTGTCCTGTGGATAAATAAAATAATCTCCACTGGAGGCCCATTACGTGGTATTACATGGTCCGTGTGTCATTTTGGCTTAGATATTTGAGCTTTATAGCAAAAATAGTAACATGTTTTCATTCCACAAAACCTGGTCTGTATCAGCCACATGATCATAAAATAAAACCAGCATGTTTTCTAAAGCAAATACAGGATAGGAAATGGTTTTACATAAATCCTGTTGGGAAGTTTTTCATAAGGTACCAGTAGCTCCAGAAGAACTTTAACATTTTCTTTGGTGTAAATTAAAGACAAATTAAACACTGTTTGCTCTCTTACAATATCTGCTCCAGTCTAGCTCTTCTCGAGAACAGACTCATAATCGTTTGTTCAAAAAAGACTAATATGTCTAGTACAATTGTATTTTAAAAAGAAAAAAAAGTAAAATTATGCATTTAAGATATGTATATATTGGTGTATTTATTTATTTATTTATTTGGAGGATGTGAAATAAAGAGGTAATGAAAAAGGTAAAATGGGTGAAATCTGAACTAAGACTGATGTACTACTTATATTCTTCTTATTTTAACACACATCTGACATGAAGACATAGTGTCGCTCTCACATATGTGATACTGATAAGACATCCTCAACCATAAACGAATAAAAAGCACCTAAACATGGTAGAAAGTGATGCTCCTGGGTATTTTATATTACAAGTAGCCTCACCAAACTCCACATGAGTTTTATGATGACAAAGAAGTTATCATGTATAATAGTAAAAATAAAAAAGCATGATACAATTCTGTTTTCGTAGCTCTGACACAGAAGATGATTATTTGCACTAATTCTATGAGTAGCACCAAGTAATGTCCTATCTATCTTTAGTAATTCCATGAATACAGCGCTGAGGGGCAAAACATGCTGTCCTCCTGCTAATGAAGCTTTCAGCCCTGCGCCACAACCACACAATGACAGCTGGCAGGGGAGGGGCAGGAACTACACGCCATGAAATAAGAGGGGGTAAAAATTGATTAGCAATTTTCATTTGTGCTAAGCTAAACAAAAGAAGGCTGCTTCCCTACTCTGCATATCATCATGGGGTGGGAGAGGAGGAGGGTGGGTTGTGTTGATGGTGTTGGGTTGGGATGGGAAGTGATCTTTCAGAGCTCAAGGCATCTATTGTTTAGTTAGAGATGATGTGGAGGCAAAGAGGGATTCAGGACGAGGAGACATAAGGCCAAGGGATGAGGGTAGGAATGACTAGAGGGAAGGCAGAAGGGAGGTCGAGGGGAGAAGAAAAGGAAAAGGGAGAAAGTGAATAAGAGGAGTGAGAGATGTGGAGGATAGTGGGGGAGGATGAAGTGGGGTTAACGACAATGAAAAAGAGGGGTGGGAGAAGTGGGACAGGGGGAGTAGTGAGGGAAACACAGAGGGACACAGGGATAGTACCCATGAAGGATGATGAATGATATTAAATAAGAGAAGAAAGAGGAGTAAAGTGAGAAAAGTGTTTGGGGAGTGACGGCAGTAGCTGATACAAAAGAAGTCGAGAACATTTTTTCTTTTCATACTACATCATTTCATGTGACACAGCAATGCACAGAGAGAAAGTACTGTCTATAGCCCCAGATATAGCTGTATTGCAAAAGTAGAGTCTTTTTGTTCCTTGGTTTTGGCCTGATGGTGATCTACTACTGGCAGATGACTAAAAATGTTGACGCAAGGAGGAAAAGGAAGAGTGGGGGTAGAGGAAAAAAAAAAAAAGAGTGAAAAAGCATGTGGAGAGAAGAGGGTGAGTGGTGGCCAAGAGTTCATGATGGTGAATGGCCCAATTCTGAAAATTAAAGCTGGACCAAGACTGAGGCCCAGTGCTCTTTGAAAAACAAAAGCAAACTGGCAGGGGGAAAATGACACCACCATCACTTTTTAAGTTATTAAAGCCATTGAATACAAAGGCTCTGACAACAGAGAAATTTGCCAACACTGAGAAAAAAAAACTGCAGTACGTGTGCAGTACTGTGGCCAAGCTGTGTTGTCATATGGGCAGTTTTCTTGAAGGGTTTTTTGGCACGACCAGGAAACATGATGGTTTATTAACGGTGACAAAAATGCATTTCAGCGTGTGTTTGTATGTGTGCTTTCATTACATTGTCATTCTTCATTGTGGTTTAGTTGCATGTGCATGTGTGCGTGCATGCACACATACACAGACACACACACACACACACACACACACACACACGCACACGCACACACACACACACACACACAGAGCAAAAGTGCAAAAAAGGCGAGAAAAATAGCAGCTGGTAAGTGAGTGAAAGGGGGGAAAAAAATCAACAACTTTTAACCAAAACACTGTACACAACTCTAAATTTAATTTTCTGCAAGATTAAGCACAATAATGACTAGCTTTATAAAAACCCATAACTAATGGCTTCCAATGAGCCAATCTATAGGCATTGATCTGCTCAGTATCTCATAGACTTGCAGCGCAAACCCTATACGTGAAAGAGGGAAGAGACAGAAAGAGAGAGGCAGGGAATGGAAGAGAGATGAGAGCAGTGGAAAGTGGAGGGTTAGTAGCTGGTGAGAGAGAGACACTGGCAATTTTTAACCTTAATAAACATAGTACCTGAGGTTTTTTTTTTTTTTATTAGAAGAACAATTAAACAATTAAAAAGATATGCATTAATCTTCTGTCCAACAAATCAATTCCATTAAATTAATACAGAGCCCAGGAAACACAATACTGCCAAGGACAAGACTTAAAAACTACTGGGATAAGTATTAAGCCTTGTTGTGAGGATGCTGATTGAGTACAAATCCAGACAAATCACTGCAATATCACTGTTCTTTAAGATTATATTAATTATTGTCTATCTCGTGGCCCCATTAATCCAGGAATAACAGGGATTTCTTTGAGTGTAATAAGCAAAAAGACACAAACAAACAATATTGGCCCAGCTGGAGGTAAAACATCATGTCACAATACAAAAATCATTATATTTTTTTAAAGGTTATTAGGGCAATTAGCTATCTAGTGGTATTCTCCATTGCTAATCCTACACTTGACAGCTTTTTAGAGGCTCACTGACTAAGAACTAAAGGTGGTGGCATGTGAGGAGGAGGATGGAGGGAAATGAAACAATTCTCTGCTGCAAATGCACAGAAGCTTAAATCCAGAGAGGGCTGCTTGCGTTAATCCCCATGGATTAAGCTTCTAAATACTCCTATTCAAGCCAATTAATTCATGCATATATCTGTCTCCGGCTCTTTTCATGTCATTTAAGATGATGGAGGGCGACTTCCTGGGAAATCAGGAGGAGGTTGGATATGTGTCTACATTAATGCACACAGGGCTCTCTCTTCAGGACCATGCGGCTTCAGACATCCTGATACAGCACATACACACGCACATGCTGCGTTCACAAATGCACGTTGCAGAGGTATACATTAAGATTTTGAAGGGGAATTGATAGAGGGAGGGTGGGGGATTGAGAGGGGCCTCCAAAAGTTGACTGACATATTCTGACAGCTGAATACTAATCATGAGATCAACCTCTGGCTAAATCTACAGGATCTCACTGGGGCTGGGAGAAGCATAAAAAGGATTAGCAGTAAATACAGAAGGCTTAAAGGGAACAGAGAGACACCGGTAGACAGACTCAACAACTTAAAACAAAAGGTTGAGAGGAAGATGAAATGAAGCTAGGTTTGGCAACAGGGTCTCAAGAGGAACGTGGACAACAACAAGGACTACAAATCATGTGTCAAATTTTGTGTTTTAGTTTTCTCACTGATAGTAAATTAAAGCTTTAGTATTAGATATCGTCTTAGCATTCATTATCACCTTTCAGCATATTGGAATTGAAATGGTCCGAGAGGATGCAGAACTTCTGCACCTATTCTGTCCTGTGTTTTCAAGCTGTGGACAACCTACACTGAAAAAACCACTAAATAAATAAATAAATAAATAAATAAATAAATAAATAAATCTGTTGAACTAACATGATAAAAGTATTGAAAGCAGTTCTACTAAATTACGTTATGTTTTGGCAACTCATAAAAATCATGTGTTTCATGATCTGCTTACATGATTTTTTTTCATGCTCTTTTAACAAGGTACATTTTGGCGACTTGTCCAGGGTGTACCCCGCCTTCGCCTTTAAGTAGCTGGGATAGGCTCCATGTGACCCCCATGACCCTAGTGAGGATAAAACAGGTACAGAAGATGGATGGATGGATGGATGGATGGATGGATGGATGGATGGATGGATGGATGGATTTTAATTTCCTTATTTTAATTGAACAGAGAGATCAGAGATCATATTAACCAATAACAATTTTATCATTTTAATTGGATTCAACTTCAAAATGATTAACTAAAATAATTAGTTAATTAATTAAATATTATTTGTCTTGCAGATTCTTTGCTAATCTCAGCACTTTTCAGCCAGGTAAGGGAGTTAAATGCATGACTGACAGCTGCAGTTACTGATTGTTGATCATATTCTGTCAGATGAGCCCTTAATGTGATTTTAGTGTCCTAAGTTTTACTGGTTTCACTTTTCTATTATGAATGAAACAACATCAGGTCATCTTTTTATATTTAGTCTCTTGATTTGGACTGAGACGAAAAAGCTGCTGAACAAATATGTACTTTCATCTTCCTGCCGGTCTTGGGGGGGGGGGGGGGGGGGGGGGGGGGGGGGGGGGGGGGGGGGGGGG
>JAQQZY010000019.1:21232038-21244614 GCA_030068375.1 Ostorhinchus rueppellii | reverse complement strand
TTTCTTTATTTATGACTCAAATTTGGTAAAGTTGAACTACTTTTATTCTGGAAGTATTTTACTTGTAGACCAGTGTAATAATACTCACCACCGCACCCCCCTTGTTTTATGCCTCTATGGAAAAGAGAAGCTGCATATTCAAAACATCCTTGTCAAGCTACAGAGTAAAGCTTTAGAGTGATGTTCAGGTCAAATCTGAAAGATCTGACCAGCAATCAGTTATTTTTTATCATTATTTTCATTACTAGTAATGCATATACAGTATTTAACCTTCCTTCCCATCTGAAATCACCTCTGATTTGCCAAAATCAGCCATCATGGAGTAGACAGGGAAGTCTCATGTCCTCTCAGACCACTTGAATTACAATATGATGAAAGGATATTATAGAATTTTGCCTGTGACACTAAAATCAAATACTGCAGCTTGAAAGGGAACTGTCTCCAGGAAGTATTTATGAATGATTGATGTGAGTTGGTAAGTTGCATCATGCTTATAAAATGAACTGATTTTACAGCCAAGATGCAAAACAATGTTCTTTTCAAGGTTGGGATTAGGTATAAAAAAACCAACAAAAACATCAGTTTAAACTCATTTAAAGAATCTGGGAAGAATCAAAGTGTTGAGTTATGTTAAAAAATGAATAGATAAAAATATTCCAGAAGTCAAACAAACAAAACAAAACGGCCCTCTATCCTGTTTTTCATGACACTGTTCATATTCCATGTAAAATTTTCCCTGGTATTACAAACACTGGGCACTAGCAGGTTAAAGTTTTATTGCATAGTTAATTGAAACCAGGCACTGCACTGCACGGCTCTCCCATGAGCTGGCAACTGTGTGGAATCTGGACAAAGTGACGATATTGAGCTTTGGTTGTGTTTTCAATTTGCAGCATACTTGTTACTGCTAAATCATCTAACCCGTGTCATTAGAAAAGGATATGGTTGTATTTATAATCAGAGTACGGGGTCATTTTTAAAGGAATGTGCTGTGATCCTTTCCTTACAAAACTTGAAACACATTCTATCTGTGTCGGTGTGTGTGAGCCTGTGTGACGGATGGGTTTGTGAGGAAACGTAATGACACACTCCAGTGGTCCAGAGAAGGGCAGAGGCAGAGTCTCATTGATAACTGGATAATTATGTACTCTGTCATCATGTTATTGTGCGAGTGCATATACGTTTTATTCTTTAGGTGCATCCTTGCATACACTATATACATGTGCGTGTTTGTGCTAATGTGCTAATTAACACATATCCTGTCTGTTTTTGACCTTTGTGAGTCAGTCCGTGTATAGATTGATGTAATTTTGGTGTGTATTTGCACTCACATTCTCTGTGTCACATGCTTTTATAGTGAACCTAGTCTAGTCTGCATGATTGTGTATGACAGCAGTGAAGTGGGACGTTAAATTGCTGTATTATGTTAGAGCGCTCTGTAACACACACCTACTTTCTTTCACACACACAAATCACACACATGACTCTTGCAAAGACACACTGAAACGTCGACGCTGGGGGTGTGTGTATTATAGGGCCCTCCTTACATTGAAAAGACATGACATCAATTTCATTCCAAATGACTCTTGTCATCATCCGTTTTTCATCTCCCCATCATCTGCACCTCTATCATCTGGCTCCTACACCTGGCTTGCACATTAGAATATATCAAACAAAACATGCACAAATACATAGTGTACATTGTATAGGTGCATGTACAAACACATGTATGCATATTGTTGATGAAAATGTACAGCAGATGTACACCACAGACGTACAAATAGCCCACACCTCAGGCCTCCATGATGTCACAGAACTGAGCACTCAGCAGTGTAACACTCCCACTGAGAATGTTTTTGACTTCTGTAGTTATGTGATTTTCCCAGTGATGAGCGTTTGTGTGTCATTGTGTCTTATTTGTCCCCTGGTGAGTCTGGAGGATAAAAGTTGAAGAGTACCTTTGGATTTGGCTGTCACTAATCCCTTAACAACACAGCTGACCATGGATCGCCATGAACATACAGAGGGGATGGAGTCAGCAGGTGGTAGGAAAGATGATTGAATGGTTAGGAGAGATGCAGTAATAGCCAGGTTGGAGAGGAAAACACATAAGGAAAAAGACTGAGTGGTTTAGGCTTGATCATTAAGTAAGTCATGTCCATATATGGTGAAAAAAAAAAAAAACACAAGAAAAATTATAAAAATGAACACTTCATATTTTCTGATACTGAATGGTACTTACCCTATAACGCCAAAACTATCATATTTGATTCATGAGTTTCGAAGCCCTCTACATGATCAGTATGATTTTTTTCCCCTTGAAAAACCTGATGTATACAATTAGATACGTACAATACACAGATAATCAACCAGGGGGAGGAATTTGTTCCCCAGAGCCCTCTCCACGGACAGGAAAATTGTCATTAGCAAGGAAGGAGGCAGAATGTTGGGAATTTTGAAAAGGAGTTACCAATTTGTTAGAGATGTTTGTATTATATTATGTTTTTATTTGTTCAAAAATAATAATATTTGAGCACTGAGGCCTGATGTATCAACTATGATACAAAATTGAAACTCGTACTGTATATAGAAATTGATATTTGAAAAAAACAAAACAAACCTTTTTTTGGTTGTTCAGAAGGACCAATAAAGGCTCCAGTTTCAAAGAACTGGGATTTTCTGTCAATGGTTAATGGTTTAGGCTTTACGAGGTTAATGTGACTTATTGTGAAAGTTTATTGTGCTTATGTAGAAGCATCTGGTGCTGAGTTCATAGATTGTAGAAAACCTAGTACCCCTTATTTTCCTCTCCCTGGCAGCTAAAAAGAGACAAAAAAACAAAACAAGCAAAAAAAGAAAGAGCTTGTGATTTGCATCTCTTACATTCTGGGCTTTTTCATTTAAAGATTAATAACTCTTGTCCACATTCATATCATAGGCAATGACAATGCAGTGGGATGTTACTTGACACCAGTGGAAAAAAAAAAAAGACAAAATAGAAGAAATAAAGCAACTGAAGAATCTGGGAAGTGGGGGCCTCTATAGATTTAAAAACAAACTCATTCTCAGGTTGTGATAACACAGCCATTGTTATTTTCAGGTCATAATACATGATAAAATAAATGATTATGCACTTGAAAGCATAATTATAAATATTGTATTCAATGTCTCTATATCTTATACACCTTATATTCATCATATTCTGAAGAAAAAAAAATGCAAATATAGTGTGTACCTGGAAAAAAAATAGCACAGAATATACAAAAAATAAATGCTTTTTTTTTGCAGGTGTTTGCGTATGTGTTTATTTCAGTGTATTTGTGTGTGTTGGAGTAGTAATTGCTACAGGCATAATTATCTTCTATCTGTGCGGATGCAATCCCTAATTAGAGGGAGAAAAAAAACATACTGCAGGGTCTTTTCTTTCTCTTTCTTTCAATTCTACTCTCTCTCTCTCTCTCTCTTTTTTGCCTGCAGACCTTCTTGTCAATTCGGGCAAAGGTAGGCGCTCTCTGCTCTCCTGAAATCCCTTCTGAAAGCACTGCTCTGATATCAGCTGCTCAGATGGTGCTTAACCAGCCTAAAGCCAGAAAAACACCAGTTGACAGACACTGACCCTGCACTCACCCTCCCCAAAATAAGCACAATCTTCATACGATGGTGATATTTATATGCATGAAGTTGTAATTGCCATCAAGAGTTGTTTGTCATGGTTTTTTTTTTTTTGCGTACAAGATACTGCTATTGATGCTTGAAGCCAAATACCGTCAATATAGGTTATTATATCACAGTTTTCCAACAGAACTTTGTAATAAATCCCCCTCTTTCATTACTATTGGTAACTACATGGCATGTTTATGTATAAAATGATATACTATATGACTTCAATATTGTGCATTCTCCACATTCAGTGACAACATTATTGAAATTCTACAGCGACTGTCCATGCTGCACCAGAGGCATTAGCATGATCCACCAGGAAGTGCCCTTTCTATCCATTGAGGCTCCGTGCATGGGTCACATCACAGATAGAGTTGTGGCTCCATCCATCATGTAGGTTATAGTTAGCCGCCTATGCTAATGTCTGACCCAATGAAAAGTTTACTGAGAGACGGACAAGGACATTGGGGTGGACTCTTGTCATCGCATGCCGTAAACACACACACACACTCTCTCCTGTTCTCTCTCTCTCTCTCTCACACACACACTCACACACACGCCATACACGTGCACACACACACTCCAGCACTGTGGGGCTGTCATATTTCACAGTACCCCGTAGCATGGGGTGAGTTATGGCCATGTCACAGTATAGAGGGAGACTGTGTGTGGGATGTGTGTTTATGTGGTCACACGTTTATGTGGATTTGTGTTCAAGTGTACGAACGGAGTGTGTTCAGTGTACGTGTGTATGTGTGTGCATGTGTGTAAGGTCCACTCTGTATATGTTTATTTATAAAACACCCCCACACTTCAAATCAGTGGTGTCCAGAATGCTGCTGCATGTGTAAATGACAAAATGATTTATAGAAATATTCCCAAAATAAAGTCTTACGCACCAAGGGGGGATGGAATACCCCCAGCTGCATTGGCCCCTCAATGGGAGACACAATAAATGTATGTATACACAAGTACAGTGCATGGGTTTACGCAACCACACAAACAAACTCATAGACGCACACTCACAGGTGTGGCCGGGGAAGGGACAGAGAGGACAACGCTCTGGTAAAACAGCTCTGTAGATTTATGACCTGTAAACTAGAAGATGGACAGATGGATAGGTAGACGAATGGATCAATGGAAGGACTGAAAAAAAAATGAAAGGAGTAAAACAAACAGGGAGGGAGCGATGGAAGGACAGAAGGACAAACTGATCATGGAAGCACAGATGAATAGATGAAAGCAGAAGACAAGAGTGAGGACACTGCTTTGATAAAACAGTTTTGGGGATTTATGGTCTGTAAAGTGGTAGACAGACGGAGGGATGGAGGGAGAGAAGGATTTAAGGAAATGAGGACAAATATGTTCGGGTAGACGAGGAGAATAAATGGCTGGATAGACAGATGGATGAAAAGTTGGCTGGAACAAAGAGAGGTCAAGAGAGTGATACGAAGAGAAGAAAGGAGATAAAAAGAAAAAGCCGGAAAAGAGGAAAGAAGAAGAACCCGAACAGAAGAGTCCTGAACTCTTTTTCAGACAGTAGGAATATAACAAATCCTGAAGTGGTCTTTGCCTCTTTGTGTGCCACGATTCCTGGAGGAATTGTCAAAGCATGAAATGAGTCTTACACTGGGAATTGTCTCATTCTGACTGTGTGTGCAGTTATTAATGGTGTTATCGTTCTGTGCTGGTAATTATGCTCTCTGAGGGAGCTGGCATAGACAGAAAGGGAGAGAAAGAGCAGAAGAGAAAGACACACTTTGATCTTTTGTGAACATGATGGGTTGAGCTGAAAGAAAAAAAATGGATCTGTGAATAAGTGCATGTGTGTGCATGTGTTAACGTGGTTACTGTACATGCAAACTAGTCCTGGAGACTGACTCCGACTCTAATATTAGCTCCATTTTTGTCATGTTCATTTTTAAGAAAAATATATTGAAGAGCATTCCAAGACATGTTTCATTATGAAGTCTGAAAATAGTGTTTCTCCTCAGATCAGTTTTACTCAAACTTTGACAGGATTTTATTTAGGGGCTTGTAATGTAGATGAAGCTAACAAAAATGTGAAACATGGAAAAACAAAAATGATGTTGTTAATAAGTGCTTTATTTTTCTTAGAACACTGAGCATCAGGAGCCTTGAAATGCTCATATAAAACTTGTGTACCCACTGTTTTCACTCTTTAGCCTTAAAATAAACACAATTTCACTGTTTTTCTCATTTTCTATCCTCTAGTCTCATTTATTTTTTTTCTGTCTTGCCTCATCCATTTACCCCCAACCTTCCCCATTTACCCTCCCCGTTTCAGCCTCTCCCATTTGCTTTGCTTTGCCTTTCAGTGCCACATTGCCATGTGTTGTGTGGTGTAAATGGGTTGTGTTAAATGTTGTTCCGTCCCTGGTGAGTGTTAACAGTATGGAGAGAGAGGCTGATAATCTTTAAACAGGGCATCTGCTGGCATCTGCTTTATCTTTATTGTTCCCTGGACACCCAGCAGAAAAATACAGGGGAGCAGACATACAGACACACAAGAATGGCATCACATAGTAGCATGAGGTACATACACAACAAAACACACTCAAGGATAGTCTAACACACACAAAAGAGGTTATTTGGCCCGTACTGTACAACCTAAATTGCACACGGAGATTTATAAAAACTGATTTGCCTTAAAACGACAACCCTTTAAGGCAAATAAATAGCACCAATGGAAGATCTCCGAAGAGCCACTGAATAGTGTGAAGTAGTATTACTTACTTTTTAAAACACATACTTTATGGTAGTATTGAAGAACTCCAGATGTCCATTTGAAGGTCTCGGTCTCATCTCTGTATTTGTACTTAGTGTTGTCCTAGACTCGAAAATAGGGAACTTGGGTTTTCTATTTCAAGACCAGTCAAGACCACCGCTGTAGGAATGATGAAAAATTCTGTGCACTTTCTAATTTATTTGTTAGCATCATTACAATGATAAGTTAAACTGTACAACTAGGGGATGATCTCACTTTCCATATCATATCAGTTGATAATATTTGACGTATATGGTAGCCTTAGTTTGGTTTTGACTCAGTTTCACTCTGCTTCGATCCTGGTCTTGACTTTGTTTCAACCATTCTTGGTCTTGTTTTCATTTCTGTACACTGTGGTCTTGATCATGATTGGACCATTTTGAGGTGGTCTTGACAACAAGCCTCCTGCATAGAATCTGAGAGCAACAATGGTGGTTGCTAACGTCAACATGCTGAAGTGATATCCATCTACCCATCTTCTGTACCTCACTAGGGTCATGGGTGTCACATGGAGCCTATCCCAGCAAAGGCAGGGTGCACCCTGGGTGCACGAACAATCACTCTCACATTCACACCTATGGACAATTTAGATTAACCAATTAACCTATCAGTGCATGTCTTTGGATTGTGGGAGGAAACCGGAGTACCTGGAGAGAACATGCAAACTTCACACAGAAAGGTCCCACCAGTGACTGGTGCTGGAATCGAACCCAGGACATTCTTGCTGTGAGGCACGAGTGCTAACCACTGCACCATCGTGTCACCCCTGCTAAAGTAATATGTAGTGTAAAATGACATACACTGTGCAATTTTAGAGGGTTTCTAATTTAACTCCTGCCAACACTGAGCAACTGACTCGCGCACGAAGTCAGCCAAAGCTTGCAGGTGAGGTGAGGTGCACACACTGTACGAGTGAACGTACAAGACAGCTGACAGTCCGCAGCTGCACAATGACACTATTTCATCCTGGTCCATGAAAACCAGGAGCCAAGATGAAGGGAAAAATCTGCGTTGCATTACCAGGTTTGGCAATTGTATGCACAGACACACACACACACAAAAAAGTCCTGTTGTATTTGGACACACCTGTGGCTGCAATGATTGGAACAGTATGGATGGTCTACTTTGCAAAGGGGTCTGGAGGTAAGATAACAACTAGGCTAAAGCTAACAGTACAACTTAACTGAATTTTTTTTGTTTGTATCTCACAGCCTTTTTTAATCCCACAGATAGATGATATGAGGGGATTTCAGGACCTTTTATGTATGACTGTGGTAGATTTTAATGTGCTACTCCAGAAAGTTTCTCCACTCACCCAAAAGGACACTCACCTCAGGAAGGCTATTCGGCTCATGTCAAATTCAGACCAAAACCAAAAGCTTAAAATTCAAATCATTTTTTAAAATATTTGTTCTCAAAAAGCCAAAGCCACTGATCTAGAACAGCAGGTTCAATCGTACATCTGTACATTCTTCTGTAGAATAAAAATCATAGAAGTTTAAGTAAATATTTACTCAATAAGCAACCCCAAAAAAACAACCTCAGTACTAAAAATGTAAGGTTGTTGAGTAAACTGGAAATAAACACAGAATGCAATGACTTGCAAAGAAAAATAATTTAAAAAAAAAAGATCTTAGTTTAAACATTTGACAATTTCTATGTTCTGTGAATAAAATTTGGGGTTACGAGATTTTCAGATCACAGCACTCTGTTACAGGTGGTACGGTGGTGCTGTGTTTAGGACTATCACTTTACAGCATGAAGGTCTGGGTTTTCATCCCAGCACCAGACAGTGTTTGGAGATAGCATATTCTCCTTGTGTCGGGATGGGTTCTGTCCTCGTACTTGTGTCCTCCCACCGTCCAAAGACATTCACTTAATAGGTTAAGTGGTCAATGTAAATCACCCACAGGTGTGAATGTGACGGTTTTTCATCTGTGTATGTCAGCTCTATGATGAACTGATGATATGTCCGGGGTGTACCCCACCTTCACCCATAGATAGTCAGGATACACAGAGGAAGGATGGATGGATGGATGGCTGGATGGCTGGATGGATGGATGGATGGATGGATGGATGGATGGATGGATGGATGGATGGATGGATGGATGGATGGATGGATGGATGGAGTTGTTGTTAACCATAGGTAAACCACAGACCCACAGAGATCCCACATACACTCATGGAGACCTCACAAAGGACGCCTAAACCTGACATTTTAATTCAATAATTCCATGAGTACCTCCATTACCTACAAATGTCTTTCAGAACATTTCTATGTGTATGAATTTCATGGGCAAGTAGAGCTTTACATTTCAAGGAGCATTTCATGCAGTAGGTTAAAAAAAGGAATGCATTTTATTCATTTTACTTATAAAGGGGAAAGCATAACTTTTAAAACTCGCACTTATCCTGCTATGATACAACTCTTAAACTTGTAGTAGTCCAGATTTAGTGATATATTTAATTTACATGCACCACGAAAAGTAAGCTTCAGAGGAATTAAACTTGCAGGTCTGTGAAGTGTTTGGAAACTTATGTATAGACTAACACTAGTAAGACAACTCAATATGACACAAATGTGTCAGATGAACAAAGTATGCAAACAATAGAAAGATGAGAAGGGAGGATGATGTAATTGGGATGCAGCAGGGATTATGATCACATGGAGAGAAGTAGAGATGAATGAAGGGATAGATGGAGAGGAAAGGGGAGAAGCAATGAAAAGACAAGGGGAAGCTGGGCTTTCCATAGGGGGCCCAAGGGTTGGCAAGCACCTGAGTCACACCTCAACTGTGTGGGTGTATGTGTCCTTCTGTCTGATTCTGTGATTAATGAAGACGTGTCAGTGTGGTAATCCTCTCTAATAAGCACCAGTGGAGCAGCACTCAACCGTGTGTGTGTGTGTATAGGTGTGTGTGTCCTCATGGATGTGTGTATACTGCATATAAGGGTCTGTGATGGTCAGATTTTAGGGACATGATCATAAAAAGGGTGAAGTCTATAGGTTAGTCCAAATGTAGGATAACATGCAAATTTTTTGTCATGAAGATTACAAAACAAGCCTTAACTAAATGTAAGCCTGATCACAATTTACAGCAAGAGCTGGCATCCCTGAGCATCTACTGAGGTTAATTCAACCTTAAAAACTTTTGCATTTGCTAAATGAGCAGGAGAAAAATGGGAAGAAATGTAACCAGAGTTTTTGTCTATGAATTAGCCCAAATGTAGGATAACATGCAAAATGTTGTTATTAATCAGTCTCTGGTATGTATGCTTTTTCACAATTTACAGCAAGATCCTGTTTCTATGCAAGTATAAGATGCTTTTTGCGTTATTGCAGGTCGTGTGCTCTGACAGAAAATTCATGCTTATCCTCAGAAGCAGCTTGCGTCTCTATGCACGTGTGTGTCTGTGTGTGTGTGTGTGTGTGTGTGTATATGTGTGTGTGTGAGCTAATGTCATTCTTTATAAGTATGCCCAGATGTTGATACTGGAATGGCTCTTTAATTACCATTTAAACAGCAGGGGCTGTGTGTGTGTGTGTGTGTGTGTGTGTGAAAGACAGAGAAAGAGACAGAGAGAGTGTAAGTCTGTGTGTTTAAGAGTGTGTGTGTGCGTATGTGTGTGTGTGTGTGTGTGTAATGTTGACAACGGAACTACTGTTTAATTACCATTTAAACTGCTAGAGCTGAGTGGATCATTTAAAGACAGAAGAGCTGCAGCCAGCTGAATGAGGAAAACAACACCATTAGAGGAATACACACACACACACACACACTGACAAGATATTATTGTCTAATGAAAGACACTCCTGTGATGTGATTTTTTCACCTGTGAGGACTTTAAGTAGGGATATGCTTAATATTTCTCACACCATACACACATGAATAGATCTCTAATCTCTCTATATCCTTAATACTTAACACCTCTTTATTATTAAACGTATACTGCATTTGTGTGTATTCTGTGTATGTGTGTTTATGCCTTTCTCTTATATGCATGTATGCAACCATCTGTGAATGCACTTCAGTCAGTCACCCTGTTAATCAGTCAGTCTGCTACCAAAGCAGGTGGCCAGTCAGTCACCCCAAAAACAGCCCATCCTGCCCGCTAGTCCTTCAAATGATCCAAATGGTCCAATTAAGTTTGCTTAAATTACTTTAAAGAAGTACCTGGAGGCAGGGAGGAGGATGATACCTCGACCCAGTACAAATGAATTAGTCATGGAGTTGCGTCTGAAATGTGTGCTGTGTGACATTATTGACATTGTGTGTGATGTGTCAAAACATGACACAGATGACAAAGCAGAAGTGAGAAGTTGTATACGAGTTTTAAAATGGGATGTGTGCAATCAAGGAATTTTCTATCAAGGAAAATATCAATGATTACGTGATGACAGATAAAAACAACATCAGAAACGTGTATGTATCTGAGATTATAAAGTGAATCCTACAGCAAAATGTATGCATGTATGTTTTAAAACAAATAAAATCCAGCAAAAATCAACATCACACATTTTATTGTGCCTTCATGATGATGACTTAACACAACACCAAGTGATTAATTATACTACAAGAGCAATTATGTATGATAATACACATTTTTTTAATATAATACCATGTCAGGTACAAATGATGGCAGGTACAAATGATTACACAAAGGTAGTTCAATAATTAAAGTGTAACCGTGAGAATGATAGGAGTGATCATACTTGTGACAGACAGGCAACGTCGCACTGAGCGTATTATGATAATGATATTAATGATGGATCTTTGTAAATGTGTGTGTGTGTATAGGAGTTCAGTGGGAGATGTCTCACCTCACACTGGGTCTCTCAGCCCGATACCATCTGTTCTGCCAGCACACATGGACACACAAGCACACAAGTTCAAGCGTACACACACATCATGCATACACTATCTTTGTCATGAGAACAGAAAACGACATGTGTGGTGATGGGGATGTTTGCACATGCAGACTGGTGCTGAAAAAAATAAGTGCTTGCACACACACACACACACACACACACACAAATAAAAACACAAATATGCACTCTCACACTCCCGGACGGTTGGTAATCCTAGCTCTACCCAGAATCCTCAGTACTGAGGGTTCAGCCAAAGGGAAACCAGCGTGTTGTCAGGCTACTGGACATACACAAGCTCAGCGACTACTGTGTGTGTGTGCGTGTGTCTGTTTGTATGTGAATGTCTGCTTGAGCATGTGTGTGTGGGTGTAAGTATTGAATGAGTTACTGTCTCCAGCAGGTTATAGCAATTTACAGCACACAAACACAATAAAAAATGTCAATGAAATTGCTAGAGCGGCAAGTTAGATTACTAGATAGATAAATAGATAGAATATTTAGTTTTAATATGATGTCCTTGTCATATTTTCTTATTTATACTCCGTCTTTCTCACCCTGTGTCTCCAGTATTTTCCATCACTGTCAAATATCAGGTCAAGTAAAGTGGAAATCCAAAGGAAAAATAATATTTTAAAAAGATGATATATCAGAGGCTTTATCTGTCACCGTGTTTTCTCACTCTGACACACATACAGGAGTTTGGGTATAAAGTATGTGCTTGTGTATTCTGGCGATGCCTAGACTGCATATGACCAACACACTCAGAAAAAGACACACATACACAGACACACATGCATTGTGTGTATCCATGTGGCGTTGCCTGGACGGTGTACGAGCAGCATATCTGTCAGTGTGTGACAGGTTGACAGCTCAAGCTCCCAGCACTTTGTCCACTATCATCACGTCAAGAAACACACATAAACACACACGCACACACAGTCATATCATGTGATAACATCAGAATGGGCTACAATGGTCATTTTAGTAGTTTTGTACTGAGTAACAGAAGTTTTTGATGTACAAGAATAAATACTACAAATATACTACATCACAGTCACCACCGTTCTAAAACTGGAATAAAGTCCAGCCTTATGCTTTATTCATGTGAACGCTTTCACTTTCCATCTTGTTAAAAGGTATAGTGGGAGAACTTGGAAAAAACGGTTCCAGCAATTCAACACATTTTGAAAATATACACTCCCTCCCTCCTTCTTCAGCCCACCCCTCGAAACCACGCCTTCACGATTCACGAATACAT